>WBMV01003263.1:641809-722991 GCA_013396655.1 Campylorhamphus procurvoides | reverse complement strand
GCCCCCCGCAGGTCAGCGCCAATCCGGGCCGGGCCAGGCACTGTCCCCGGGCCCCACAGGCCGCACAGGGCTCGGCTCCGGCTTACTGCCGAAGCACCGGGCACTGTCCCCGATCCACACCGGGCCCCACAGGGCCGGGCACTGTCTCCGATCCACACCGGGCCCCACCGCGCTCCGGGCCCGGCCCTGCCTTCCCCAAGGATATCTGCGGGTGTCCAGCGCTGCTCGCCATCGCCGTGGCACTCGAGTGTTTCTGGGCCTCAGGGTCAGCTGGGAGAGCCGCGTCTCTTTCAGGGTTATGTCAGGGATGTGATCCGCGTGGCCTTTATGTGGGGTTTTACCCTGCTTTTCTGAGGGGCGCTCGCGGAGCAGTGTTTGACACAGTGCGTTTCCTCCTGTTCTTTGTCGTAACACGGTGACGCGAAATTATTACACAACCCTGTAAGTCAGCTCATTCTATAGGTATCAGTCCGTGGATGAGGCAGTGTCGTGTGCCTTTGACAAATCTGAGGTATCCTAAAAGACAGTAAGCTGGATACGGACCTAGGTTTGGTCAAATGTTAGGAAGTTCATGTAGGTTGAAGAGTTTTTTGTGTAGTCATGCATATTTTTTATAGACATGATTTTTTTTCTTTTTTGGATGGCACTAGCGTAGCTATTCAGTGTGTGAATACAATTAATGCTATTTCAGCAGCGGATATTTGCTGTAGGTATTTTCTGCAGAGCTCCAGGAGCAGATTGCTGAGCTCTGCAGCTGGGACATTTTCATGGAGTCACCAAACCCTCTGGGATGGCCAGAGCAGGCTGCTGTGCAGGACCTCTGGATGGGATGAGGGAGTAGTTTTTCATATTTTAGACGTGAAAAATGCAGAGTAGGAAAATGCCTACGTCTGGGATGGTCGTAGGTGCAGCAGATGGGAATTGCTGCAGAACAGTGAGGTACAGCTGGATCCGAGGTGAAACTTCAGGAGGGTTTTGTCATTAGCAGGGCTGATGACCATCTAGGTAAATTAAGGCATACTGACCTAGGGAACCTGGGACCAGGTTAGGTACCAGCGTGGCGTTACAGCTCAGTTTGGAGAAGATGTTTTCAGTGCTGTGTCACTACTGGCATTTTGAGTTTTATAACCATTGTACAACACTGCTCTCTACAGACCTTTCTTTCCCATTCCTACCTGGTTTACCGTGTGAAATGGGCGCTCTGTGCCATATGTAGTGTTAGAAATCCAGGCTGAATGGGTGTCACAGCAAGGCGTGGGGGAGTGATGATGTTCACATGCTGAGTCATGCAGAACTTTCAGTTCAGTGTTGGGAGTGTAAATCCTGTTTCTGCCAGGGCTGTGTGCTGCGTCTGTTAAGATGCAGCTTCCTGGAATTGTATAAACTATATCTGTTTTCCTGCATGCGCAAGCTTATTGTAGGCTGTGCATTTTCCTTCCTTTCCCTTTAGGTTTGTTAAACTGCTTTAAACTTCTTCTTTAACAGGATTTCTACAACTGGCCTGATGAATCCTTTGAAGAAATGGATAGTACATTAGCTGTTCAGCAGGTATTCTCCTTACGAGAAATGTTAATGAGGTCATCCTGTTTATCTGCTTAGGATATTGCTGCACAGCAGTGAATTTCACAAGCTCCTATTTATATGTTAAAAAACTAATTGTTAATTGTGTTTGTAGAAATAACTAGATTTCCCATGTCTGGTTTAAACACGTCAGATTTAAGAAAATAGTGGGGGTTTCTGCAAGGGTTTTTTTGAGATGAAAAAGTGAATTTCCCCATTCTTTTACCTTTTCTACCAATTTTTTTACCCTGTCCATCTACTCTAACTTTTTATTCTGTCAATCACATCTTAAATAAACAGATGTAATTCTCTAGATATGCTGTCTTACTGTAATTACAAGATCTAGATGTCTTTCCTCCTCCCTCTCCTAGTATATTCAGCAAAACATAAGGGCAGACTGTTCCAACATTGATAAGATCCTTGAACCTCCTGAAGGCCAGGATGAAGGTGTATGGAAGTATGAACATTTAAGGTAATAATCCATCTTTTGTCAACATTGTGTCTCGGTTCTAAGTTTTGGTGAGCCTATTTGAATGTGACAGATCAAAAGTAACTTCAATGAAACTTGATTTTTCTACTGTTAAATATGGGTAGTATTTTCTGAATTCCCTGTTCTAAAGATAGTGCATTCTGATGTTGTGTTTTTGATGGGTGTTCAGAGAATGTTTTTAAGTCGCTTCAGAAGTTGTATTAGCATGTCTTGAATATGAAAATAAGAGTCATGAATTTCCACAGCACCTTCTCATAGTACCATCAGTTCTTCACTAATTGGGAGTGTGGCTTCCAGGGCTTTTTCTGAAACTTGCAGGAAAATAGGCTTTAGCCAGGAAAGCAGAAATACCTGTGTCCCGATTTTCATTTTTCTCATAAGTGTATCTTCTGACTTCATCAAATACACTTTGAGGAATAACAGTTCTAAGCTCCTGCTAGATTTATACATCTTGACATTTTGCCTCTAGTTTTCTTTGTTCCTCCTCTGGTTTGCAGTAGATCTAATAGATACAGAGAATCCTCAAGAAAGCAGGAAGTGTATATACACAACTGGAAAAGATACGTTTTAAGACACGTCCCCCATCCTTTCACACACACCAAAAAGCTTGGTAGTTTTATAAAAGTAACTTGTCACTAAATACTTGTCGGTTTTGGAAAATTTAGGATGGAGGGGGCAATTCTCACAAGTTAAGGGATGCACTTCCAGGTACTTTGTAGTGAAAGCAGTATTTCCAGAGTTCCCACTCTGTTAATGACCTGTGGTGCAACTTCAGCCACTTAAATGATTGGAAGTGCTTCTTAGAAGGACAGAATGATCCAGCTGTGTGGTTTTTAAAGTTTCACACTTAAGAAATTCATTTTATTGAACTGTTTAGTTTTTTAATCTGTATTTGTGAAACAGCACTTTGTTTCATTAGAGTTGGTATCTATCTTAAACACTTCCACTAAATTATTTGTTTAGCTCAGCCTGTACTGTCAGTTAAGAATTAAAATAGAACTGTTTAGCTGAATAAAAGAAAAAAATCTGCTGGTGTGAAGATCAGAAGGTGTACCCTGGAGTTTTTTTATGAGCTATTTCCAGTGTGTAAACAAATAGTTGATTTTGATGCTGCTGTGTTCACATTTTTTTTTAGACAATTCTGCCTTGAGCTCAATGGACTTGCTGTCAAGCTTCAGGTAATTATTTTCTTGAGATTTTTATATTGTATCAGGAGGAGACCTTTTTGTGTTGTGTAGATGCTGAGTTGGCAGAGCTTTCTTCTAAATTTATACACACAATGCTAACCAATGGTTTGAGTTTTATAGGGTTTTATTCTGGAAAATAACCCTTTTATTGTGGGGGACAGGGCAAGGAAATTATTTGAAAAGATGAGTTCATTTTTGCTGTTGAATGATTTTCTTAACTGAACAATTGTTTTAACAGAGTGAATGTCACCCTGACACATGTACTCAGATGACAGCAACTGAACAATGGATTTTTCTTTGTGCAGCTCATAAAACTCCCAAAGAGGTATGAACATATTTTGGAAAACTGAGCCCAGTGATGCAGGGATTTTCTTTCACTGTTGGTACATTCATGATACCTGACTTCCTGGTCAAACTGAGAGCCTCTGTGGGTTAGGAATATCACACGAGCTGTTCCTCTTTGCCATTCCATAGCATTTGACAAAAGAACAGGATGAGGTAAGAAGGAACTAGTTTTTAGCTCAGTATTTGTGACTTTGCACATTCCCCTCTTTTAATTTGTGCTGAGCCAGTCTGCAACTCAATGGGAAAAGCTCTTTGCTTAATTGACAGAAGAGTACATGCTGAGAGTAGGTTGTGCTCTTCAATCTTGGCCTTGATCCACAATGTAAGCCTGACACTCAGAAAGTGACTGCATGTGCACATTCTTAGGGGAGTTACTCCTGAAAGGCAGTGGTGTCATAAAACTGCCTCATGTCCAGTGGGTTTATCATTATGGCAGTAGCTTGTCTCCCTCACTGTCCAATGACTTTAAACTTCGTTCAGATCTTCTACTGAACCACTTGATATATCTTTTTTGCCTTCAGAAGGTGTTTGTTGCTATTGGTTGTGGCAGTAGTCCAGTGTGTCATATTTATCTTTGTATTTCATCTTCCAGAATAAGAAAGATATCGGTTCTTTCTAACCTTATCCTTTTTGTCCTGTAAGCTTTTTTATGTTCTGCTTTTAATTTCCTGAGATGACTTGATTTATCTCTGAAAGTCAACTTCTGTCCCATTCCTCCTCGAACCCCTGTCCCCACTTGGTATATTGGGATGTGTGGCAGTAAGTGTTTTACTCAGCTAGACTGGAGAACTTCAGGCTGCTTTTTATCTCGGAGCATGCAGCATTTATCTCCTGTTTTCCACATCAGTATTAAAAAACAGCTAGTGGTCAGATAGTGGGTGATGGTACCTTGACCTTGGACAGAAATGTACAATTGAGAAATCTTCTGAAGTTGATGAGCACTAACACAGACAGATATTCCTGCTCTCAGCCTGTCTCAGTTCATCTTAGTATACTTTCTTCCTTCTCCTCTCCCTGTACTTGATTGCAGAGCCAGGGCTTGGCTCCTTATACACATAGTTACACTCAGGATTTTAGTTTTCTTTGCCAAGGGAAAAAGCACAGATAGATTCAGGTGCAGGTTTGGGTTGAGAGCCTGTAAAGAGTCTGGCAGCTTGGCTATGTGGGAAACAAATGAACTGTGAGGGAACAATCATCTTTTCTTTCAGCATACTTCCAGCATGTATTCTTACTATACAGCTTTACTTACAGAGATTCATAACATTAACTTACTCATGTGCACAATTACATTTCCACAGTAACTTTTTTCTTCAAATAATTTACATGGGTTGTGAAACAGAGAAAAGAAATGGCTCACTTAAGGAGGAAATGTAGTTACACCTTCAGAGAACCAATGTGAAACTTCTGGGAATAAAAATGACCAGTGAAGTCAGAAGCATCAGGAAACATAATTAAAATGCTGCTTTTTAAACCAGTTCTATGAGAACGTCATGCATGTGCTCATGTTCGTGCTCACTCACTGTCTGTTTCTGTAGTGTCCTGCTATAGACTACACCAGGCACACACTTGATGGAGCTGCTTGCCTTCTGAATAGCAATAAATACTTCCCCAGCAGGTAAAAACCCTTTCTCTTGGGAGGAGGGAGGGAGGAGGTGGCACAACACTAACAAAGCACATAGAAAGGTGCAATGCATTTTTCATGGACTACTATTGAAACTATCAGAAATTCTGCATCTGTTGATGGGCCTACTGCCACTTTTAAGCCAGGAATAATTCTTGCTTATTCAAATAATTTGCCATTTACTGGACCTGACAAATACTTTTTAGGTGGAAACTGTTTTACTAATACCTGTTAGTGTTATGGGGTCTCCACGGGAGTAGTGGCCACCTAAACAACAGGATGGCCTTTAGGGAGATGCTGCAAATCTAAGGGCTTAAACAGTACAGCACTGAAAGCTGCTAGAAGCCAACAGCAATGTACTGTGGGATATGGCAACCACAGAAGGCAGAAACTGAGTGCACTGAATGGGCAGCTCACATCACAGCACCCTCCCTGGAGAAGCCAGGATTATACTTCTTCAGGAATCTGAGGAACTACAGCTGGAAGTCTTTCTTTGCCCATCAATGCTGGAAACCAGAAATCCAGCCTTTACCAGAATAACTGATGACAGTTAACAACATGCAAAACTTTTTTTGTAGTCAGAGTACAGTTTGTAAATGTGGAGCCTGAACCAACATTCTTACTTTTCCTTCCAAAAATAAGCAATTGCAGACACAGATACCTGCAATGCTTGTCTACATTTCATGTGCAATTATACAGTATAGTTTTAACA
Organism: Campylorhamphus procurvoides; assembly: GCA_013396655.1. Classification (NCBI taxonomy): domain Eukaryota; kingdom Metazoa; phylum Chordata; class Aves; order Passeriformes; family Dendrocolaptidae; genus Campylorhamphus; species Campylorhamphus procurvoides. Next base: position 717,076 of record WBMV01003263.1, on the reverse strand, counting down.
ACCAGAATTCGTGTCAATGTGTATTGCACTAATCAGATGTTGTGTAACCTTTCTCCTGATGTTTACAGGGTTAGCATAAAGGAATCCTCTGTAGCCAAATTAGGATCAGTGTGCCGAAGGATTTACAGAATATTCTCCCATGCTTATTTTCATCACCGGCAGATATTTGATGAATATGAAGTAAGTAGTTTCCAATTAGATCTTGAAAGCAGAAGTCAGAGCTGTGATATAATTGCATAAGACATTTTGGTCCTCCCAGAAGATCTATATTCGAGTGAAGGATGGATTATAGTAAATTCCAGTTTTACAGTAACTGAAAAGCTGTTATACATACATAAAAAAAACCTCATTTACATGATTAGTTACCCAATTATGCTTTCCTTTTAGTTGGATAAAAGGTCAGAATTTGAGGGTTTATATGGAAGAACTCAAATTCATCTTGTTTTTAAGATTCCTGAATGCATTCAGGCACTTGATTTAGTTAGTACTGCTTATGTATATATGGATTTCCTGTATGACAGTTAAGGAATTTTAATTGTAAAACTGTAAAGAAATGGAATAACTGGTGACAGCTTGTGCTCCTCCAGTAAGCTTTAACTTGTGTTGTGTGTTTTTTGTTATGGGAAAGTAGAAGAGATAAAAAGGAGATAAGGAGCATAGCTAGATAAAAAGGGAAACCTTTGCTAAACCCCTCTTGAGGTTGCTGGAACAGGGCATGGTTGTGCCCTGTTCTGTTTAGAATAGTACATGCAGGAGGAATTCCAGAACCATACTGATATTTAAATATATTCTTAAGTGCTGTTAAATTGAGCTCTGACTTAAACCTGACCTTCAGTGGGTTTTTTATTAATTGCAGTAACTATAAGCAAACAGTGAAGATGCAAAAGCAGTAAAAATTTCCTATTTAAGCATGACTATTTCTTTCCAAGACTTGTAAATCTAATGAGGCAATTACATACAAGTAGGCTGGTGGTTTTTTAGTATGCTCTTCCTAATTGTTTAAAATAATCTTTCCGTACATACCGTTTTTCCCCTTTTTTCATCTCCAGAATGAAACTTTCTTGTGTCACCGGTTCACTAAGTTTGTGATGAAGTATAATCTGATGTCCAAGGATAACCTGATTGTACCAATTTTGGAAGAAGAAGTGCAAAATTCAGTGTCAGGGGAAAGTGAGGCATGATGGGAACAGCAGTACAGAAGCCTGTACTGAATAAAAACAAAATAATTATGTACTGTATATATCATTTTAGACACTTCAATCACGTATCCTCATAGCTTTGTTTAGTATACTTTTTGTATGCTGTGTGCATTGCCTTTTAATATGGGAAATACCTTTAAGTTATTCATGAGCTGTATATTCATCAATGTGGCACTCATGGTTTTTAAATAAAAGTAGTAGTATCTGTTTATAATGCCTGTTAATAAAAGACTTTACAGTTCTCTAAAATTGCTGCTAAACAATCATTGAATCACAATCCTGTAGATGTGTCTGATTGGGTGGGGAAAAAATACTAAGATTTCACAGCAAGCCATTTTGTAATGCAGTAGAAATATTAAGTCTTAGTTCAAAGATTATCACCTTAAATAAATAATCCTGCAAGAAGCTTCTTGCACTGTAGCTTACTCCTAATTTACCTTTTATTTTTTTAAGATGGCTTTGAAGATTTACTTCTGGATGTGCATATTGTTGTATGTGTATATCCAAATGCTAATAGGATCTATAGTATTAACCAAAAGGACAATTTCACTATGCTATTGAGCATATATATTCTTGATATATATCTAACACAGTTTCTGGACTTGTTTTTTTTGTTAACGGCAGAGGTTTGTGCACAGCAGGGGACAGGTGCTGCCCTGGTACGGCAGAGTTCTGTTCTCCACTCCACACCCTCTCTAAAGAATACCTGTGCATATTGATTGCAACTGCTTACAGATTATACCTCAACTATTCATGTTACACTACATAACACACTAGCATGGTCTTTGCTTGTATTCCTACAAAAACATTATAAGCACCTGAAATATTGAATGCCATTCTTTGCAACAGTTAATCATGTTTTCAACATACGTTTGTTTCTCTTCATTCACCTGGATTATACTGACAGAAAGATTTGGATTCATGCTTCTGTTCCTTATCAGATGTTTATTTGAAGCTGTTTGCAGATTTGCAATAACTGACAATTTCCATGAGTGCTGCTTAATTGTGTTATGTCTAGAATGATAGAACTAAATGTTTTAGAGATGCATATAACAGAAATACTGCTAAGTGTACATGAATGCAGGGTCTAAAAGCAGTAGCAGTGTTCTTATATTAAATGAATTTTGCATAGCTGTTTCAGAAGTTAGCTGGTTGTTTCTCTTTGAGGTTGCCAGGAGCCCTCTTTTTATTTCTTTCAGCAGATCAGAATGGGCAAGCTCAGCCAGTTCCAGTAATTTACACTTTGTTTTCTACATTATATTTACATGGAAAGAAGGGAGTCCACCTATTTTTATTGTCTTTTTTTCATAATATACTAAAACATGCCTTAAATTCTATTTTTCTTTATATGAATCAAGCACACCTCAAGCAACTGTATCACCTGGATGTAAAGGGAATTTAAACAATGAGAAAATAGAGAGACTAAGCTTAAGTATTTCAACAGTTTTATTCTTCAGCAGCTCTTTTTGTCTCATGTTTATCATTGTAATTGCAGGGTAATTGCATGAGATGTTGTCTGAGTGAAAGTAGCTTTAGTTGCTGTCTATACAGTTAGCTGTAACTTGCCTTGTATAGACCAGGTTACCTGATTTTGATAGATACCTTGAAGTTTGTACTGCAGGTAGGAGAACTGTGTTCTGGAGGTAGTAAAATGTATTTAGCTTTGTTCCAGTCTGCTCTAGGACCATCCACGGTGTGGCTCCTTCGTCCAGTCACTCTGCATGTGTATATTGGCTGTGGTGACTGAGACAGGCAAAAACGTGTAACTGGTGTTGCTAATTACATTTCCTCTAAAAAACAGAAGAAAATGATGTGGTGCTCAGGACTGCATTAAAATTTTAAACCTCTTCCTCTTACGCTTTAAGAGTTTCACTTCAAAATAAAACTCGGGAAGTTTTAATCCTGTTTATTCTCATTCCAATTTGCACTGTAAAGTTGACTTGCTATACTACGCTGATTTTATATAAGGCCTAAGTGAGACACTGCTTGTATTTTCCCTTGCTCTTGTTTACATGAGTACTGTGTACACACATGTGCCTGGATGGTACCATAAACTTCAGTTAGCCTAAGCAAACCATTGATTTGTCTAATAAATATTAACACATTTAATTTAGATTCTAATAATAGGGAAACTGAGACTGTCTTTGAACTATACTGTAAAAAAAAAAAAAGGATCAAATTAAACTGTTTCTTTATCCATACTACTATATTTTGGCAAGTTATTCTCACTTCATGTCATCCAAGAATGCAGCAACTGCATGTTTCCAGTAGAAGCTTCTCTGCTCTCCTCTCTCTGCTACAAGGTGTGCTGAAATGAAGTTGTGTTTCTTTCAAAAGTAAAGAAATGCAATACTCATTAACAATTTGGAAGTCAGACCTCACATTTATACACCTCTCAAATCAAGAAATGGTGGTTCTACAGTAAAAATGTAAGAGCTCTAGAAGAGAGCCTTCCAGACACAGAGTAAGCACATGACAGTAAATCACAAACACAAAAGCATAGTGTAAGCAAAGACTAGCTTTCAAATTCCTTTTTCCTTCACTGAGGTTTTTCCTGACTTTCGGCTTAGCATAGCTTGCAGCACATCAGCCATAGTGAATTTGCTACTTTTAAGATTTTAATTCTCTCAGATGTTGTCAAAGTTCATCTGCTTAAACAGATCAGAACATGTCATTGGACCAGTTCCTCTAAACCAGCTCATCTCTTCATTTCAAGTTGTGCTTACCTCAAGCCAGGGATGTTTGCTTCTTTAATTCACAACACTCATCTAAATTCTGATACAGACATTTGGCTTTGAAAAACGTAAACCTTAACTTACACTGTTCTGTGAATGCATCCCTAGGGAATTGTCAAGACAGCAACCTGCACTTCTTGCCTTGCAAAGAACAAGGAAAACCTAATCAGGTTTTAATATATGGCTGCAAGTCTATCAGGCTTTGCCTTGTGAGCTGTATGGAGGTACAGATCAGACTGCAAAAAAGTCATTCTAGCTTGAAGCAAGGTATACACTGATCTAACACATTTAATGTCACTGTGAGACAAACAAACCAACTGATTTGGTAAGTGGTTTTAATGGTGAGAACCTTCATATGTGAACTATAGTAAAGAACTTACCTTCTACAAAAATAAAATAGTATTTTACAGACCAGAAACAGAAGTTAAGCAGCAGTTTATTGCAGCTGACCAGATATGTAAATAAACTGTTCTGACAATTATGAGCAGGGTACAAAATATTTAACATTGGACAGTTTCTTCCTGTTTGTAAACACTAGAAAACCATTTCCTCTTCAACCAATTTAAGCATCAGAAAGGATAAACAGGCCTTTTCAGAGGTCACGAACAGCACTGGCTGCCTTCTGTCTCTGTTCTGATAGTTGCAGAGCATTTCTCGCCACGTACAGGGAAGGGGTTTTCCTCGTGCAGTTCAGCATGAAGTCGGTAACACTTGCCCTGACTTTCAGAGCCAGCCTTGCAGCAGGAGAACACTCGGCTACACGAACCCCTGATGCTTACGCTAACCTAAAGATCAGGACAGGTGTGCAGTCAGTCAGACCAGTTTTCAGTCTGCAACAGTTTCTGGTTCAGTGACTTTCAGAGAGAACAGAGCAGTATTTTTGCTTTCAGGAGTTTTTTGGTATCTTTTAAATCCACATAGCTTTATACACAACATCCTGCAGCAAGGAATTCTACAGTCAGCTGGACAGATTCCGTGGTTTGTTTCTAACCTGCCACTTTACCAATGCCATGATCACCCTGAGTTCTTGTATCAAAAAAAGAATGCTGAAGAATTTTATTCCTTTGCTACCCTCTCCATGCCACTCATTTGAAAGATCTCTATCTTGGATCCTGTCAGGTTGGCTTTTTTCCCCCCACATGAAAAGTTGTATTTTATTTTCTTCCATACAGAGCCTAAATGTAGCCCTGTAATATAGAGCTGGGAAGACAATCAAGATTAATGTTTCTACAGCAGAAGCAACTTTCATCCTGTGAGAAAAACGACAGGAATTGCTGGGTAGGTTCAGAGGAAACAATTTCACATATTTATACTGAATTAAAAAGACTAGGAGAATTCTGAGATTTGCGGCACTGTCAACACCTGTGAGACTCATGAGCAAGAACTAAAGTACAGTTAAAACTGGGGACTCCTGTAAAACTGTTTTATTTCCTTTTAGAGAAGACTTGCTAAAAGTGATTATATTCTAGAATTTACCTGTGGACATCTTGGGCATGCTCAATTTCTACCCCACTACTAAAACAGAATCTCCCTTGTGTAGATCCCATTAATTGTAAGGGGAAAATACCTTTCAAAACGATACTATTTTATTTGATTTTTCTGCACTCTCAACAGCTGATATGAAAAGACCTCAGACTTTGTAACTTAAATAGTTGCAGTTCAGTGTTTAAGAATTCACTATTGTTATCCACCTTGAGCAAGAATACTGTTTTAGAAAAGGTAATTTATTTGATATACTTTAAAAACTCTAACTTGACATATTCAGAATTGCTGGACTTTCTGGCCAATTTTTGTTCATTTTATAGGTTTAACTTGTGTGGAGAATGACCAATACTTAAAATTACACACAGAGTTTTGGATAACTCACGAAAAATACTTTTAGAAGGAGAGCAACATATTCCAAGTTGCAAGAGACCATCTGTTACTCCATTTTTAATATGCTAGAGTTACCTGGCTTTCTGCCCGAGGCAGATGCAACATGTACTTTCATTTCTTCCCCCTGTGGAAGACTCCTGGAGGAGACTCCTGCTAACTGTGGCCCCCGCTGCTGTTCCAGAGCAGCAGCTACAAGAGAAAGCAGCACTTGGGTCAGGCTCTGAAGGAACTCCCAGCCCGGCACCCTCCCTCAAGGCAGATCTTCCCACAGTGCCACCAGACAGGGAATGAAGACGAGGTTCAGGCCTCACAACTCTGACCTCAGGATGCTGGTGGCAAAGCTGGAGAGAAGCCTTGGCAAGAAGAGGTTTCTTACCATGGCTCCTATCACAGGTACTCCTGTGCTCCCATCACTCCCCACAGTGAGCAATGGGTAAAAGAAGGTGAAAGAATGTCTCCAGCTCCAGGCCTGTGGATTTTCTGGGAAAAAAAAACCCAGCTGATTGTAGCAGGTTTGGGATTTTAAGTTTCTCTTCCAAAATGAAAAATAAACAAGCCTGCCTACAAGAATTTCACAATCAAACCAGGAAGACACTCCAAAACAATACTTCAAGCTCCCACTATGCTAATTATGCCAGAAGAATGGGTTTCTGCCAGCTCCCGTCCTATAAAAATAAATTGAAATAGCATTATGTTTGATACTTCTTTTGCTTATCACAGAAAGTGCAACTTTTTTCCCCTCATGTGTTAATTTTTCCTTATTTAAATACGCAGCTTCTGCCCATGTTCTTTCTGCACAGCTCTGAGCCTGCAGCTGGACTTACACTATCGTGGTCACCTCCTGGGTACTCATTTAGAGTTAGTTGTTGGTGTTCCTGTCACTGCATTGATTTGCCCACTGCATTTAGTGCCAGCATCTACCACTACAGACAGGCAGGTTCCCACAGCAGCTGGTGGGATGCCACGCCAGGGGAGCTGATTGGTGCAGGTAATTGTATTCATGACACTTCTCTCCGTGTCTGCAGCACAACACAGAGATGGGTATCAAAATCCCTGGGGGCTGGGTGTGCTGTACTGCAAACACTGAGAGTAGGGTTGTGAAGACAATTGCTCAGTTCTATTCTGACTCCTCATTTTGACCAAATTATTTTGCATTACCTTCAATGTGACAAGCATTTACAGATTTTTTGCTTCTAATACAAAATTAAAAATGCAATTTTTTTTTCTCGACATGTATTTTTATTCAGGTTCTCTTCTATGAACTGTAGCTTTCAGACAGCAGCATAAAAATAATTCCTGTTTGTGCCTCTCCCCACAGAGCCCTGCCAGCATTTACCTCCCTTAATGCAAGCAGCTCCTCCCGGTGGCAAGGATGTCTGGTATTTGATCCAGTTGAATACACTTTATCCAGTGTGAGAGACATTCAGCTGAGAAATCTTTTATATACACACCAGCACGTTTGTATATACTGCATGACCTAGTATCACCTATGAAGTTTATCCTATGTCTTCCTCCATGTGTTAGCAGCACCCCTGTGCACACTGATGTCAATGAGCTTCTCAAAACTCCCTATTCACGGACTGCAGGTTACCTTTCAGGGATGAGTGGCTTTTACTGCCCACTCAGGAGTTCTGAATGCATCATTATACAAGTTTAAGCTCCAACAGCTTCTGGCTTACACGTGCAAGGAACCCTGGTACAACCTGTATAGGGGAAACTATTACAGGAGCAAGTGTCTGCCTACACCCCCCCGAGTTTCTGTCCACACCAATTCAGAATGTAACTTAAATTATTAACACTCTAGGCTAGGACTTGACATTTCTCTAGCGTTTGAACTTATACAAGGCAAGTAAAGTGAAAATTACATTAAAACTTAACAGCCAGACAGTTCATCTCTGCCCACCAATATTTACAACAGCCTTATAAAAACAACAACAAAACAACCAATCAAAACCCAAAACATTCCTCCAGTTTCTGAAAAATACTAAACATCCTCATTCCTTCCTCCCTTACACAATTCAAACTGTCACTCTTTTGCAACTTTTGCTTCCTTGCTTGTCAAAAGTATTAACAAGTTAGGAGAACACTCAGTCAATGTAGTTATACTATTAAAGTGAGACAGAAAAGCAAATTATTTTGCAGTAGTATTATTACTACAGTAGGATTAACACAACAAAGAAACTGGCAAAAATACAAAATGAGTCTGGGAAAAGTCATAGGATTACACCAATGCATTTAAAGTAGTATAATTTCTTCCAAAAAAATCCATTTCTGTGATTTATGTACATGTCCATTTGATGCAGTTACTTACTTTATCACATACATGTGACCTGAGTGACTCCATCTTCCTGGTCATATTGTCCATCATCCAGTTCCCTTAATACTCCATCACTGCTACTGAATCCTGGAAAGCCTCCATACTCAGAGGATCCCTCCTTGATCCAACATTGTTTAGAAGGAGATAGGTGAAACTCATCAGGTGGTTGTCCAATTTCAAGAGGGCAAGAAGTAGCTGTGTCTAATCCAACGCTTCTGCTAGACACTTTGCTTTTTTCCTCCCCAGTAACCTGTCTTAAGGATTTCCTCTGGAATACAAGAGGATGTTGAAATGTTAGCGTATTTAGGGGAAAAATAAACCCAGCCAAATACTTTGCAATGAGTCATGCATGGATTTAGTGTGATTTTAACAGATTTTAACATGAGGCAGCATTTAAGACTTTCATTTAAACTATGAACTCCTTTGGAGAAAAAACATCCAACAGATACATTTTTGTTCTCTATAGGTAAATTTCAAGAGAGACAACAAAAGACATATAGTTGAGATTCAAGAAAGCACAAATGAATGCTAAGAAAAAAATACTTCAACAATGCTCAGTTCTTACACAGTACTTGACAGAAACAGAACAATTTGAGAATGGTATTCAATACCCACGGTGAATCTATGCAGATGGAAATCAGAGGCTGTTCTGTACAGCCATTTGAAATGGGGTCTACAGAGTCCTTGCACAGGAAGAACTTGGTATAAATACAGTTTGACATTAGTAGTGGGATTTGCCTGACATCTTTCTTGTTGAATGATGCATGTTGCTGAATGATGATGGTTGCTAGTGTCAAAACCAAAAGTAGATTGTGATTTCTGCAAACAAGAGACTGACTGGACTATGCCAAGGGTCCTCTGAGGCATCACAAACAAGTAAAAGGTTTATTTCACTTCAGCATCAGGAGCTACCCGAGTTACTCAGACCTGTGATGGTGCAGTGCCTCCAGAAACAGTGTCAGTGCCTTGAGCCACACAGAGGAGCACGGCCAGGAAGGCTGAAGTGCCCGAAGCTGCCTTCTTGGAGCCTTGCTCTGAGCACAAGCACTACTGATCCAGGAAACCCCTGCCAGGGGACACAGCCCCGTCCACAGAAGGAACACATCCAGCTACAAAGGAATCCAGCCTCAGCACAGAGCTGCATTTCAGGGCATGAAGAACACAAGTACTCTCACACAAGTGTAAACACTTTAAAAACAAAAGCACTGCACAGCCACTTTTACCATGCTTTGGCAATTTGTGCCTCTCTTCTATACATTTCTATGGTTTTTTTCCTCAAACCGTTTTGAAACAGTAAAAACAATGGGCCATGTGGCTAAAGGAAATGTATGTAGGGTAGCTGTTACAGGAGACATTGGGAAATTGGGCTAAGAGGAAACAGTGTTGCCTCAGGAGAAACAAAAGGAAGTAAGTATTGCCTGGATGCCACAGCAAGAGGATGGAGAAGTCTGCTTAAGGGAAATAAAGGAAGAAAATGAGAAAACAAAAAAAATACCCAGAAACCCCTTAAGCACAGCATGGTTCAATCTTGCATCTCCTCCTCTGAAGTCTTCTCTTTGAAAAGCAAGTGGTATGTGATAAACAAAGAGTCTACTGAGACAGTACAGCCCTTGTAACCCAAGAGGCTTTTGAACCATTACATAAATCATAAGCCAGGCCATAACACCCGACCCCCCATGAATATACAAGATGGCAAAGAGATGAGCTGCAAGGACATAAAATACACTATCCTCAGAAAAGAGATCCTGTGAGATTAGGAGACAAGGTAAAAGTGGGGTTCCCCTTAATTTTTACTGCAGCAAAACCTCCTTTAGAAACAGCAGTGCTAACTTCAACCTAACAATCAGAAACTGTAACCCCGAGTACACAAAGCACCCCAAGCCCTGGGCTGCCACTCTCCAGAACCCAAGTCCAACAGCTGGAGCTTTCTATGGGGCAGAGCTCTTGCCACGGCCAAACCCTGCTGCACTGTGGGGAACTAGAGAGTGATGTGGCCAGGGCACTAGGGTTTCACAGTGAAGTGTTTGAAAAGGCCTGTAGGAGGCTGCTTTCTCTCAGTAATGAAAAAAGCCTTGTTAGCAGCATTCTTCTTGAGCTATCTGAGTTGCAAATATGCTAAGGGTGTGCTTAAATAAACCTAAGTTGTGATGCAATTTTTTTCTTAACTTAAAAATTTTAGGTATCTGAAGTATTTGTGTTTCAAAAACATCCTAAGTTGTGGACACCAAAATTTTTTGAGTAAGAGCTTTAACATAATATGAACATATCACTGAAAAGGAAGATGTCATGCCAAACAACATACAATCACAGGGCTTTATTGTGTTTATGAAAAGGTCTGCAAGGGTTTGATAAAGCTGTACAGCTGTGCCGTCAACATCCAGGAGACTTTTATTTAGGAGTTATTTAAATGGGAAAAAACGGTTTTAGAGCAGTAGCAAGTGCTTTCAGATTTCAGGAGCTTGTTTTACATCAGAAATCCAGGTACTCAATGCCATCATGACATTCTGTACCAGCTTGGTATTACTGACAAATCTATGAATTTAAATTGAAATGAAAGTAACATGCCGTTTGCCAATTCAAACAAACATTTTTGTAAAAAAGCAATGAAGAAAAAAGATTTAAATTTAGGGGAAAACCAATGTAACTGGCAAGACAGAAGGAAAATGTTACTCCGCTAAATGTTTCAGCTTCAGCCCCAGTTACCCATTTATCCCATGCTAAAATGACCTCATCATACTGAAATTTCCTGGTGAAGAAAAAAAACATTCACTGGTACTTAAAGAGCACTTTTAGATATTAAGTTAGTTCAGATTTTAAACACAGAATTCCTGATGTAAACAGCTACAAATCAGCTATTTCTTGTTTAATTCCATTATGTTTAATGCTTAAGTCAAAGCTTTCCCATTACAATAAAGTAAAACAGTAACTACAAAACACACCATTTTGTTTATATAAACCAAAGCTGCTCATCATTTCAGAACTGGGTGAAAGAACTTAAACTGTGAGCATAATACTTCCTATTTTTAATTTAAAATCATATCTCAAAGATTTACCAGTTCCTGAGGCTGAAATTATGCTGCCTTTTAAGAGACACTTATAACCAGAAATAACATTAATAACATTAGTATTCCCCTTACAAAGGGAAGAGTTCTCATGTCAGGAGTTTATACTCTTATTAGATAGAGTATTAAAAAAGTAGGAAAGCCTCATTTTATTTTATAATCACTGGCATAATTTTTTATTTTTATATATTTATATATTTTTACCATATTGCTATCAAAATTGTATTCCAAAACATACTTCCATAAATTCATTAGGAAGGAAAGTAAAGACTGCAAAGCCAGGCATGAAAGCAGGGGTCAGAAAGTCTGAAAGCTAAAAGCTGAAGATGCTTTCTACACAGAGGGTGGGTAAAAGAAAAAATTCCACTGGCAAAGTTTAGAAAAGGGTATGAATGAAAGAAGAGATTAAGACACTGGCAAGGGAGACTATACAGAACACTGAAAACTAAAAAGCAGAAGGTCCAATTTCATAAAGGAGGAAATAAACTACAGTGTACAAGAACTATCTGGGAATTGAGATAGTGATAGACAAAAAAATAAAACAGGACTTGAATCATGCATGTTGAAGGCAGTTCCAGGCATGGAAGTACTAATTATCAGGGGACACAGTGAGAAGGAAGTCAGGCTGAAGATAAGAAAAAGTCTGGAGAGGAACAAAAAAAGGAAGAGCATATTTTAGAAATACTAAACAGAGGAAAGTAACAGATGATGGTAACAGACTGAATAGAAAGTAAAAAAGAGAAATACCAAATAGGAATGCAAAAAATTCAGAGACTCGTGGAAGAATTTATACAGAAGGACGAAGAAGCAGCTAGGTATCACTGTATATAATGCCATGGATGAGTCTGCAAAGTTACTACTCTGGTCCTGGACATGAGTGAAAACATTCATAGCTGCTTAGGACTTTCACAGGAAAACCATGCTGAACAGAGAAGTTGAACAGCTGTTGAAATCCAGAAATAACTCCATGAGCAGTCCATCCTTCTCTGGCCACAGGAGGATTTACTGCAGAACTGTGCAGGTGCAGTGACTGCTGCAACAGTGATTGAACAGAGTGTGGTGACTGAGTTACTTAATCCTCAAAGCACTATTACAGGAGCTTCCCTCAAAAGGGACAACGAGGTGAGTTTCAGCCGCAGGAATTTTAAGTCCTCTGTCTCACATTTACACACAACAGCAGCCTTCACCCTGTTAACCTGCAGATTACAGTATCCCTTGTACAGCTCGACACTTGTTTCTTTTAAACATGTGAAGGTAGACGTTTTGGAGGCCAAGATAGTTTTCTATTTATGTGCAACAGATACAAGATTTCAATCAGAAACTTTAAGGCTTCCTAAAGCCTTGAAAGAAAACACTTCTAGCACAGCCGACCTCATCCACCTTAGACATAATAATTCCTTAGCACAAAACAGGTTTTTAGCACACTTAGGCTTTTCTCTATGGCTTAACTTAAGAGATAATGACTGAAAAAAACCAACAAAACCCCCCATGGGACTTCAGCAGCAAAAGCCCTCCACACACTTGAACTTGTTATGAGTGAAATCCTGCTCTGACACTTTTTTCCCCCTAATAATTGTGAAGTCTAGTTTGTTTCTGTATCTTACTATTACATGAAGTACTATTTTTTTTTTTACATTAATACCACAAACACATTACTCACCTCTGGTGTCTGAACAGTAGAACTCCACATAACAGGTCTCTGAAGAAAAATTACTTGCTTTGTAGCAAGATTTCCTTCACTAAAATTTAAAGAAAGTTTCAATGTTTTAAAGAGACGTAGTGAGTTAATTAGAAATATTTATGATTTTACCTATTCTCTCAATCATAAAAACAGTATTACTAGGCACAAAAATACAGAAAGAACTACTAAAATAATGTAAGCTTTTACTTCAGGGTGAGTATGTCACAAGGTTAACAACCACAGATCAAGTTAAGGTAACTGTTTCTGATGATGTACGTTTAATACGGGGGCTAGGACTGAGAGTTAATTTACATTTAACATTAGGGAGTTGCTCCAAGAAAAAAAAGTCAGGGATCAAACTGTTCCTACAACCTCAGGAAGAGCTCCCAGCATAGACAGCTACTCAGTGTGCAGATGCTCAGATGAGTAGCTGGTGATGGTGGGTTTGTGATTGTGTTTGGCCCCTCACAATCTTCCTTTCAGTTCAGCTGAACTCAGGTCATGGACACCTTTGCATGTCTCGCTAGGATAAGAATAGAGAACTCTCTGAAACTCCAGCTTGTGGGGAAAACAAGAATGCAGGAGAACAAATTCATTCATTTCCTTAAGCTAACAGGGTTTCCTGCTCCAAGAAGAGCACTATTTGCACTCATTAAAAGAAAATGCGTTAAGATTTTGTCATCACAAGTAAACCCACAACCCTGCAACCTTATTCCACTTGGCTAGGTATTTCTCCCCACCTCAGTTATGTCTGTTTTGATAATATCAATTGGGAAATCTATCTTCTAAGCAATAAGCCTGAGCACAGTGCCCGGCATGGGGAAGAGCCTATGGCTTATTTTGTAACAGTGTCTGCATTCCTTCAGAGACAAGGAAAAGCCCAAACATTAAGCTACAGTACGTACAAATTCTACCAGAACAGAAAAAGGACACGATGCTGAGTAGACAATAAGTAAATTAACAATTTTCTAAGTCTGACCTTATTAAAATGCCACACACGACAAAGCTGCTATGAGCTTAATTCACAAAGAACTCAATGACAGTGGGATTTCCACAGAATTTAAATGAGAAAAAGTGCCTGCAGCAAGGGAAGCTCCACAGCTTCCCTCACATTTCCACATTTCCTATTTTCCTCCCAAGTCAGGGCATTTTGAAAACATAGATTAAGTAGTGAGCCATGATAAATCAATAACCAAAGTCAGTGTTTTTGCACTGCATTGCTCATGGTCTGCCTTGCCCATTTTCAGGGACTACGGTAGTCAGTGGAGGGAAATAAAGGTCACTGCAGAGTAAGGCTGCTGAAGCCTTTTTCCTCTCTTAAGAGTAATGAAGAGCAACAGAGACTCTTTTGTTGAAACAGCAATTTGCCTGTCTGCTTATGCTGGATGGGCAAAAAAAATTGTCCTCTTATGTGTCTATATTTAAGTCCCCCAAAACAATCATCAAGATAGAAGCTCAGCAGTACTCCCACAGCTCTGATCTTTACAAATTATTTAATTAATTGAACATTTTATTTACAAAGCACTTAGAATAGAGGTTAGACCAAGTTATCTGAAAAATGAATAAGAAGAATAAGATGTTTCCTCCATCCAACATGATTTAACCATTGAGGTAGGAGCTGAAGGACTAAACAGGTGTAGGAAGTGCTGCCCTGCCTGAAACAAAGACAGTGATCCATGACATGCAGCTACCACATGGCATAACACTCCCCACATCAGGACATTTCATTTTATGGACAATAACATCTGCAAAAAATGAAACACTTTAAAGAAAAACAAGCCACACGGGAACTGACATGACAGCCTAGTGTGGGTTTTTTTTAGAACTGTTTCAAATCCTAACCACACAAGAGCCTAAAAAGGAACACATCAGTGCATGACAATCCTGTCACACCCCAGTTGGTCACATTCTTCATCCACAGACAAGAAGCGGGCATAACATCTAGGAAAAGATCACAGCAGATCTGAGAGGACGTAAAGTTTTGCAGCAAGTGAAGAAAACAGAATAAAGTACTACAGTGACTAAGAATGAGGATAAAGAAAAACTTATCTAAATACTGTGCACAAATTCTTATTTAGAAATAAATATGAAAATCTGAATTCGCCAGATCATCCCAAAATGCTCTTTGTTGGTTTTTTTTCAGTATTTCTGCAGCCTGTTAATATTCACACTGGGTTTTGAGGTCAGAGTTCCAAGTCTGGGAAAAAAACCCCAGCTGTTGAACAGCATAAAGTATCCTTCTTTACCAAGACATTTAACTTGCATTCCTAGAATAACTCATGACCACTATAGTAATAGCATCTTTCATATCAGACACACAGCAACCATCCAGGAATTTCTTCTCCTCTTTAAATACTAACATCAATGCCTAAAAATAGTAGTTATCAATCACTACTTAGGCCATCAGGACAGCAAGACGTTCATTTTCTGACTCTTATGAACTCAATTCCTAATTAGGAATTCTTGTTCATGAGCTTTTTAACTTTCTTTTTCAAAAAAGAAAATTGAATAGCTATCATGAGATATACTACAGGCAGATAAAACACAATTCATCCTATTTCTCCCAAGAGTAACTCACAAGCCACAGTGGGATAATAAGTATTAGACAATTCATGCAGACTCCTGCCCAACCCTTTAGGTCAGAAAACAAATGTTTTTTATTAGTCTGAATTATTCTAGTGTGGATATAAAATGAATCCAGCTATAGATTTGGCTAGGACATAACCCCCTTTCCTTTACCAAGAACACTGCTACTAATGGGCTGGTTGTTTCATATCTGGGATGCTACACTATTTGAGGAATCTATCACCACTTAAATATCTTGCAGGTTGGTATATTACCTTCTTACTAATTCAAGGAACAGCTCCAGTCTTATCAATCTGTTAGCCCTCCTATTTTAACTCTTTTAGCACTTAGCTTCTTTCAGTTGGCCCTGCCTTTGCTCTGCAATCTACAAGGTACAAGCCAGCACCATTTGTCCTACAGCAAGCACAGACTGACACTCAGAGTGTGTTCAACCAGCAGCTGCTCAGGCCATTCTTGACCTGCTTGTCCAAACCCTACAGGGACAGGCTCAGTTACACTGCTCGTGGGACACAAAGAGTTTGGAGGTTAAAAACTCTCATCCATAGCTACTAAAATCTCTTTCCCATTGTCCACTGACATCCTTCAAAGATTAGATCCAGATTCTGAAGACTTACTCTCAAGCTCTAAAATTTGGCCAAAATTTCATCTTTTTATGAAAACCAGGCTCCATAGTTCACACACCGTTACAAGTCACCGTGTTCAAAGCTAATGCACTTAGACTGAGAAATTATTGAAGAAATTAAAGGAAAATAATTTTGTTTTGTATTCTGGAAACTACTTCTTTCAAAAGAAAACAAAACATACAGAGATCCTTATAACAAAAGTAACAGAACATGCCATATTGTTTTACCTCTTCTGTCTTTGCATTTAACCAGATGCTTTAAATGAACTATTAAAAAGCCACAGCCAGAAAAACCCAACACCTATTTCCTGACCAGAAAAAACTTCCTTCTCACATGGGTGAGTTGTTTCAATTATGTCAAATCACTTGAACAGAACTCCCACTTTTTCGCAGGAGTTTTCATAGAACTTTTCATTCACATCTTTTTCATGCTGCCTTGTTTTAACACAGTGAGGTCTGGAATCTAAAGATTACTCAAGTCATCCACTCTTTCCACGATTGTTAATGAGCCATAAGTTGAGCCTCACTACATCAGTTTGTTTTCAAGGCTTGGCAATTTTAATCTAATGTGAGAACTTTAAAAGAAAAAAAAAAGAGAGAGAGAAGAGGGGCATTAGGAGTTCTTAATCCAGTGCTTCATTTGCCATTTTTTTAACTTGATACTGTGACGAAAAGCACAGTACTTCTTATTTTTTTGGGGGGGGAGGAGGGATAAAAAAAGTCTGGAACGTTATGGCAGATCCAGGTCTGCTATTTAGCTCTTCCTACATAGACAGAGTGCCCTCAGTCATTTAAATAAGTATTACAACCAGAAAACTGAAATCCAGTAGTTCAGTACTGTATTTGAAGTGAATCATAATGTCTATATTAAAGAGGAGAAACAGCTCAATAACTTGATGAAATAGCATATTCTCCACACTAATTTGCAATAAATAATGCATGATTGTCTTGTGACAACATGACTTCTTCCATCACCTAAACTACTCATTCACCAGGGTCCTAATTAGTGAAGCATTTCAACACTTGTTTAAACTTGAAGCATATGAGTAACCCCATTGCTGGGGACTGGGTTTGTGGTAAAAAGCTTTCTTAATAAAATCTCTGAATTTAAAATATATTGTGTAAACCTAAACATTAGATGCACTGAAACCAGCAGTCCTAAGTCAGCATGGCAAAAGATTCCACGATAATGCTTCTTACATCTCAAGTTTTATATGCATTTAACATCATTAGCATTTTCCTTCCTTTTACACTTCAGTATGCAAGTAAAAATTTGGTAATTTAGATATACATATACCAAAAATGCTATGCTCTACAGTTTGGGTACCTGTCATGTCGTACAACGGGTGTAGGCAGGACACAGGTCAGGAGCCATCCGAACTCAGCCAGTGTGTGCAATAAAGGTCCATAATCTGTTTTAATTTCACACCCCTACATTAATAATTATAAAAAGTAGTAAAGAGACTCTGTACAGGTTTTACTTGCATTTCTACATAGCTACAAGTCTTCTCTCACTGTTAGTGAGACAATCCTTTTGAGATGACAAACTGTTGTTTGGTGGAGATTCACTATTTAAACTGAAAACAATTTGAAAGGTCAAGACCACAAAAAACAAAGAAAACAGTTTATTAACATTAGGTACGACCCCTGATTCAGCAAGACATTCAATTCAAAGCACATCTCAGTTGTTCAGTTTGTCTCTTCGCTAAATTAGTGCCTGAAACTTTTTAAACACTGTAATAGGTGTCAATTATGTATTTGTGTTTACTCCACATGTGAAGAATGAACATCTCACCTAATTTTAAGATTTTGGTGAGGTTATTTTATTTGTTAGGATTTTAATATAAAAGTTCTATGTTGATTCTTTTCACACTAGATGCGTTTATCATTGTATATTACAAAAGTAAGCCCTTAATATTCTTCAACAACAACTAATTTCAGATGTCACTGATAGTAATAATCCTGTAACATAATTAAAAAAAAATTAATTTTATTGCTATAACCTACTACTGCAGTACATATACATTTATTAGGAAAACAAGTCTTTCATATATAACACAAAATTTCAATAAAAATATACATCTGAAAACCATGCTCATTTCGCTATCAGTTTTCTCCTGTTTCTAGTTCTAGCTATTTTCCTTCCCTTCTTATTTGAAAATACTTTACACTGTCAGTGTGACATGCCCTTGCTGAAATGGTATCTACACTGGTCTGAAACACTCAAAAAACCCCAAAACATTTTCTTTGGTGGTTATTTGTTGGTATGAACATTTGTAAACATCAGCCCAGAATCTCTCCAGCATATTTATTTTATGTATATTTACCAACAGCCACAGACCTGACTTCATTTGTATGATTGAAGGCTTCAGCTTAGCCTATGCTATGTAGGTGACTTCAAGAAACCATCCTGAACATTTATCAAACACTGGTACAAGCACCTCAAGAATAAAACAAAATAAAATACAAGCATTGCTAAATAATAACTAATTTACCTCAATGACTGTCCATTGTTCAACAACTATTGCATCATTTCCTTTCTTGTTAGAACCTGGAACCCCAGCACCTTCTTCTTCATAGATAAATAATCCTTCTAAAGATTTGGGCAAATAGTCCCCTGTGAACATAAATGAAGTTTTATGTTGATACAGTACCAAGAAGTACATATGGGATGGCTTTTTTATTTTCCTCACTGAACAGTCCTCTAAAATAAAATTGAGTCAACAAGCTCAAATCTGTGGTTATTTACGCATTTAGTTGCAATTTGAAGTATGCAAGTCAACTTAATATTCAAATTCCTTTTTTTCTATACATAGTGAACCCTGAACTATTTAAGTTTCTCAAAGTTTTAACCCCGTCCATGCTCCAATCTGAATTCCAGTTTCCTGTATTCAACACATACCCCGCAGAGGATGGGCACAAATCCTCTTTATTCAACCTAGGTATCCCTTCCCTGACAACAAATGTGGCTTCTGGTGTGGTGGGAGAGAACACAGAGACAACTGAATCTTAAAGTGCAAAGCCTTAACTACAGCTACTTAAAAACATAAGTGGCCACAGGAAGAGCGTGAAGCACAAGTAATTGTAGGAAGATTCCTGATGGGAAGGAAGTTTCAGAGCACAGCTCCCTGACTCACACCTCAAAGCCCGATGGCATCCGGCTGGCTCAAACTAAAGTTGTACATCAAATATTGGTTCATTTTCTAGTTTTGCTTCTCCTAACAGCCTTCAGGAGCCTTTTGTGATGTACCTCGACAGCTGACTGATTTAAATTTAAACTAAATTTGTACAGTAAACTTATGTAATCCTCAGAAAACGAGATTTAAATCCTCTCCAACACTGGACAGAGTATGTTACTGCCTGGGTATTAAAGATGGGGCAGTTATTCATACAGAGAAGAGCAGGCAGAACTTCTCTATGTGGGGAATGGGAAGACTGTAAAACTGTTGTTGGACAACAGCTGCAAAGATTAATTTCAACAGCTGCCAAAACCACCCCTCAGTGAACTGTAACAGATCTCCAGAGAGTTCTTTTCCAGCTCTAAAAAACTCTGTATTGACAACCAGGAGTTTGAATTCTCACCTCTCCTCCCCACAAAGAAATTTTCATCTTCCGCTGACTTGAATAAATAGGAATAATAATTTCAGAGCAAAAAAGATGACTCCTACAAACTGACATTAAACTGTTTATTTGCACTAAATATGCACATAGTTTGAGAGAGACGCTGCCAAATTCCATCTGAGGTAAATCTGTGTGATGAGCTTATGTGCCTCTGACAGTCACTAAATTTACTTTATGGCAGAGCTACAGAAACAGCAATTCACACTGAAAACTACGGAGAGCAAGGAGAGCTGAAGGGTTGTCACTGCTTCGGACTTTGTTTGAAGAGCTCACATAATTTAGCTTTTACAGATTTTGTTTTACATTTTTTAATTTAATTTAAGCTCTGCCTTGCAAAGGAGATGCGTGCATATTATTTTAAGTCAGAATTATTAGAGAAAAGCCTAAGACAATAAATACAACAACTATGCAAAGTCACAGCAATTTTACCCTCCCTGTATAATTCATACAGAGGCAGACATGTAAGAGGCAGACTTAAAATGACTTATGAAAGCCACTGTAATACATTAATTATCTAATGTTCTTGATAATCAGCCTGAGCATTGCAAAAACTGTTTAAGGGCCCTGAAACCTTTTCAACCAACATTTTACAAGACTTTTCTCCACTGCAGCCCTATACTTTGCCTGCTTACCCTTAACTGCCAAAATTCATTGAAAAGGAACACCAACAACTTCCAACTTTGTACAAGACATGTATAAATTCAACCAAAGTATCACCTTGCAAAAGTATGAAGTCTAGGTTTCAAAAAACATCAAACAACATTTGTTAAAGTAGTTAATAATTTCAGAATGTATTAATCAGGTCAGTTGGTCTCGGTCTGTAGCTAACACTAGGGTACTACCATTTTCATCACATTTTTTCAAGCAATTGCACAACAGTAGTTACCTACTTTTTTGCAACACTTAATTTCTGGCTTTCAGGCAAAGTCAATTCAAATGGAAATGAGTCTCTTAATTACATATTTTACCAGCAACAGAGTTTCACAGTTCTAAATACTGTGGCCAGCAAAGAGCTGCTTCTGTTGTCAACCGTGGTACAGCACTGTCTCACAGTGCTGCCAAAGGGCAGGATTTTGGGCTCAGCAGGGTGTGCAGGGGCCTGGGCCAGCAGTGGCACTGCTAGCATCAGGGACGATGTCTGTTCATCAGAAGGATGAAAGACAGGAACTCTTGAGAGCTAGGAGGATCTCTCCAGAATAAAACCGGGTATCAAATAAACTGGCAGAATGAAGTAAATTCGAAAATCCTGGGGCCAAGAGCTCTATCATTTTAATTGCTGTATCATATCAATTTGAATGCCAACTGAGCTGGCAGATTTCTGCAGAGGAGCACAGGAAGCAAGAGGGATCAAGGACCATCTATCTCTCTCCCAGCTGTGTGAACAAGTCCTGGAGAGTCTGCCTACAGTCAAGTGCAAGGACACAACCAGGTTTCTTTACTTCCTACAAATGTCCACAGCTGACCAGAGCAGCAAATTTTAATGCAGTCTGGTGTTCTGGAAAGAATTTTTAAGCCCAGCAAAGGGCTGAAGAAGCTACACTAGTTTCTTGCTTTGGGAATTCTCAATTTGATAAAACAAAGCAGCAATTTCAATTACTTAAATCTAAAACTGGCCAGAAACCCAGTTATTCTCCTTTTTAGGAATCAGATTCTACAAATTTATAATAGATTATCTGGACATGTTTACATGTCTCCATACCAGGAAGCAAAACACCATCTTATTTTTCTTAATGTTATGTAGTTCTACATAAACAAGTAAAAACCTCATGATATTCTGAGACAGTACTCACCTTTAGAAGTTTCCCAGTGCACAAAAGAATCAACTAAGGACAATCCTTGTTTATAATAAAATGTAGTTAATTCTAGCCAGTCTGCTTCCAGAGTACTAACAACTGGCCCCTTCCTTGTTACTTTCATAGACAACACACCTTCATGATAGGTCCAGCAGGTGGAATCATCATCAAAAACATTGAAGACTGTATACAGTTTGTCTAAGAAAAGAGAAAGGAAGAAAAATGAACCTCTGAATGATAGTTCTCCAAAATTAATAATAATCTCTTATTTCAATATAATTTTCAAACTCTAAGCAACAGTTTTAATAATTGTTTCTTGATGTGACTCTACTCTGCTTAAGACCCAAACACACCCAGGACAAGGTGTGAGGTACACTTGGATATATGAGGAAAATGTGACCTTCCTACAGCTGTAATGCCAGTGGACCTTTAAGGTAGGTAGGTTTTGCATATAGGAAACACACACAAGAGCGAAGAAGAAATCAGTGGAAACAGGCTTAATTTCTGCCACTCATAGAACTTCTGGCTAGAAATATTTGAAATTATAATAACCAAAGACCTAAGTTTGCAAATATAAGGGATGTCTTGCAGAATATTGATTTTTACCCATTATTTTTCTGAAGGTTGTTTAACTAGTGATATAAGTAGTTGACTACTGGGGTTTCTCAGTAGTTACTGGGGATCATGCAAGTTAAGCATACAAATCCTACATATCCTCAAATCATTTTATATGTAGGTATTAATACACACTGCTGTTACAAAAACAGTCACAGAGAAGCATTCATCAAAAATTAAAATTCACAGATCCATGGCATTTTATGAAATCACTGGTGCAAATTAAGTCCTATATAAATGTGTTCTACAAATACACTCATGTGTTTCACTACAGTGGAGAAATAACACACAGCAGTTGCCCAAAAATATACTCAGGTGGTCTAATACTGCTGAGCAGTTTGAATCAGTAAAACCCAAACCCTGAATACACACTGTCAAAACAAAGGAACTTGGCTTAGATTATCCCACAGAAGAAGCTAATTCTTTCCAGGCTTCAGAAACAGAGACTTTTGTAGTGCAAGTAATCTGAATCAGTACCTGGAAGAACCCCTCTGTTCTGAGAAGTGTTACCACACCCACTGCAAGTAACATCAGGTGCTGCAATAAGGCAGACTAAATCCACAACAAAATTTTGAACTTGCAGTAAGAGGTGACTCTCCTTGCTACAGAGTTTTATTTTATCCCCTCCACAGGTGGTTATATTAGTATAAATGCATTTATCCTGACAAACCTTAATTTCCTTTCCCTTACACTGAAGCAAGATCACTTCTACTTATTCTTCCAAAAAAGGGAAATGGTTTCCCAATACAACTATTGAATTGCTCATGTCTAGCATAGTTTGCCTCTGTAAGGGATGTATTATAGCCAAATTCAACAGAGTAAGCCAAAAGGCAATGTAATATAACAATTCATATGTTTGACCCCCAAATCTAGAACTCGGACACAGTTCCGCCTCTTTTGAGCGGAGCTAAATGGAAGTAGCACGCTGACAAGACAGTACATACCCACACATGTGTAAGGCTTCCTTTGAAGATTCACAGCAGTATTTTTTTAAATGGTTACATACAACATATCCCAAGAAAGGTTAAGTTTCCAGAAGTTCTTCCTAATGAACTCCAGCGACTTTACTATTTGACTAGTATGGAGAAGCCTCGCATATCCTCTCTAAAGCTTTCTGAAAGTTTCCTGAGAGCACTCCACACAGGGGATGCATTGGCTGCTAATCTACCTCTTTACACCAGTCTGCATAAACAATACTCCTGAAGAGAAGCAGGAGTTTTCTGCTTTTTCCTTGTGGGACTCCTATTCTGCCACATATACTAAACCCCATATTTCAACCTGTAAGGGAAGAGTTAAGCTTTAAGATACTATGCTATAAAGGCTCACTTATAGGAGAACTCAGGTGTTAAAAATAAAAGGGACATTGATAATCTCAGTACTTAGTCATTCTTATGGCAGTCTACAAACTGCTGCTTTACTCTTAACAGCAAAGTAAAAAGGTTGCTTTTGAGAGCAATTAAAACACATCTGGCCCATCAGGGAAGAACCTATTATATCAAAATGCAGCCTGACATGACAGTTTCATGCTGCCTGGTTTCCACACAATATGGTCTTGTGTTAGTGCTCATGCTTCAGATTACCTCTTCCTTTTCACCTCCTCTTAGCAGCCAGGAGGACCTAGAGCTTGAGTACCAGAAGTCAATGCTGCAGGCAATCTTTCACACAGACTACACTAAGCATCTCGGTTTCTTACACGACTAAGTTGTCCACCACCAATTATACTTTCTCTTCCTATACTTCTAATGCTTACTTTTCTGTAGTAGATTCATTTTGTAACGATTATGGTCTTTGATTTCATGGTCAATGCATTAATTTAAGTGATCTCTTTCAGGATGCTTCTTGAAGGCACATTAACCAGAAAGAATCCATTATGAACGGATTTGTTTGCTGTACATTATGCGAGCTGGCTAGAAGCATGCAAAATTACAGCTCTGGCTGGAAGGGCCTCTCACTTGTCAGCTTTGAAACAGGCACAACTGGAATCACAACATATTCTTCCAAATGCATTACAGGTTTATGATTTAATATTAAGTGAAAACAATATGCATCTTGGAAAAGGTTTTATAACAATTGCATCCTTCTAAGAGAAAAGATTTTTACTGCCACATATTTGTTATACATACACTAAGGAAAAAAGCAACCTGTTTGCACCACATTTCAAGTCAGAACTGCACTGCGGACAATTTTGGGGGGTTGGTTTGTGGTTTTCCCTTTTTCTTTAAATTACAAACAAAAATTATGACATTAGTACATTTATAAGATTTTATATGAGAACTGGATTATCATTTCAATATATTACCACAGCTCACATACATAAAGCAGAAGGTAAATATTTCTTCTGCTTTTTTTAACTGGTAACTTTTTTAGAAATATGTATGCATTTATATATGCATATATAGAGCCATCTTCCAAAGCCAGTATTTGATTGAACAGCATTATTCTATTTTTTTCCAACACCTTAACAGCTCAAAGGAATACCTTATTTCTACAGTAAACAAGCAACATTTATTACCATCTCCTTTTCGTGGTTTAGAAGGGCCGACTTCTTTCCCAAACTGGAAATCTGAATCCTCTAATAGTCTGTTTTCCCCTTGCATTTCCTCCTCTATCCCACTCTCAGATGAGTGACCACTCAGTGTACCCTCATTCCAGTTTTTATAGTTTTCATCAAAATTTTCTCTTCTGTGGTCCCTGTTTCTTCTGCCCAGTGTTGCTTCCAGCTCTGCACTTCCATCTGTGCTTGTTCCATTACAGGCTTTAGGCTGAGGAAAATGTTGTGTTACAAATCCCACAAACTTCTTTCCGCTTTTAGCAGATTCATTAACCTGTAATACAACAGAAATTTAGCTGCAAAGTCTTTTTAGAATTGCACGGAGCTTTTTCTTCTTTAAAACTTCCATATACATGTTCTGTTTAACTAAAATGCTGGGGACATGAAGACATAACAGTGTGCTGTAGAAGGGTGGCTTGTCTTTAACACTGCCCATACTTCAAAGTAAATGGAAGCTTTCCAGCACGTCTCTGGAGTCAGGCCAAAAAAGGCGGCCAACACTAGTACTGACTCCAGGGCACACAAAGTTCTTCATTTAGAACAAACACGAAGTATTTTATTTACTGTGTCGTAGTGATAAGCAGCATAGTGGAGCAATAAGTAGTATTGTTTCTTTAAACACGTGATACCAGTCATACAAAAAATACTGACCTCAAATACTACAGAAATATCTCTATCATGTGCCATGATTCATTACCCTCAGTTCCCTCAGAGGCTACTCAGCTTCATTATTACTGAGAATAGCGAAGGAGAAGAGAAAGGAGGGAACTGGGAAGCAAATAAAAATCCTCTTAACTCCTTCAGCCAGCGGTATGTCTTTTTCTCTGCACTAAAGTCTCAATATACAACTGTGACATCTGTGCCACCTATGGGATGTGTCTGTTCTTGGAGGTGTTTTGGTTTTGTTTTCCTCGGATAAGGAGCACTTCCATTTAGGATGGTGAACCCACAAGCTTCCCTGTGAAACAAAGTCTTCCCAGGTAAACAGAGAAGCCCCAGTACAGAAAGAAGAAATCACTTGAGAAGTACTGGATTACCAATATCAATGTGGTAACAATCAAACAGCTGATGGTGCTACAATCCCTTTTTAGTACCACGATAGACTTAAGTGTTACTATCTACTACCACTATGTATGTACAGCAATGATACAACATGCCAATCATTGATTATACAGAGTTGCTGCTTCACAGGCAACCAAAATGATTTTAAATTTAACAAGCGACAGAGAAAAACCAGGAAACATGATCATCTTTTCTGTGAAATTTCACAAAGTCTTATTGTTTCAGATCTTTAAGAAACAGTAGAAATTTTTTAATGGATTAATGGCTCAGTGTTTTTAAAATACTGAGAACGTTTTAAAATCAAATTATTCTCCCATACTACCTCTGTACCAGATATGCTACTAAGACAGCATCACTGCTCATTTCAGGTGTGTTCTTCCTTTTCATCTTTGGCACACTACAACACCAACTTAGCAATAGGCATAGAGTATAAGTGCATAATTAATGGAATCACACTTTAAATGTGAAATGCCTGACAAAGTCAAAACAAGTCATTTAGAAAATTTAAACAAGTGATAATTTCAAATATGATTAAAGATCTTCATTATGCTTTTTCCTCTACTTCTTTCCTTGGAATACAAGAATTTTATAGAGAGTTATCGAGTTTGGGCCCAATTCTGCTTTCAGTGGAGTAACCCAGGTCTTTACAGGAATCAAAACTAAGTTCTACATTAGAAAAAAATCAACTAGTGAAGAAAACGAACTCTTGTCACTTTGAGAAAAGCTTTGTAGCTTCTGTGAACTAAACAAAAAACTAGAAACACATCAACCACTAAATAAAACTTACATGTATTATAGCAACAAAAATCTGAAGAGAACTTGGAAAAAGCCTCCGTTACCTTTTCTAACAGTTCTTTCACTACCTCATTTGTCAGTGTTTCATACATTAAAGGACATTCCTCAATCACCAGCCTGGGGTGCCTTTGTCCTCTGGGTGCTGCATGCTTCTGGCTAGAACACAGAAAGAAAGCAATCTTTGTCAGGAGTTTGCTGCTAACTTGGGCAAATGCTTGCATATAGAATTCTTTTCTTTTGGAACAGTTATGAAATCCTGACAATGCTTCTTCATACTCTTTAGAGCTCAGCGGGTTTTGATGTTTTGTTCTATTTCTTATACAAAGTGATAGGTATTGTGTGTTACAATGTCATGGTAAGAATATTAATATTTAACAGGAATTTCATCTGAAGGCTGTCCATAGGCATCTTTTGGAAATTGAGCTTTACTGATAAATAGCTCTGCTTTTGTAATAAATAAGTGCAAAAGTCTCTGATCATGCAAGAAATACAAATTTAAACTATAAATTTAGTGAGCACAGAATAGATTCAGTTTTGTAGAAAACACTATGAATAGAAATGGTCCTTTTACACTTAACATGCTGCTGTTTAGTTTCTGTAACTAAAGCAGAATTGCAGCTGTCACATGAAACACTGCAGGCAAATACTAGAAATACAGTGCACAAACAATTACTGAGAGCTAGATAATGTTTAAATGTCTCAGATTTAAGAAGCTGACAAGGTCTAACTTCCATTTAACATTACGGAATAGTACTAATGTTTTATCTAAAGCCAGTTGGATTATTACTCAGACATATTTAGCGTACATCAATAATATAACAGGATTTTATTCGATGCCTCATTCACATAATCATTTGATTTAGAAAGAAACATCAGTGAGACACACTGAAATACCAAAAGGTTACTTTACAGGAGTCAGAGAAGGCATATTTGCCTACAGCAAGACCAACACAACTACATAGGCCACCTGCATAGGGAACTGGGAATCTCCACCAAACACTTTCACACATAGGCTACAGTCTCATCATCCACCTATTCAAAGGCTAAAGGTTCAAACAACAACTTCATAAGGATGCCACACCTACACGGAAAAGGCAACTTGTGGGAGCTGCTACTGGCAGTGTCAGCTCTGAAGAAGCTTCAGCTCCAGAGAGCAAGCATTCTGCTTTCTTACTCAGCCTTTCACCCACATGAAAAAAATTCACCTTCTTTGCAGATGAACTTATAAAGGTTGAGTTGTATGGGCAGGAAATACCCTGGAAAACACATTTAAGCAAAGGGTTTGAGAAGCTCCCTCAAGTGAACATGTTTTATAGAAGCATTACTGGAGTGGCAGGGGGCAGCTTCCAATTCACACCTCCCAGTCCTCTAAATGAACAGAAGAACCTTTCACATAAGGATTCAGGAGAGAAGGGGAAGTATGACAACTTTTATCGCAATAAGAAATTCATTTTCTACCTTTTCAAAATAAGAACAAAAGGTTATATTCCTTGCATTCTAAGGAACTAATGGTAACATTTCTTTGTGCGTGTTCTTTATGATCACATGGTGATTACAAGACAGCAAAACCAGCTAATAAACAGGATCATAGACCTGGAACAAACTCTTGCATCTCCCTCAGTGTCAAAACCAACCTCTGATCACAGAATGATTATCTCCTTCTTAGTAAGAAAAACCCCAAACTATTCCTGACAAGCTATTTCACAAATTACAGGTCATTTTTCCTGGAAAAAGTGAAACCAGACATTTTGAAAACAAACAAAAAGCAGACATAAAATAATTTAAAGCAGCTTATTACTCTCCTATTGTTTTGGTTAGTCTTTGCTGCAGGTTCTAAGACAGATTGTATGGCACTTTGGATTTTTGTTTGGACATTTACAAAGGCAAAGTAACATTAGCTTATTGTGTGCTTAGCATTGATTAAAAAACATTATTAACTTACCTTTCTAGACAAGGAACAGTTAATTTGATTCTCTGAGGCACTCATTTCAAACTGGTAATAAGTTATGCATGTTGAGCAATCCACCTACAAATGGGCTAAGTAATGCATCAGTATATTCAAATTATGTCCCTGTTACCTTAATTTTAA
The DNA here is from genome assembly GCA_013396655.1 of Campylorhamphus procurvoides. Classification (NCBI taxonomy): domain Eukaryota; kingdom Metazoa; phylum Chordata; class Aves; order Passeriformes; family Dendrocolaptidae; genus Campylorhamphus; species Campylorhamphus procurvoides. The sequence continues at coordinate 688,473 of WBMV01003263.1, read as the reverse complement.
TCGTGAAAGTACCACTCGATACATGTGACTTGCAGGGAAACTTCTTCTACGTCCAATTGGCAGCATAATAGGATGAACAGCTCCTACAACATATCCTTTGCTGTAGTATTCTTCCACCTGAGATGCTATATCCAACACAGAACTGATCTTGATAACTTCTGGATTTGAGGAAGCTAAAGGCATTGAAAGCAGAAGAGAAGCACATGATACTGTGTACATCCATATATGTTTTACGTGAATTCCTTTTATGTAAACCACATAAAACCTATCTCAAGGCATTTACTAAAAAGCTACAGTTCTATTTCTACAAGAAAAAGTGGATTCACAGATGATTCAACAGTATTCAACTACTTGAAGTAACCACTTTTACAACTTCATATGATCTATTTTTAACATACTTGGCAACATTTCCTGTTTGATCTAGGTTTGCCAAGCTGATTTAAGAGCTGAATTAACATCTAAACACACAACAGGGCTGAACTGAACAAAGCGATTATGTCACCAAGCCAAAGCCTTCAACATACTGATGCAGTATCCTTCAAACTAGTCTTGAGGTAAGTTCCTCTGTAACAGATTTAAGACTACAACAATTTTTCTTAATTCTTTTGTCCCTTATAAGTGATCTGTGGAATGTAGGTTGACATTTTTACATAGCCCCAATTCCTTTTCCCAGTAAGCCCAAATACACATCACCTAAGTAAGTTTCTGGTGTCTGATTTCTAAGGAGGATCCCTGAGTGTGTGCAGGCATCAATACACCACACCTAGGTAATATACAGCTATTGGGGAAAACTATAGAGGGCAATCTTTCTGATCCACAGCTTTCACACAGAGAAAAGGAAGATTCCATACTGGTAACAAATGATCTATTCTGCTACAGTCAGTCTGATAGGGCAGTAATTCCTGCTCCTCTCAAGTACAACAGGAATTGTAGATGCTCTCAGAGAGCAGGAAATCAACACTCATATAGACAGTAATAGAAGAGTGATTATGCCATCACAAATTTGCCCAAGTTTTCATCCTCTTTCGTAAAGGGCTGGTATTTTGCCCTCGGCGATACCTCTATCCCATGATTCCACTCAGTAACTAGGAGACATGTACTGAGAAATAACTGCTCCACAGCCCACAAGGCAAAAAAGCAGGAATGATGCAACATGATCAGTCATCACATCACTGATTTTGCAGAATCCTTTTTCATCAAAAAAGTTTGCTTCCGGATGTGCTGTCAACAGGTAGCCAAAATACTTTCACCAATACCAGAACTACACAGCTTACTGATGCATAGATTCTGATGCAGGATACTGAAGATGACAACAAAACAGTTACCTCATACATATTCATATTGTTATTCAGAGCGACGAGAACTTCACAGCTTGTCATCTTAGTGGGCTGCATCAATATTCCTTCTTTTCCCTATCAGGAGGGTTGTGGACAAAGCATAAACACTCTGCTTCAGTAGCAATATTTAAACTATTCCTACTTTCAGGCTAAAAAGACCTGAAAAAGTAGCAGCTGTTTTGGTAACTGAGACAGGCCTCAGAATTTACAATCACCAACAGGCATTTAAAATTACACTTCAGAGTCCACTGCTCCCTTTCCTTTGCACTATTCAATTCCACCAAACTAAAAGATTGGCTGTAATTCTCTTGCTTGGGATTCTCCTGACGCAGATCATCCTCCATGGATGTTTACAGTAGGGATGGGAACATTTTGGGAACCAGAAGGGAAGAAGTCAAGGTTCAGTGCACTGCTAATAACAAGATGCACAAGGACTCCAGCCAGCAAATTTAGGCTACAACATGGTTGACCTAATCTGCATCATGGCCTGGAAGAAGATCAGGGACTGCTGAAAGTCTCTCCAGCAGGCTCATTTCCACTTCACCCAGTATATACCTGACAAAGCACAAAATAAGGCATATTGAATTGAAGTAACACACTTACGCTCGCTATACTTTCATCTTGATGCAGGACATAGCTTATTCTAGGATCTTAAAAAGATTATTAAATGCTGATTTTCTGGTTTACTTGGTGCAAGATCCAGTGGCAACAAACCACTCAGGCAAACAGAAATCTTTGTAGGGGAAGACCTTGCTCTGGAAATTGGCAAGACACAGAACCAGTGCCATAAAGATATAAAACAACTTGACAGCAGAGCAAAAACTGGTCTGAAGTGATAAAGGGATCTCACTGATGTTTCATTTAGCCAAAGGATATTCAAGTAGCAACAAGTACATGAGCAAGTTGACTGAGGTAGAAGAAAAAAAAAAAAGCCCAACATATTCTCCACAGTACTTTAGCCAATCGCCGCATCTCAGAAGCACTCAGAATTCAGAAATGCCTCCAAGACAGTATATACGTAATTTTTTTTTCAGTATTCATTATCTTAGCTCTAAAAGGGAGAGAGACTCCAAGCAAAAAATATTTTAAGGTCATATACATCTACAGCTAGAACCATTCAACAGAAAGACACCTGTGTTCACAAGCTCACAGCCAGAAACCTAAAAATACCAACTATCTGAAACAGATCTCACCTATATAACATTCATAATTTCACAATAGGTCACTGAAGCTCAGCATTTCTAAATATCATACTAAACAGGAGAAAATGAATCTTTACTGCTAGGATACTAAAACACAGATGCACCTTTATTTGCAGTTGTTTGACATGTTTTTACTTAAAAAGTCACAACCACCTTTATAACAAATCCTTTACACAACACTTTCAGAAACTGTGAATTGAAAACACAGAAGTATTCAGAACACAGGCTATTTAAGAACACTAAATGCTCTTTAATTTAAAAAAAATACCCTTTCTATTATCAGTAGATTAGAAGGTAATCCATATGTGCATTAGGCAGTCTAGCTTTATTTCCAGTATGCTACCCCTACTCAGAGTTTTGTTTCTTCAAAAGGAACAAGCCAGGAAGAAGCTTTGTGTAAATAAACAGAATAAATACAGTTGGATTTCAAGTACTATAACCTAGTAGAATGCGTCTTCTATTAGTAACTTGCAGTTTTTCAATGAAAAGACTGCTATATTTTAAATAAAATATTACTACAGTTCTTTAAATCAGAGGTAAAACTAAGCAGAAGTCAAGTTTTGTTTATGAAAAAGTTCCTCAAATTGCAGTAAGACCTGCACTTACACTTCCCTTTATTAAACCCCTCTAGCAACTGCATGTATTCAAAATCCTTGTTATTAAGCATTTCCAGTAGACTGGATTGTTCTAAAATGCAAGTTACTATAAAGTGACTGCAAAACTGAGCTGTCTGTTCTCGAGGGCAGCCATCTGGGCTTGTTTATGTTTTCAACTTTGTGGAACAGGGAGTTGCTCTGTTAGAGACGGGACACCCTCGGGAAGGAAGTATCCCACAGAGCACTGTCTGCCTCTAGCTATGCATACAGATTTTGTTTCATTTCAGTCACGATTTCAAAAGACTATTCAACAAGTAAAGCACTTGGAAAAAATAGTAAGATGAAACTCTAAGAGCCTTACAGAAATATCTACGAAGGGTCTGGGGTGGGCATAAGAGGGGAAGTTACTCCTGGTATACAACTAAGGAACAGAGTTACTTCTGCATAAAGTAACAAGGACAATGACAGCCTCTTTTCAGAAGTTGAGTGCATTCAAAAAAAATTGTTATTCAATTAAGGCTCAGGCACAGTGTATTTTCTGAACCGTCACACTGAATTCAGACAACCATTATTCAAAGTGAATACGGATGGCAGTATCTGACTCACAGGAAACCAGGAAAATCTCTTAACAGTTTTAGCCAGCTTCCTTAACAAGGACAGTTGTGTAATTTGGAGGGTTTGGTTGTTAAAAATACTTCGGTAGTTTCCACTGTAATTTTATATAAGTGAGGACCTTCGTCATGACTTGTGTTTCAAAATAAAAGTCTTACATTTTGGCTAGCTTTGCTAAAAGTATCTAAGATTTACTGTAAGTCAAACAAGACAGAGCTAAGTTAAATCCCGTTCCCTCTTATCTCAGAATAGTAAACATACAACAGAAAAAAATACCTTCTAAAGTAAAATCCAGCAGTACATATTCATAAGCAGAATCCGTCTTTGTTTCAACTTGTGGTCTCTTCAGTGTAGAAAAGATTTTTCCAGGGCTGCTATCATCTGGGTCTTCCAGCTTTCTCAGTCCGCACCCCATGGCAAGATCTGCAAATGATTAAGTTGCAGGAAAAGGTGGGGGGAGCAGCAAGATCTGTCGCTCTTACTATGGGGAGGGGGGGGTGGGGAAAGAAAAAAGAGGTAATCAAATAATTCCCTTTGATTTTGTTTTCTATTAGCTGTAAATCCAAATACAGGAAAAATCCAGTTCCCAAACAGAAAAGTGACGGTACTTCCCATTCATTTTTAATATAGAACCAGTAAGCCCATGATGATTTCAAGCTACAAACTTGGCTAAGAGAAGGCTTGATTTCGCAGCAACATTAGAGCTGCTCCAAACTAGCAAAGATTTTCCATGCCACGTCAATTTACAGCCAGCCCCTATCAGTGCTCTCTTGCAGAGGACACCAATAGTGCTTTGTTTGTCCTTCTAGACCGACTGGGTGAGGGGGGGCAGCGGGGGGGGAAGAAGAACTGAAAAAGAAAGTTAGAGAGAAACTTGTCTGTCATTACTTACCTCCAGAAGTTCCCAACTGCAGTAGAAAGTCAGAGGGGAAAAAAGCAAGTTAGTCAGAATGAAAGAATGAGAAAAGAGCCTCAACATGGTTGGAGACAAAAATCACTTCCAGAAAGGAAGTCAGCTTCAAGAGGAAATTGCTTCTGGCATCTCAAAGGGTAGAAAAGCAATGAAAAGCTGTTTAGTCCTTATTTTAGATTTCAGAGTTCGGCTTCTATTTCCTTTCTACAGGAGCTTTCTTCCAGAGGGGAAAAAAACCCAAAACACATCAACATAGTATAATACATTGTAATACTGTAAATTTATGTAGTAATTTCTTTTCCAGAAAAATCAGAAAGAATCTGCATCACTAAAATTAACTTATATAACTGGTTTTGAAAAACACCAAAAAGTGACACTGAAATATTCATTTCAAACGGGAAGGACTTTTTCAACATTATATATGAAAAAAGTTACAAAACTGTTTCCCATTTTTCATGGGTTCTGAGCAAATAAAATCCTTTTCTCCTCTGTTAGGCTGACCTCAGTTGGTACAGCCACAGGGTTTCAATTTCAACACTGTCCTATGTAAACTTCTTTAGGCCCTGAAAACTGAGTTTAAGGGCTCGTATTATTCTTATATTAACTACTGCAAGTCACTTTTAACTGTATTATGGCTGATGCAGACCATGATACTGCACGGACAAAAAAAAGGGACAGTGATTTACTTTATTCATTCTATTACTCCAGGATGACTTGTTAGAAAATTTACCTTTTTATTTTTAGACTCCATCTAAAGAAATTAAGAGTCATCTAAGAAACCAAAATATTCATAACACTATTTTAAAGGAAGTACACATTTGAATTAAAAAATCTTTGGGTTTTTTTCACTGAAATATATTAATCTTATTAAAAATGCCAACATTTTCTATAATGAATCACTGCAAGCCAGGCATTAATTATCTGTGGGATTCTGTTCTACTGCAACCAAAGTGATCTTTTTTATTTAAGTAACTTACCAGGAATGACAAATCTAAAGACTACACTCCTTTAAAATATGTATTATAGCCTGGAAGAATTTAAAAATTGCTGAGTGCAGAGCCTAAGACTGAAGCTGTAATTATTGCATGCAGTCTTTAAAACAAGTCCCAAGGTGCTGAAACCCTGAGTGTTGTCTTCTTGTTTAAAACCTAGGAAAACATACCAAATAAGCAGAATTCATCATCTTTCTGCATGTCTTCTAAACAGAAACTGCTCGCAAACTCTATTTTCTTTTCAGTAAAGGTTATCCCTGAACTGTGGCTATGCCAGACATACATGTAAACTGTCCACTCAACCTTTAGTATCCCACTGCTTCATTCCACACAGCCCTTAAGATCCTGCTTGTATAAAGCCATGGCATGACTAAGACAGTTGCAAGTCAAACAACTTTTTTCAGCACTAGTCCAGCTGCCAGCAGGCTGCTTTTTCATTTATTTATTTAACATTGCTACATTTTTAATGAGGCCAGAATATTGTATTTTGAACTCTTCATGACAAGGCTTACACAATATTTCAACCCTAGACAGGATTCTCCATAGTATACACAAACTCTGATGACACCTCAAAAAACCACTGTAAGAGATAAAAACAGTGGTCCTTACTTGGTGCAACCCTAGATTAGTGTAAGCAGTTATAAGCTTCCAGGTTACAAGTCAGTCAACAGTTGTCACTGCAGACTTGACTCAGTATCACTGGACTGAACCAAGGAAACCAGTCTTCATACGTCAAAACAAAGAAAACACAGTAACAGTCAGCAAGAACCAGCAGCATCCCTCACAGGAGCTCAAAACTGCATCAAAGCAGCCAAACAACTCAGGAAAGAAGCAGGATCACACAATTCTTGGATTCAAGAGCTGCTTGAAGAGCTGTCTGAATAGCTGTAGTTTCCTACTGCAAAGTGAATACAAAGCACAAAACAATGCATTCTCAGTGACCCAAAATGCAAACATGCTGGGAACTGGTATGACAGAAGAACAAATCCCTAAAAACTATACTGTGACTCACTGATGTGTTGCAGTCACAGCATCCTCACAGAAAGAGCATGTGACTCCTTCATTAGAACTTGATATACCTTTTAGACTTTAAAAAAAAGGCAAAGATAGCCCACAGAATTTAAGGGTGTTAACAACCATGACAAATGACTCCTGCTAAATCATGGAATTTAGAACTGGCTGAAGATTCCATGAGAACACTGCCCACCTTCCAGTCTGTCAGGACACCATAGGGACAAACATTCCTGGCAGTACATGTGCAGGAAGGTCATTTACTCAAAACAAAAATTGTAACTGTTGGGCTTACCTGGAATAATCCACTAATACAAGCTACAGCCTTTAAGATCCATTCCTATTCTCAAGGTTTGTGTAGTGAGCATTAGAAACGTAAATACCTGAACACTCCACCAGATACCTGAAGAACACATTATTGTTATTTATAAAGATTTCATTATGACCAAAACCAATTCAACTAATAAGAAACAAAAAGGATAACTTTTAAGTTCCTCTGACAAAGTCAAAACAAAGTATTTGGACCATGCATGCTTCCTGCTTGGGGTGGAATATTTGCATCCTCCAAAGGCATATTAGAGCATCACTGGGAAAAAAGTCAGCATTATTACGGGCTATAGATCAGCCATCACTGACACAGAATGCTTACAAACAGAGGACAGACACATTGATAAGATACAAACACAAGCTAAATTAGTCAGATTTGTCCAGAACCTGAGGGTATCTGAGCAGCTACAGGACTCAAAAACAATGCATTTAAACTCCCCTAAAAATCAATTATCTGAAATTGCAACGTTTTTGAACCTCGTAGTTTCTCTCTAAACTTGGTTTCAAGCTCACTTTCTTTGGTTTATGTCTGAAAGCAAAATGTAAAGTTTTGGCCTGGGAGTCGGTAATGACAGAAAAAGCCAAAAAATTTCCATCAGAATTCCGCAACTCAATTATCCAATATTTTACATAGCTCCATCCCCAAATAGAACACTGACATTTATTTCTTTTTTGTCTGTAGAATGATTTGATTTAAAGATACTGTGAAAGTAGCTGGCTTCCATTCTGAAGGCTCGTGGGTTTGGCACCTTGCTTTTTCTTGACCCCAATTTTTTTTTTCCTTTGAAGGAAGAGTTTTGTGAATACAAAAGAAACACAGTCTTGTTACATATATTAAACTTGAGCATAAAATCCAGCTTTTATGCTATAATCTTTAACTCAGTGTTCTAAAATAATGAACAGACAATACTTTCCTTTTGTAGTCATTAAAGTGACTTTAATGATCAAAGTTCAATTCCATCTTTCATATTTTTCTAAACCCATAAACGGCTCACCAATACGACAATAAACAAAAGTTACAATCCAAACAGTAAATACAGACCAGTTACAGACTTTTAGCTACCAACCCAAAACTTCACTAGAAATTCAGAACTACACAAACCTAATATTGCTGTAATATAAGCAGTTTCAACAGAAAGAGATTTTCATTTCTAAAATTGCTAACAGTCCTCTAAAATGAGGCCTGCAAGTTTACTAGGCTTTTATCTACATGTATTCACAGTCCCACTTCTCAAGGTTGCAGTAACTACAACTTCTGTATCTGCAATACAGTATCAAACAATACAGCCAGGTGTTAGCCAGCAACTAAACCCAAGTATCCTAGAAGGAAACCGGATGGTCTAGATTTGGATTTTCTGTATACCAGCTATACAAGGATTGCACACATGGCATATTTTGGATCCTTAAAATATTGCTTTAAGCTATTTATTTTTTATTTCAATAGGAAATCTAAGAAGCTTTCGTACCAGGTGAATTGAAACTACTGTAGTACCTTCAACATTACAAAGCTACAAACCAATTTTACAAAAAAGAAAAGCTCCTTTGCAGCCATACAACTTCACATTTTAAAGCTATGTTAAACAGAGAAAAACATTTCAAGAGAGCCATGTGTTCTGCTAGTTTCTGCTCAGTTACTATTGGAATGCAGTTTATTCAATGACTTAGTATCAGCTATTTTGAAAAATCAGTTTTCAGAATTCAAAGAACTGCCAACCTAAAATGAAAAGTGTGAAGTTTTTCACACAGGATGAATGGACTTCTGATGCATAAGATTAGAAGCAGCAGGAACCAAAAATGTTAATGAACTAGAGAGTTCTACTTAGAGCAAAATGTGTCAACCAAACCACTACAGGAGAGATGAAACTTCAATATCTTGCTGCTTGTCCACAGGTTTTTTTATTCAGTGTTATCTAATAGAGAACATCAGAACTAACTTTTTGCCATAGAACGATAACATTAAATAGATAGTGGTTACTAGAAATACTGTAACAACTATCTCAGTAGAAAACAGAAGATACCAGCCAGGTCTCCAAATTCAAGGGGGTGGAAGCCAGGAAATTACTTTAGTCTGTTGAAATGTTAATGTGAGAGCCAGTGCATGAAGATGATGACTTGCTGCTAGTCACTGAATGACCACAGGGCACAATCCCTACCTGGTTCATTCCCTCCTAGCACTTGTGTCAAGCCTTACAACTATCAATGGGAAATTGCAGAAGGCCAAAGCGAATGCGGCCCATTCTCCAACCCCCAAAATCCTGACTTGAACCTGCGCAGTTATTTAAATTACTTCTGTATAACAGCATGAGAATCTCCCACTATGGAGATCTGAACTGGCAGGATAACACCATGTAGTGTAAAAGAAGAACATCAAAAATCATGAGTGCTGGAACACCAAGATAACACAACCCATACACACTACCTGAGGAAATGTAATTCCTTCTCAACGCATATATAACGCCATTACAAATGCTAAGTCAGCTGTATCTAAGTTGTGACTAGAGAAGGATTCAACTCCTGAAAGGTTCGGTCACCGCTGACCGGTCATGCCATCCCACTTTGCAAACATTTTGAAGAAAGAGAAGCTATAAAATCAATGAAGAGCCCTTAGTATTTCAACAGTGCCCTCCAGCTCCTAGAGGAAAGCCAACATTCAGAGCTTTGTTCTGGTGTCTTCTGGGTGTATCAAATCAAAATGAAGCACTGTTAAGACCTGGAAATAAAATCCTAACCAACAGTACCTTCAGATTGATATTATAGACCCCACAGTAGAACACTGCAGGGAATAGTTACACAGAATATCCTTACAATTAATCAAGCTCATATGCAAGTAAAAAGAAACTAAGAGATCCTTGAAGCAAAGGCCATGGGGCCAACTCTTTATCAACAGTCTAACATCTGTACCAATTAAGTGAAAATAAACTACAGTTTGTGAGTATCTGCAATAGAGCCACAGTCTGATGGTTTTTAAGTGTTTGCACAGTTCCAAGCAATTACGTCAAGAGACTTCCCTCTAAGCACTTAAAAAATCAATTAGCTGCCTGTAAAATTTACTTTTTGGATCCCTAAAGCATTACTAAAAACAGGGAAGTCGCGTTTGGTAAACAAATTGTGGGTTCAAAACATAAACGACTGAATCTTCCAAATCACAGATCAAATGTGTGTTTCATGACAAGAAATGAGGCTCCAACAGAACATATAACCTTTCTTTGGCACCTTCAGAGACAGCACTCCATTAAAAAATATTTACTATGTAAAAATTCTTCCATGGAAATGAATTACTGTTTCAATGAGCCAAGATTTTTGTGATATACTTGTATCATTGAGTTCTAAAATGTGAAAATTAAACAGAACTGGACAGATGGGTGGAGTGGCACAGACTGGCTCAGAAACGTGACAATCTACAGTGGATGAGTATCTTTCCCTTAAAAAATAGGCTGAGCTCCTCATGTATCCAACAAACTGTACCTTTTTTGATACTTACTGGTAAAACAATCCCCTGAGCTGCTATGGTAGGTAACAAGTTTTTAAAAACAGAAACTACTAAAATTATATGTGTAGATTTTTCTACCTAGCAGAAGGTATAAGGTCACTTGAGCAAACCTGCAAGCAAGACACAGTACATGGCCTCTCCTTTTGCAACAATTTCAAAACAGCATAAAACCAGAACAGACTCAGCTCTCTTCCTGCAAAAGACCACAGAGCACTACTGCTCACTAGAACCATCTTTAAACAGATTTACTTATTACACATGGATTATTTACTGACTACAATGCTCACTTGGTAAGACCCCTGAATGATCAAAAGGAAGAAAAATACCAACACAACAAACCCGTTCAAGAAGAAAAACCCCAAATTACTACAAACACCTCAAGGATATTTTACACACAAAAAATAAAACCCTCAGGGCTACAGAAGCAATAAGCCATAGCTTGCATTCCTATTAACTACAGAGGCTGTATTTTCAACCTGTAAGGAATCTGACTTTTATAACATAGAAGAAATACCAAGGAGCTGAGAGAGGAGACAAAGGAAAAAAACCAAACCAAATGAAAAAAAACAAAAAAGAAGAAAATTATCTCCCTGAAGTTGAGGAGAAGACAGTATTTCATCTCAACTTGTGATAGTGCCAGGGAGCTCCTAATTTTCATACAGACAACAGAAAAGGTCAAAGAAGCAAAGAGAAATTTTCTATGGTCTTGTAATGCAAGTAGTCAAAGTAGTATTGCCTTTTTCTGTAGCTAATCACATACCATAAACTAAATGTATTGCTTACTATATGCAAGAAAAGTGTTAGGATGAGAACAAATAGTTATTAAACTAGCAGTCCAAATTTTATTATATAAAGTTATTCCCAAGCACTAAAACGACACATATGTAAAACACATTGTAAAAGCAGAGAATACTGCCTGCAAAAAAACTTAAACTAGAAAAATTGTTTTGGAATGGAAATGAAATGCACATAGATTTAAGTAAACAGATTTTAAACCACAGCACAAAAATGCTGTCAGTATGTGGCAAGATGGCTTCTACTTTGTAACTGAGGTATCTTGACAGGCTATGTAACTCATAAATTAAAGGTGAATTTTCCCCTTTAGTAGGAGTACACTGGCTTTCCATCTACGTCAATAACTGAACTTTATACAGCAGGCTGTGTATCAGAAATCACCATTTGGTCCTGTAACAGGATTTATATTAAGAAAGGAAGTGCAGAATGGAATTATTTCACGTGTTTTTACCTGACCAAACCACAAAACTTCATTCTATGACTTGACAAAAAAGGAGTGGTATTTTAACGGAGGCACTTGCAAGGAAAATATCACATATTAGAAAGAACATTCCCTTCATGGGATAGGTATGTTAGCAAAGTACGTGGCTCAAAAATGTTCTACAGCATCCGCAGAAGGCAGTGTAAGAATTCACTCTTCCATTCTGTAATCTTTTCTAGGATGAAAATGATGACTTCATGCATACTGAGGTTTCACACTCACAGACGAATGATGTGAATAATTTCTTCTCACAGAACGCGACTTCAATTCCTAAAGAGAGTGAAAAATGCTGTGTTGTTTCTTCTCTTTCAAAGCGTGGCCCATTTATTAAATTAATAATGCTTCAATGAAAACTTACAGTCCACTGCTATTGCATCAGCTAGACAGACTTGGTTCAAAAAGAAAAACAAATTTCCATTATGCACCTAGGTGAAGTTCATAGTAGCAGGAAATATCTTTATTTACAAGTATAGAATCTTAGAATGAGTTCTGAATTCTTCTACTAAAAATATAACCCAGTTTTGTTCATTGACCATGCAGCTTTACTAAGTATGTGAAGTTATTAAAGCAACTGTATCCTCTTTGTAATTAGATGGGGAGAATTTATTTTACAAAATGTTCAAAATGTTACAGTGCAAAACTATTTAGCCAATTCTGTTTTTTTTTTTTACTTAAGCATTCACTTACATGAAGGTTTTAGAAGCTAATGCTATATTTACAAAACCCGAGCTGAAGAACTGACAGCTGCCTTATTTGTAAGCTGACAAACACGCAATGGATTGTGCCCAAGTAATTTGTTAGTGCATGCCACTAGCCACTGACAAAAGGATGGCAAGTTGCAGAAAACACAGCTACCATTTCAGGCACTGGCACTTTTAGTATTCTGACTATTCTTCCAAAGATCAAATTTTCTTAAAGTCTCTCTTTATCTCAGCTGTTCTATATCCCAAATGTGCAACTCCCATCTCTTTTACTGTTTAACTATCCCATATGACAGACAAAGTTTTTGTTTTCTAACCTTCTTATTAGCTCAGACCTTTTCAGCACTAACCTTTTGTTTTGCTAAACTTAACTTTTCATCCTCTTTTGTGGCTCTGACAGTTTTGTAATACAACCAGCTGTAGTTCATACACCTCTATCAGGATATTCAGCCCACTATAATTTCAAGATAGCAGTTTCTTTCCATCATTTACTAACTCCACACCATGTTGTGCACTGCTTTCTGAAATGTCAAGGTTCCATGGTCATTAGTTTTCATTACATCAACCTTACAGGACTTCCATCCCAATGTTTCTCTTTTTCTTTAGTTTGACTCCTATTAGTATATATAGGACACAAACGTTTTCTCTGCTGAGAAAACTATGCTCAGTTTCACACTGGCAAACTTCTAGTATTTGTTTAAACGCCATATCTAGGGATAAATCATACAGGCATATATACACAGACAAGAAGTCACATCTTAAACAGCAAGGCTGTGCTACAAAACAGTGGGTTGTTTAAGGTATCAAATGAGAAACTACACTAATTTTAACATGTACAAAATATGTACTCTTCCCCAGGTCCCCCTTATTAAAACCCTGATTTTTTTAAAAGAGTGTAAGCAACAAAGAGGCAGCTTTTTCACAGTAAAAGCATGATTGAGCACCTGCCAGAGTACAACCCCATGAGTACAAGCTATTGCAAATAGCGTAAAACAGGGAGAAAGGGGGAAGAAGTTGAATTGCCAATACAGGAATTAAAACAGTTTTTAGAAACTAAAAATTCATACTTTGGAAGTACTGAAAATTTCCTTCCCTGTTGAAGGAAAACAATCCAAACACATAAAACTTGGGCAGTGAACTAAAAATAAAATAATGATGAAATTTATATCTACGTTACTACCCAGGAATGAATTAGACTGATTATACAGAATTTGCTTTATTAAGAGAATACTTAGGCAACTGGCGAACTGCAGGAAGCAGCTAAGTAATGCTGCAGACTATGCTAGATCTGAGTATGTTTTATTATTCACCAATTCATAAATAGCAACCATTGCAATGAAGCAACTGACCCCAAGTTTTCCACAACTCGCAGCTGCTAGCTGGTATGTTGATGATGGATCTCAGCCACACAGGAAGGACTGGACAAGAAAAAAATAATAAATCAGTATAGATAGACTAGAGCTGCCCAAATGCTTTAACAGTGAATGCTTCATAGGGTTGTCAGGTAAAGAGAGAGAACATATAGAACACAGAACACAAAAGAAAAAACCCACTTAACTGAAGTGAGAACAAACTCCTAGAAGAGAAAAAGGAGTTTGTAATGAGAACACAGAACTAAACAATGTGACAAAAAGCATGCCCCCTGCACCTTTCCATGTTCCAATCAAATCAGCAAATACAGTTTTGGTGAAGTTTAAAATAGAGCTGTTTTACTGGCAACAGACCTTCCTACAGCGAGTGACAGGCCTCTTGGCAATCATATGATGACAACTTTCATATGATGAAAAATTAAGATTCACACTTCTTAGACTAACATAACTTTAAACAAAAGGATTATTCTCTGTTTCACTGCATGCATAAATGAAAAAAATACTTACCTCTAGAGAAAATATGTTGTAATATTTATTGTTTCAGATGGAATATCAGATGCAGTACTAGTATAAAATTACTATACTTTCCCCCCAAGTGATTATATCAAAACTTAGAAAAAACATGTATATCTACTTGCATGTGTATATACAGGAACATTTATAAACACACATGTATTTATGTGTATTATACACACACAGAGAATACACGTCTTACCTTATTACTTCTAACTGCAGAGAAAACCAGAGTGCACCAAGTACAGCTAAGTTTACAGAACACTCACTACCAAAAGGCCACAGTGCCAGACCATCACTCACCATTACGATCCAAATACAAATATACATGAACTGTAACACAAGTGACACTGTGTGATGTGGCACTGCTAATGTCAGCCAAAACATTCTTTTGGATATAGACTATGGGAAGAGCAACAATTCCGACAGACTAGAACCATGCCTACGCCCCACAGGTACATTGCAGCTCAAAAAGAGGAGTAAGAAGAAATAAAAACCAAAAGCATGAAACAGAACAAACCCCACCCACCCACCTCCACACACCAGAACCTTTTACACCTTTCTTCACTATCTGTAGACTGCAACTGTGTTGTTCAGCTCCTCAGGCATCAGGGGTCTCCCTCATACACATCTACCAGGTCATTACCTCAAGAACTCAAGATAATCACCCAGAAAAACAAAAGTTTAACTCACAGGTATTCCTCCTGGTTCTGAAACCAAAAACACACATATTTCAATTTCCCCCTCAAGTCTCCCCTGTTACTGCAGACTACACAGCTTTTACTACCAAACACCATCTCATTCATATCCTCTAGAAGCATCCAAACATTAATCTCTGTATTAGAGGAAGATATAGAATCTGAAACATCCAGTAGAGATGAAAAAACCTCACATTTCCTAAAAAAAGTGTGTCACCTAGCAGCCTTTGAGAATGAATGTTAACTTCATCCATTTGTGCAGATGTGAACGTATGAAGTCACTTGCACATACTCATGAACAAAACATGCTATAATCACAAAAAAAAGTTACCTTAAGTAAAATATGTGGTCATAAACAAACACCTGCTCACAGGGAGGAGAGCAGTATTTTTGATTCAAAACTGATCTTAAATACAGAATTTGAATCTAGAAGATAAATCACAGTTGGAAGTTGGCGAATCTTTTCTTCTGATTTTCCTTTAGCACTATTATAAATTTTGTACTAAAACCCAGCATTTCATTGATGTAACTTAAGTGGTAAACCAGAGAGAATGAAAAATAAATTAAGAGACCTGCCAGAACTGAAGCTTCTTTTGTTAACTGCTACATGGTTTACATGACAAACGGACAAACTTTTCTTTTTATACACCCATAACAGCAATGGAAACAGTGCCTTCAAAACTTGTGATTTTCTTCAATTGGTATTTCATCCATTTTGTTTGCTTACCCCTGTGACTTCATTAAACTATGACTGCAATGCACGCTCTGCTTTGAGCTGCATTTGAAAGCTGTAAGAAGTCTACAAGTGCCAAAGAGATCTGGATACTGGCTGTACCCATCCTGCCCTCACCATATGACTTACAGCTCCTAGTATAAAATGTATGTTTATTCCCGGTGCAATTCCTAATGCAGTAGAGGCAATTAGCAGATTATCTTCAAGATAAAGTCATTACTTTAGGCACCTCTTTCTCCTACATGGCCACTACTTGGCAGTTTACAAGCAGCAGATACATTTGCTGGGGTATTTTAAGAAGGCTACAGTCACTAGGCAGCCTTCAGATACAGCTAGGGAGCAAGTGGTAATGACACAACCACCTGCTTAATGCAGAGTAGTCTGCTGAAAGCATGTGCTTTTTTCGGTCATTGCTGAGAGCTCAGCACACTTATTGACACAATACAAGCTGATCACATTCACTGCATGTGAAATATATTCAAACTCCAAGAGAGTATGTGAAAAGATAACTTGAAGCTTCCTTTTAAAGTTGTATTTTAGAACTACTAATTACTAGTACATGAAGCTAACTAAATAGAACTTAAGAGCCAAGGACTATTTGGCATCACCTTGTAATGAATAAAAATATCAGAACTCAGTAAGTCTCTGTAAGGGTTTAACTGTATTGTGAACGTACTTGAGACCTGAACAGAGAAGAGTTTCAATTCTAGGTAACAAGGCTTCTCAGAAAACCTTCAGGAATGAGGACGAAATGCGGGGCAGTTTAATCCAAGGCAACACTTATGTTACAGCCCCCTCTGCTGGAAATAGTACATATTGTTACACAGGAGTCTGAAAGAAATTCTACTAGGAAAAGTAAAATAAATTAAAAATACTTGAAAAAGACATAACATGGCTTTAATTCCACTCATATTTAGTCTGCCACTTGCAGCTGAGTAAGCATCTTTCACAGAAGAGTAAGTACTGTAATATCATGTATAACTACTGATAACTTCAGATTTTTGTTATCAGGCAAATCAGTTTTGACATTATTTCATGTACAGTGTGAACAGCCTTATTAATTTAGGTAAAAGGACGTTAAACTGGGAACAAAATACAAAAATCCAACAACTTGCATCAGATGACAAAATAATAATATTTTAAAATACCCTTTCTGAATCGGAACTGCACAGAAAAACACCCAGAGGTGACCAACTGGGACAGTGTTTCAGGCTTCAGGTTTCAAAATCCCACCTTTCCTCAACATGAGGTTCAATTTGAGGCTGCAAGTAATGAATTCAATGCCAAGAGAGAGAGATAAGGATTTGTAACCATCATTTCAAAGCAGTGAATGAGGTTCAACATTTTCTCTCAAAATGTTTTTCATTTGCAGTTTTCCTTGTGTCTCAATTTTAAAAGAACTAGTCACGTATTTACTTTAGAGTTTCCCCAAATAGTTCCAAAATAACGTGTATGGCCTCTTGTATTTTTTCTTCAAGTGAAGAAAAATCTCGGTTTCTCTGCACCATTTCCCATTTTCCTTATTTATTAATTAATTAATAAAAGACTTTCACCCATGCCCCTCTTTCTTCACTGCCCTCCCTTCAAGAAAGGGGACAGCAACACTGCAATGCTTGAACTATTTTGGTTTGATACTCACAGCTGCAGGCATGGCTATGTGACTCTGGGCATAAGGCTGGTGATGTAGTGTTTGAACTCCATGATCAGAATACAGCTAGTATTAAAAAAAAAACAATAAAAAGTTAGCAGAAAAGCTTGTTTCATAATTTCATGTTTTTGCAAGCCTTTCACATGTGTTTAGAATCCTATGAACTTCAAATTTTGGGCTAAGTTTATCTGAACTACTGACTTTTTAAACCCCAAAATTTCAATATTTACATTTATGTTTTCCCCACTGTACTAAAGTTTGGTGAATTTCATTTATCTTGACAGTGTCACAAATCACTTGCCTTGACAGAAGTAGCAGGTTCTCTACTACAATATCACTTCGATCAGCTTTAAATGCAAGTATTTAAATGTGTAGACTAGCACACTGAAATGTAATTCACAGCATTATCAAACTCATAATTACATACAAATAGTACAGATTATTCTTGGAATTTTATATCATTCTTCTGAAATTCCACACACTGCTTCCTTTAACATGAACAAATTACCTACCTCTAAACTGAGAGCACATTATATCCAAGTATTCCTTAACTATGTATTTTCCTAGTGCTCATGGATTTCAAATTTCTCTGTACAAGTTTATATCCAATGCATATAATACTAAAGGTAAAATAGTGGCATCATTAATAAGATTATAATTATAAACTAAATACCAAGGTTTACGCACTTTGAAAATAGAAGAAAAACCCCAACAATGCAAGCCTTGTATTAATTCAGTATCTTTGCAGGCAAACTAAATAACTTTGTAATGCCAGAATTTTCCACTGAAGATATCTAAAATACCAGTTTTGGAACTTCTCTTGGTAATAAAACACTTTTTAACTTTTGAAACAATATTTGATTTCTGCTCTAATTTAACACCTATTTCAGCATCTCTGTTCATGAGGAATGAATATTTAAGAGATACAACAATTAATATAACATTAAAAATGTGTTGTGGTTAAGTTTTTCTGCAGCCATTTCTGAAGAGACTGTCTTATTGTACATTAAGAATCTCTTAAGTAGTATGATAAATGCTACTGCCGAGAAGCAAAAAAAGGTTTTAAACAAATTAATCATTCAACCACTCCATTCACTTGAATCATCACAATACACAGAAACAAGATTCTGCTCACACAGACGAATTACTTCAGGAAACTACTGTGGTTTAAGTATATGGACCCAACATTCCAAAGAATTTGACTTTACTTAAACATTACTTGCAAAAAAACCAAACTGTCAAGTCCTTATACTGCTGTCTGTAATAAACTTGTGACCCTCCAAAGTATTTCAGAAACAAAACATCCTCCTAGAAAACTGGAAGAGAAACTCTTAACTTGAGGACACCTGAAATTATTAAACAGTAGCATAAGCAGAGGAACAATTGACTTTAGTGCTCTGAACAGCCAGTGCTTAAACTAAAAGATTATGTTGTTCACCTGCAGACAAACTTCAACTGTCAGTGCATTTTTTCACATTTTTGAAAATACCTCAGGAACTGCAGCTTCCATTAGGAGAGGTGGAGATATACATCCACCTTCCTGGGTAATTCCTACTGGCTGATAAAAGACTTCAGATGGTTGCAGATACAGGAGTGGAGGTGAAGAGGTAGGAGACTGAAATAAAACATATAATAATAAATTACATGATTTAAGCACATGGAGACCAAAGCTTATTTTATAGTCTTCTTTGCTACATACAAACAGAGATGAAGCTTTAAAAGAAAATGTCAAATTCATCTTTGATAATGAAAGAAACTGAGAGCTAAGTGGATAGAAAGGTCAGGTAGCAGGAGGGGAAAAAAAAGTGTTCTGTAACTTTTATATAGTTTGCAGATTTTATTTGCATTTTGGAGAGCATTGTTAGAGAAGTCCTAGAACTTGTAAAATTGATACTTATGATCACAGAAACGTATTACACAGTTAAGTTTAGCCTTGCAAAGTGTTACACTAGCAAAACAAGAATTTTATTTTAAAATAACCCCCACAGTATTTCTATAATTCAGCACCCTTGATTTCAAAGCAGCACATTGATTTATTAGAATGGAACAGATGATAACAGGACAAGGCTGGCTGCTACTAAAGTAAAGAAGCCACACTGTTCCATCTTAAGAGACTTGGTCCTTTAAGCTTCAATCTCTTCAGGTTCCTAAAGTATCAAGACTCACATATTAAGCTGCTCTGCTACAGAGATCACAAAACTGATAAACTCTTCCCCCAGAATGACTAAGTTTGCAATTTCAAGTTCTTCCTCCTATTTCAAGAGCCTGGGTCTGACTTCCCCCTAGTTGTGTATCTATATGCTTCTGCTAACAACACTCCTATGAAACATCACAGTATCACTTAATTAGCTACTTAATACTCGTGTCTCCTGTAAGGCAAAATCTGGCAGTTTTACCTGCTTCTGACAACTTACTAGGTAATTTAATACAAACTTCTTGTCAAAGGGAGAGGGCAGGGCAAGATACTTTCTTTGTATAAGATTTGTATATGATATTTCAATAGATGCTATTTTATGCCTTCTACTGCAAATCTTGTAAATGCATTGCTGAAACACAGCAATTACCAGTCATCCCAATAAGCTGAAAGCAGTGTGCAGTGTCACTGTTAGGTAAGTGCCCCATACGTTTAACCTAGGTGAAAAGTAATGGTAAAATGCTGCAGCTATGAACTGTATTTACCTGTAGAACAGACCACTGCCACTGACTTGAAACACACTGTGTTGGTGCCTAAAAACAAACAAAAAGATGTTCCTTAATGTGATTAAGAACATAAGCATACAGATAGAATAGTAGAATTCCTAACACACTAGAATCACAACCACCTCAAATCTATAATTAATTCTAAACTAAAAAGAAGAAATAGAACTTTCATTAAGTTCCACAAAGTTCATGAACACTGTTTTGTCTGTATTAGTCTGATTCGGCCATTTCATAAGCTTTCAAAAATACTTAAATCAGATTCTCAGCAGAGGCGTTCAGACCACAAGAATCAATGGACCCTCGTGGGAGCACTGAAAATGTTGTAGCTATAAAGAAAAGAGTCTTTTACCATGAGAGGGGTCAACTACTGGAAGAGACTACCCAGAAATGTTGTGGAATCTCCATCACTGGAGCTGTTTAAAATCCTACTGGACAAGTACCCAAAGAAACCTAATCTAACCAGTCCTGCTTTCAGCAGGAGTTTGGCTTGGACGATAAAAGGTTGGTACTAAGCCAGTTGTCTTGCAGTACAAATCAAACTGTAATTTGTATTATATTGTATTATCATGTAGTTACATAAGTAAAATAAACTGTTGTTTAAAGAAAGCAGTCAAGGAAATTAAAATGTGTTTGCTATCACTTTTTACTTCGTAAGAATAAGCAAACCCACGACAGTGCTTCAAACAGCACTGCATGGCTGGAGGAACATTGTCTGAAAACCATTTCCAAACAGATACCTGATAATGGTAAGTAGGAGACTGATAAACTGGAGGTGCCACCATCACGGGGGAACTGGAAACAGAGCGCGACTTCAAAAGAAAAAGGGTTAGAGGTCTTATGCAGCAGTTTCATAAGTTGTCACTTCTATTAGGCACAGCTCTCAAGTATGATAATGATGAACCTCCCCTCCAGTTTGAAAAGACATTTATCAAGTTTTAACTTACACTTCAGATTACTCAAAACCACTGTTTCTAAGGGCCCACTTCACATGAAACAAAAATCTCTAGCATATTCACTTAGTTCTTTCTAGAAAGCACCATCTCTATCTAGAGATAGTAAAACAAAGCTTCTCCTGCAGCAAGGCCGAGACTGATTATGAACTATCCTGTTCAACAGGTCACACCAAAGCAAAAGTTCCCTGCAGTAGTGAAATAAACTTCAGTGATATTTAAAAACCACAAAGAGTCTAATATAAGCCATTTAAACATCTAGTATGAGGCACAACTGAAGAAACTGGGAAGTATGAGGGACTTAAAGACACTGCACTCATTCTGGTTCACAGAAAAGCATATAAAACAAAATAAGTTACTTACTGGCCATGGCTGCTGAACAGGAGAAACTTCAGATGTATGGAAATAAGCCACTCCATTATGGTAAACGTATGGATATCCACTTGAAGTAGTTAAGTACATTGTACCAGCTTCTGGTGATACAGCAGTAGTTGTGTACATTGTACCAGCTTGCGGTGTTACAGCAGAACCTGGAATAAACATTTTAAAGCTTACTAACAAATAACTTTTAAGACAGAAATAAGGCAAGATAATTTCTGATCTTCAGAGAAAGAGAACACTCAAAGGAAAGAATATGGAGCAGAGTGCCTATTGCCATGTAAATTCCCTCTCAAACACAAAACCATGAAGGCAGATGGTCACATGATGTACCCAGAGGGACATGGGAAGGGCTGCAGATGACGATATGCATATAAATCACTAAACACAGATAACTCCAGGTACCCACAAATACCTGTATTTTTCATCTCCAAATGTCCAAAGGTAACTTGACATTATAGAAGATTTTAATGCGTAACCTCCACATACTTGGATGTAGCTGAAACAAAATTCAAGCACTAAAACCAACAAACTGAAGTCTTGAAATCACATAAGTATAACATAGCACAGGAAAAAAAATGAGGAAGAACACAATATAATGTAAACCACTAAACAATTTTCAGTTTTCCAAACTTCTCCTTGCAAAGGTACGCGCCACCATTAAGTGCCATTTTATGGACAGACAGAACACTGCAGAGATCACCAGTATACTCAGAGGAAGACCAAGAAGGGTCTCCCAGTAACGCACTTTTATTGATAGTAAGAGTTTGACTAGCTCCTAAAAAAGCCTGCAGACTTTTGGATACAATACAGCTGAAATATTATCCATAGACAGGTCAGGCTAAGGTGCTTGTTAGGAGAACGTTAAGCATACCTTAGAAAACCTAAAGGCTGTCCTAGCTCCAGTAAGTAATCTAGAATAGCACTTACTGATCTCAAAAAATGAGATCCAACAGGATCTCACGGCCAACACTCCTGTCTACTTCAGTAACTACAGAGTACATTGCACAAACTTTCTGCCAGTGTTGACTAGTCTCTGGCAAAGTAAATCTTCTGCATCCATTCCAGCAATCTCATTGTGATGGAAAAATACATTCTGATGCTGGGGAAAAGCAAATCAGATGGTCCTCCCAGCACGTTCAAAGCACTTGCCACAAAACATCCTATGATGACAGAAGAGCTAAAAATAATTTTGCTTAATAGTACAGGAGACAGGCACTAGATTATATGTGGGCTGTAGAGGACAGCAATATTTTGGCTAGCTCTTTAATTCTGCTAAATATAATATAACCACAGCTCTACAGTGATATTGCAAGTCTAGGTGTTCTGGCTTCATGTACCTAGGATGAGTTGTAGTTGGAAAAAATATCCTAGCAACTAATGTCAGATAGATTGAACATGAGAGCAGACACACTGAAATTAGACTCTGGAATATGCCCCTTGATGCCAATATGATCCTGTATCACAGAACTCTCCTAGCCATGAGAGAGCAGAGGTAGTCAAGCAGGTCCACAGACAGATCTCAAAAGGACACAGCAGCTTTCTTCAATTTTTATTTCCCCTCCCCTCTGTTCTCTCATGTCGCAGAATTAAAACACACAGAGCTAGGTCCCTTTTCTATCATTATACATATTTAGCACAAGAGTCAGAGGACGGAAGCGCCACAAGTCAGGCAACACAACTGAGAAGTACAAGACAGAAAGGGAAAAAAAGAACAGGAAAAAAAGGGAATATAACCCCTTGATGATAACAGCAAAAATCAGGCTGAATAATTTCTAGAGCAAAGAAGCCATCCAGTTGGAACAAAGTATTCCCTTTCCCCATGGCAAACAATATCCCATACACTCACACAAGGGAAAAGGACACACCTAGGCACAAGGGGAGGAAGGAGGTGGCACATTCCTGTCTTCAACAAGTGTGTCTGCACCAACAGCATCAGTGTAGACATGAACTAACAGATAACATGACAGAAACTAAAGGAAGCTTCAGAATTAAACCAGCATTCTTTTGTTGTATTGTTCTCAGACTGAAGATGGGCAAAAGGCTGGGCTTTTTCCTAACTCTACCACTGGACAGATACTGAAGTTACAAAGTACACTTTACTGCCTGCTGCAGAAAAAAAGAAATCTATTTTACATCTGACATACAGCCCTAGCTCACAGATCTTATCTCAAAAGTTGGTGATTATGTTTTCAGTACCCATTCAATATCTTACAGCACACAACTCAAGAACAGACTGGTGACTGCAACCTTGGGGTTCCTACCAAAGAAAGCAACATGAAAGGGTCTTGATGGATTTTGATAACATAAAAAAATCAGTGAGTAACAGTGCAACTAACCAGCCAGCTTTATCCTGTAGAACCTGTGAGGACAGTCTAAATGTTTAGATTTAAGGTTCTGCCAGGCAATTTGAGCTCCCATTGTTTGTTCTTAGATAGGTAACCTTTTCCGATAAAGTAAACAAACAACAAATTAAGAGAGGTAAAAGAACCAAAAGACTGTAAGTCTATTTATTTGGACATTTCTACTGGCATGTATTTTCATCCACTGCAAACCACTCTGAGCATATTTCATGCATTGCATTAATGCAGTACAACATCAGGTATATTTCAGTTAAAATATTCATAATACACAAAATACACAAATGCAAGTAAAAATACATACGAGCATTAGGACTCCGTAGTTGTTGCTTTCTTATTGCTGGACCAATATTCAATTTCTTATCCTTATAATTGAGTTTTTTAGCCTAGAATTAAAGAAAGATGTTATTTTCTACATAGATCTAGGCATCTGAGAAATGAAAATCACAAGCAGATAAGGCACTTACTAAGTTTCACCCTCCCTTACTTTTTACTTAAAATGCATTGCAAAAAAACCCCAAAGCTACACTAATTCCTTTTCCATGCTAATTTTAGACTGCACATACACAAAACTAATTACCAGTCATTTCAAGCATTACTTACTTCTCATGGAGCCTCTTGATTCACAACTGATACCTCTAATTCTCAGCGAATTTTTTCCATTTTAGCTCTCATATATATACTGCTTTTAAAAGAGTGCATGCGTATGTAAGACAATTTCAAGTGTACAGACTAAATTTTTTTGTGATCATGACAATATTTTACAAGAGACTGGAACAAGAAAGTCTATGAAAATGACCAGATAAGGACTGAATGTAAAACATGCACATATTCACTCATGACTGCCTTCGAACTTCTTCCCACCTATTAGATTTAAAGCAGGGAAGAGGCTAAACTGTTTTGTTCCATTTGGAAGTTCATAAACAAGTATTAATTATGGCAAACACAGCTATATGTATTAAAACAGAGAACATGTTAAACCACAGAGCAACTCCTAGAAAACAGACAGGCACTTCAGTCAAACTGCATTCCAACACAAACAATATGAAGATGATTCTTCACAATGCAGTGTGTTTCACTGATGTGACCCATGAGAAGTTAAGAATCCTTTTTTTTAAATGCAACTTTCACAGTTGAAATATCTAAGCAGTAAAGACTTCGCCAAAGCAAGAACAGTGCAATGCATGCAAAATTAGATGATGCTACAGAAAGTGAAGACTAGAAGGAGAAACTGGGGGGAATAAAAAAGTCACTTCAGAAAGACAGGAAGAAGCAGCACTAGTATTAATAGGATATATCCAGAAAGATTAAGCTGTTAAAACTCTTCAGGGTCTGTTCTCATTACTAACACAATTTAATACTTTAGAAGACTGCAACATAGAAAAAGAAATTTCTGGAGACATTACAATACAAAAACACGATAAAAAAAATTCAACACAAAGGATCATCAGAATATCGTATAAAAAGTAATTCAAGAATACAAAATGAAAAGCATTAATTTCCATTAAAGCCCAGAAACCCTCAGCTTAAGATGGAGAAAGACCTAGATGCTACATAATCTTCAGATGAATATGAAGTCATGGAAACATGTAAGATGATAAAGGTGATAGAACTGTAGAAAGTTTAAAGGACTTAGAGTAGACAAAGTAAGACATCGGTAAGACTAGATAGAGCAGCCTTTCAGTTACAACAGAGGCAAATACACTAAGCCATTTTCACAACAGTACTCACCGTCATTGATGTTTAGTTTACAGAAATAAAGCAATTAAAAAAAAATGAGAAGAAAACCAGCTGACTCAAGAAGTTCCTGTCTGTGTACTCTTTTGGCTCCACATAACTGTATTTTCTGAAAACACACTAAAAATTTCTTTGAAAATATCAACTCTTATTTTGAATTTTAAACCACAAATTTCCAAAGGTTCTGAATGTCAACATTTTAATCAGCTTTATAAACTTTGAGAAGGCAATTTGCAAGCCTCGGATGCCATTTTCTCTGGGTTTTTTTCCCCTGCACCTGGATTCCCTCACACAAATGAGTAAATCCTGACTGACAGATCTCTCCAATATGTTCCAACCACAACACGGAGCATACATTTAACAAAACAAAATGAACTGATGGGCTAACAATGTCTCAAGGGAGACTCTGCAAGGAGTGTCAACACAGTAATGTGGCTTAGAGGAGAAGCAAAAGGTACATGACATGAGCTTCATGGTTTAAGACTTCAAGTGAACCTAAATGTTACTAAAAAGAATGACATCAGGTCTGACAAACGTGTCAGAATAAAAGACAGCAGTTACCTTCTCAACTCCCCGCAAAAATCTTGACAGCAGTGGATTTTCTAGTGAAGCAAATGAAAGCAATTCTGAAGAATAAAGTTTTTATGATTCCATACTTACTGTAGACCCCATACAGATCAAGAACATAAAGACTGGATGTCAAAGTCAAGAACAATACTGTGAACTAGCAACTTCCTTCCCCAGTTCCAGAAGATCTCAGTATAAGCCTTATCTTAGATCTCTTTAAACCATTTTATTAACTATGAGACCAAACTTACCAGATTTTCAAATTGGCAAACAGAGCGCCAGACAACCTGAGCTACCCGTGACTAATATGAAATGAGTTATTTAAGAAATAAAACCAACAGGAACTACTGCTTACATCTTGTAAAATCTTCTGTGCCTCTTCCTGGGTTTCAAAAGTAACGAAGCCATACCTAAATGGAAATTATAGAAGCTAAGCCTCTGAAGTTCACATTTACAGACATTGCACATTCTTAGTTGATACACAGTACAAGTCACATTACATGATAAACTAAGGGGTAAAAAAACAATCACAGAAGTACAGACTGCATTAACAACTGCATTCTTAATGCTTTTCTTATTAACTATGTGGTAACATATCACTGTGAACGAGAAGCCCACATAGAAAGTTATCCTTGTTACTCAGCCTATGTCTTTCACTACTATTAAGCAAACATTTTGATCTAAAGCTGTCACTTTTCATGCATGACCAAGATGAGACACTTGCAATGTCTGGGTTTTTTTTCTTAAATTATTATACTGTAATCATCGTACAGCTCCAAACTACTTCAGGAACAACTGTGAATGCTCCACACTGCCACAAGCACTAGTCACTATTTTAAACTGAGTTCTTAGAAAAAGCAGCAATGCAGATAGTATTTATCTGTGAATTATTCCTATAATTCTTAACGTGATCAGCATTAAAGAGTTCTGTGGTGACCATAGATGAAGCAATTCGCACACTTTGTGACACAGTATGTGTTTCACCATACCTCTTCTAGTTGGTGCAGTAAATCAAGCAGGCTTTCTACACGTAACTTCTGCTTTTCCAAACCCCCTCAGTTCATTTCCAGAGCAATCTAGGCCACTGAATGCGGCACTGACTGTACAAAGTAAGTATTTGATCATATATAATACACATGCAAAAACAAAAATACCCACTCCCCAATCTGACTTTCTGGATTTCAAATTTTTTTTTTGAAAACTTTTAGTATATTTGTATACATAATTTGTTAGGGTCATGGCTCATTTCTCAGTCAGATTTCAGATGATACCAAGATGACCTCTGTTATTCCTGCCAGCAGATCAGATTTTGCAACACAAGTTATCTTTCTTTATGAGCGTTTCCATGCTTATTTGAGTATGAAGGTTCCGTAAGTCTGACCTGCCATTCTTTTAGATTTGTGGGCTTTTCTTGTATTGTCTTCTCTAAACAAACCTGGAAACATTTCCAAGTTCAAAAAACACAACCTATTTTCCTACCTGGGACCTTACCTATACAGACTTTACATACTATGGACTGTCTGGACAATAAACTAATAGACATAATCACAAACTCATCAGTTTTTTACATCACTTTCCGAGAAGAAGCAATGAAGCCTACGTTTGGATTTCCAAAGAAATCCCACCACCATGTAATGTAAAGCAAGTATTTTCCAACATACTTACTGTGAGATGTATGTTGGCAATCACAACTGCGTAATTTTTATAGGTTATATGGACAAAAATACTACAAGTATCAGATATTTCTTGGAATTTCACAAAAAGGCAAGTGGCTTAGTGACCAATCTGGGACCAAGACCAAGTCCACCATGTTATGCAAGTGCACCTTCTATGCCAAGATCTGCAGCTCTGAGTGTAACTTGCTGGTACATATTAAGCTCTGACAGCATTGAGAGGCTACAGTTTAGGAGAGAATTTTCCACATTTCTTTTTGCTTCAGCCCTCTTTCCACCCTTCTGTGGCAGTGCACTTCCCCGCCTTATTTACATCACCATCTTTTGGGCTCTAGCAATAGTTTTACTATGCAATCTTAATCTTGCTCCAGGTTTGCTCTTCAGCATTTCTCTTACTGTTGACTTCCAGTCTTAGTCCCCCTTTTCTGTAATCATGATTCATTGTCAGATATGTCCCCTGTGCTCTTGTTCCAAAAGTCTACACACAAAATCTCAGTTACTGCCATGCACTCCAAGACAATCAGGTGTATCTCACCTCTTCCATTTTTTGGCTTCTTTCCAAACTGGCTTTCAGTAATAGAAATAAACATATTTAATAACTAAGTAACCACTTTAGGATAATCTACTTAAATAACTGTCATTAAGAAAATCCTGAAAAACTGAAAACTATTGAATTTGTTCTAGTTGCACACAGCTTCATCTCCTAAAAACATGACTAATTTTAGTTAAGTAAATTACAGTGACATTTATATGGATGTGTTAAAGGGCAAGAACGGATTTTTGCAAAGATGGATTAGCTGGGAACATCAATGAAAAAATTAATATTCTGAGCTATGAAAATCAATCAGATTTACTAGAGTCAGTCAGATTTCTGTTATATTTTCCATTTCCAGAACATGCTTATTCTACTATACTAACCCCTTTGATACTCCAGCTCTGTCATTTATTATCTTCACTTCTCTCACACTGCCATACTGAGCAAAAAACTTCTTCAGGTCATTTTCATTAGTCTAGTACAGTAAATCAAGAAGGGAAAAAAAAAAGGAAAAGTTGGTTTGCATGATTACTCAGTTAATATTTACCATAGGACTTTTAATGGACATACTTCCGATAAAGTTTTCTACTAACTAATTAAAACCCTGGATACGAAGAGAGAACAATGAACAAGTATGAGTCTCACAGCCTGTTTAAAAACTATTAATTAACTGCATTTATTATTGAACAATAATTGTGGAAAGTCATTAAAACTCCTCTTTAGTGGATTTAAATAACAACTATCCTTTTTCAGCTAAGACCACTAGGGCAGGTTTACTAGACCTGAGTTTTAGTTTCTGCGAATTATGCCCTAGAGCAGCTTACAGTATGAAAAATTACTACTGTATTTTCAGACTTCGAAACATCAGGTTACATAGGCTTCCATGAAGGATGAGATATACATAGGCCACATACATGAAAAGAATTCCCACTAAACCACAATGAGTTAGGGGTCAAATTCACTGAATACACCATGGTCCCTCTTTCTGAAGTAGTTATAACTTGAGACTCTGCAAATATGTACAGGCACACCACAGAACTCCCCACTATAAGTAAGCAAAGTTTTTTTCAGTGGAGAATGGTCTAAACCAACCTGGAAGAAACTGCTCCCTTCTGAGCATGCATGGAGCAAGCCAAGTTTCTAACATAAAGGTACACAAGCTGCATGAGTGCTCCCTTACCTTCTATGAATCTTTTTTCACAATGTAAGCTTGTATCACGTATGGTGCTCTAAACACCATATTGGAGATTTTCAAGTTCTACAAGGTCCCTAGTTAACATTACATCTAACACTGAAGAGGTACAGTTACATGCATGCATCATTCATCTATACTATATCTTACAGTAGTAGTAAAGCAGTACTTCTAGTTTAAGTGAATGACTTCTATTCTTTTTAATTGTATGAACACAAATTAGTAAATCCTTTCCAGCACATCAAAGGTTTATCTGCCTCATCCATGGCTGAAAATCATCGGTGCTGAAAGTGTCATCCACAGACAGGAGGGATTGCCACACAAGACTATAAACTTGGAAAGACCAAGGTTCACGTGCAGAGCAGTGCACTGAAGGGGAATAAGAAGGAAACATTCTTCTAAGATACACAATGAAATCTGCAAGTATGTGTACAAACATGGTATCAAGAATCTTACCAGAAGCACCTTCGGGCCTTGCCTTTTCTTGATTACAAAACAAAGACACTTGTCAGACTCTTAAGAACAATACAGGTGAAGCCTTACCATTAGCCCAAGATGGCCCACACCTCTAAAGAAAGAGCTCAGACCAAGATAAAAACATTCCCCACTCCAACTTCCCTTACTGAATTGTTTCTCTAAGAAGCCAAATGTTTCCTCTTATGAACAGGAATGACTGCTACAGTGATGGTCCAAATGGTGGTACCTGGCAAAATTACAAAAGAGCTTGCAGGAAAGCAAGTAAGTTTTCGTTAAGTGTCTCCCTTTTTCACAAAAATAAAGTGAATAGGTTTTGAATACCCCCAGCTGACTTGAGTAAGACCTCTGGGGTAAAAAAACCCTCACAAAACCCAATAGTTTTTGACATGAGATTCCCAACAGAAAACAATTCAAGACTGACACATAGATCCTACGATTTCATCAGAAATCTAAAGACTCTGATATAAAGTGCCACAGCAAATGAAAGAGTAACTAAAATGTTTATAGAGGTTTCATCCCTTCTATTTCCTCTCCCCCCCAAAAAATTCCATCCTTCTTATGCTTAGAAACACACTTAAACTGTGTTGAAAATCAGATTAATAATACATTTTGAAATATCAGCAATGGAACCAAGAAATCAAGAAACCCCTCAAAATAACAATTAATTAGGGTAATTAACAAGAATATTGATATGTTAGGCAGAAAAGTATTTTAACCTCTGAAGTTGCAGCGCAGATAGAATAGAGCAAGAGAACTCTTTTCGTACCTCTAGTAATTTGCTTACTGTTAGTGCGAAAAGCTCCTGCCCCTCTTTGATAAAGCCTAAATATCCTGAAGGCCTTGTATAACATCTCTTGAATTATGAGCACCTCTATTTGAATTATCTCAGCCAAATGAGCTAGATGATCCTGGAATTTCTTATATTTGTTATGCTAAATCGTCTGAGTGAATTGTAAATTCTTGCTCCATATGTCACATTGTGACAGTTTATTAAATTACACTAGGTATTATACATAAAAACAGCTTCTACATACTCTTCCACCACAAGTTCTACTGATGACAAAAGCCATCTTCTTTGAAAAGAGAAAATTCGGAAGATCTGGTATGTCAAAAGCTTCTAGCACTGCAGTGTACTGAGTCAGTCTTATAGGACAACTATGTAAATCCAGGCTTAAAGTCTCTACTATTGATTTGGGTATTACAGTGAAGGGCACTTACCATCTAAGCAAACACACGTGATTCTCTTTTTCCTGTTGATTTTTATAGGGTTATAAATTTAGGTTTATAAATTACCACTTAGCAGCAAAAATAGGGAAAAAAATTACCTTAAAATCAATTCCTCCCACAAAGACACGATTTGGAGTAACTGTTCCGAACCTTGGAGAACCGATGAGATTATTTAACTGCACCGGGGACACAGCACTGGGACACGAAGGTAAAGATTCTGTTTGCATCTGATCAGTCACCTGCTGATTGAAAGAAAATATTTTCAAAATCTTATGTTATTTGTCAGTAGGTGAAACAATTCTCAACAGACAACACACAGAGAATTTTTTGGAAGGCACAGCAAATGCTGAACAACAAAATGTATTTCTATTCAGAATGCAGATCAGTGTTTAAACATAAGCTTAGTTTTAAGCAATTCAGTAACGTAGTGACTATGGTCTGAAGTTCCATATTTAATACCCTTACAAATTAGATATTTAGAGCCTAATCCATCATCCGTGGTTCAATTTGCACAGCGCTCTGATGTATAAATCTCAAGTTATGAATTCTATTTCAGAAATTATTTTATTAGAAGCCCTTATTTTAAGCCTATATAGAATGGACATTTATAATAATCTGTGCTCTCACACACATCTACAAAACTCTACCCTTTGCA
The DNA here is from genome assembly GCA_013396655.1 of Campylorhamphus procurvoides. NCBI lineage: Eukaryota > Metazoa > Chordata > Aves > Passeriformes > Dendrocolaptidae > Campylorhamphus > Campylorhamphus procurvoides. The sequence continues at coordinate 656,603 of WBMV01003263.1, read as the reverse complement.
ATAGCTTCTGGATGATTTTCCAAGTGTCAAGCACTCCTAATTCTACCACAAAAATTCCACAAGTTCTGTACAACTGACAAGAACAGCTCTTGAGAACTACTCTTTTAATTCAACACTCTCTTGGCCTACAAACACAGCCCACAGTGGCCTAAACGGAAATTTCCTCTGCAGAAAAGCAACCAAGTTGCTCTTGCCCCAGTAAACCAATGTGGTATAGTGGGATCTTCATGGAAGAAGATCTCATCGACAGAACAGCATTTTCTTGGCTCTGCCTCTTAAGCATTCCTGAATAAACCCAAATCACTTATCTTTGGGAGAATACACAAAAAAAATGAAGGCTGACACTTACAGTACAGCTAGAAATGGAAGACCAGCAATTGAAAGAATATCAAAAAAAAAAAGCTGTCCTTTTGTTTGCTCTGCAACCTTTCTAGGATTGATATTCTTTAGCTATCTGAGAATTACTCTTATTAATTCTGAGTAATCTGTTAATGCTGTCTTTTTGGATAACTTAAAGACAATAAATCCAGCTTAATTCACGCAGTTTAGGAAGGGCAAAGTCCTTTCCCAATTTCCTGAAACACACATTTGGGGCAAAGGAAAACTCAGAGTCGCTAACCCGATCTATTCAGGAGAATCTCATATACATTTCTGCTACAGGAATACTAGCCTAGAGTAATGCCTAACCTGAACAAAACGCAACACTACTGTGCAAGGAACAGAGCTGCTACAACCCCAAAGGGATCAGAAAGAGAACTGTTTTTCACAGAGAGAAACTCTCGAAGGATGAGACAGGTCACTTTCTCTGTCTCTCACACCAAAGACAATACTCTAATTATATAATCATCTGGCAACTGTGCTCAGCAGGGAAGCTCCTGGATTTAACAATTAACACCACAGCCAGAATGTATTCCTTACCTCAAGGAGCTCAGATGGCATTTTCTCCATATAAGTTTTAAGAGCTGTCTTATTAAAAAGCAAAACAAAACCAAACAACAAAATAAACACAAAAACCCCAAATGGAAGAAACGAGGAACTAAACACACCACTTGTGAACTCCCATTACAGTGAATCCCTGTAAGTTTTCGAGGTTAAACATTAAAAATCCGTACTCTGATAACCATCTCTTTATTGCCACTGGGGCAATAATAACCAATACGTACTAACAGCACATCAGTTCCCACTGGCTTTTAAACTGTCTTTTCATCATTTCCCCCAAATAACGTAGACACGAACATTTAATGATGCTTTAATGTATTATTTATTGCGTTTGGCCACTGCTCTTCGGCAGAAGTGCAGTTTTGGTTTCCACACCGAGCGCACCCTCGGTCAGCGAGCGGCCTGAGGGGCCGCTGACAAAATGGCGGCGCGGCCCATGGCGGGGCGAGCCGGGTCAGCCCCGCTCCCGCTCCCATTCCCATTCCCGCTCCTCCTGCCTTCCTGCCCTCTCTTCGCTCCCTGCCGGCTCCCCGGCCCTCACCGCGCCCTCGGGATCCATCGGGCCTCGCCGCCTCGGCACGTCCGCGGCACGTTCCGGGCACGCGTCCCGCTCCTCGGCCGCGCCTCGCGCCCGCCCGCCCGGCGCCAGCGGGGACGGCACAGGCCGGGCCGGGGCTGCAAGGGCGGGGCGGGCCAAGCAAGGGCGGGGCGGCCCTCCCGACACCCAGCGCCCGCCGCGCCTCAGACCCGAGGGGAGAGCGAAAAACCCTTTACGATAAACCCGAGCCGGGCCTCTCGCCCCTCCCTGCCGGTGGCGGTGCCGGTGCCAGTGTACCGGCGGCGCGCGAGCCCGGCCCGCGCCTCGGGACAGGGACACGGCCTGGCAACCGCACCGGGCTCTGTCCCCACAGGGGCTCAGGGGACAGCCTGGCAGCCACACCGGGCTCTGCCCCCACAGGGTCTCAGGGGACAGCCTGGCAGCCACACCGGGCTCTGTCCCCACAGGGACACGGGGGACAGCCTCACACCCACCTCTGTCCCTACGGGGGGTTCGGGACATGGCCCCACACCTGCCTCTGTCCCCCCAGATGGGTTTTTAACCTCCCAGCTAAACGGGGGAGAAAAGAGAGCCATGAGTTTCGCCTGACCTCTGTGGGAGAAATGCAGAACGCCCAGTTGCCTGCGTGTGGCATATCAGGCTGTAATTGATGGGGGACAAAAGCATAAGTCAGACTTTACAGTTGTCGGCTGGAAGAAATGAAGGTCCTTGTTTGAGCTCAAAGCGTTCCCCAAAGTGACTCTCAAGCAGGCAGGCTGTCCTGAGAACAGCTGTACGGCAGCAGGCCTGGGGTAACCCTGCAGGTGCAATTTGGGGAGTGCCAGCAGGGAAGTCATCTTCGTGACCACTCCTCAAAATATTCCAACTCAAAATACCCTATTTTCAGCCTTCCTGAGCTGGAGAAGGAAGTGCCAATAATGCTCGTGTCAGGTGTACCTCTGCAGTCCCTGAACAGCACTCCAAACTGTTCTGTTCCATAATTTCATCCCGTCTGCAAACGCAGTTTGCCCTGAAAATATCTCTGCTGTTAAACAGGTCTGGAAATGACTCAAATGCCAAACTCATAATCAATGTAGGTGCAAAGGCACAGCCTGACAAAACCCCTTGATTTGATGAGAGCTAGAGCTGGAAGGCAGACAAATGCCTGCTGGGACAACTACCCAGTGCTTGTTTTCAAAGTGATCATTCACAGGCTAAGTCACTGCAGCTCAACCCAACACACAATGTCAGGATCATCATAGGGTCAGTTTATCCTTAGCTACTCTGGTGGTTTACTTTTTTAATATGCTTTAAAATAGAGACTTCAAGGAAGATTATCTTGACAATGTCTCCGATAAAACACATTTTAATTGAGTTCAAATCTCTGTATCTTGCTTAACTTTATGCAAATTATACCCATCCAACCTAAGCCAAACATCCCTTCCCACGGCACAGACCTGCAGTCCTTACAGGACCCTACACTGCTCCTTACTTTTATGGTGTTGTTTCAACATCTACCAGCTTCTGCAACATTATTGTTATCACACAGAATAAAAAATCTCACAACCCTAGAAGAGTTTCTAATAATTCTGTGCCTGTAATATATAACAATATAATGCTTAACTCAGTATAGCAATTTTAGCAGAGCTTAATGAGATTTTTTAGAAACAGTTATTTTGCAAGATTACAGAACTCTGCTGAATTGCATTCATTGACTTTTATGAATATTTATCAGACAGCAACAAAGCTTATCCTAAGAACAGCACTACATTTTAATGATGTGAAAGACAGAATAGCCCAAACCTTTCATGTGCTTCGTATCTTGATATGGGGAATTTAAAGCCAGAACAGCTGAAAGAATAAAGAAACATTCAGAGACGTGAAAGTGTATTTTAGATAGTTTTAATTATTGTATTTTCTACATTATACCTCCTCTTTTAGTTAAAAACCATAAAGCTGGGACATTTACATTTAAAATAAGACAGTTGTGACAAAAATAGGACTTCGGCAAATAAATGAGAAACATTGAGCTATTTTTTATTCTGATAATTTAAAACCTGAAAGTTCAACACATCTGTAAATGTAACAGGATTACTAGAAGAGCTGGCAAAAAACATTGCCATGCATACAGGATTTGAATATTACAACAAAGGCTGCTGGGCTGCCCTAGCACTGTGTGGCTGCTTCATTAAGGGAACAGTATCCTGGCTGAGGGAGCCATTCTCAAAGGAAGTCAGGAGTGCCACTGTTTTCCTGACACCGCATGTCAGCAATATACACAGCTTGAAATGATCTCTCCTGCCGTTCTCTCCCACAAATTAAAAGGCAGTGCTGGACAAAGACAAGAGTATGACTGTACTGGTTCCTGTAGGCTCTTGCCTTTTGTCCTTTTTTTAGCATCAGAGAAAGTCAGAGGTTAAGTGAGGAAAGATAAACTGAAAAAAAGCAAGAAAAATAGGGAGAAAAAATGGATTGGGAGGAGAACGAAGGAAAAGAATTCTCCAGAGACAAAAAGACAAGGATGATTTTATGAGTAATATATGGGTCTGACAACAGACTGCTATTTCAGTGATTGATTCACTGACCTTGGAAAAGACATGCTACCTCTTTTTGCCTCTATTACCTTCTATCTGTAGATAATAATGCTAGTTTTCCTACCAGCATGTTAAGATTCTTTCATGGAAATTTAAGCATTAATATATCATTGTCAAAGGGTGTACCTGATGAATGATGACTTATTTCCTGCTCTCAATTTCATAAAAATGGCTCTTAGGATGTTACTAAAAGATTGACTTCTGTCTCTGCTCTGTAACTGAAAAATAAAAATCTGTAATTTATGAAGATGTATGCAGTGATTTCTTATGAGCTTGTGAATGGATTCTCTACACCCCGAGCCTAATCTAGAACAATCAAAAAGCCAAGAGCTCTTATGTACTCAAGGACTTGGAGGCGATCTCCTGAGAGAGTGAACAGTGCTTAGAAGCACATTATGGTGGTCACCTGGGGAGTGCCACTGGGTAAAAAAGTTATGGTCAGTGCCTTGTGAAAAATGCAAATAGAAATTACTTGTTTCTGGGAAGTTTTCCATTTATTCAAATGGGGGTGCGTGTTTCTCTGATATGACATTTCCATCTTGTCATAGGCCTTTTACCATAACATTCCCTTTCTGGGGTTAGTTGGGCACATCTCCCTTCTAGATGAGCTGTGACTTCTCACCCCACCCCAATTCCCACCATTCTCTCTGCCCTTTGCCTCTACATCCTCCATTGTTTCTGGTTGCCCTAACAATACTCTTGCTCACTTCTTCTTGTCTCTGTCCCCCTTTCCTCCCCATAATGGCTACACTGGTATCCACTACCCCTTTAACCCCTGTAGTGGTCACAGGGTGGGCACTCAGGGTCCTGCAGCGCTCACAGTGTTGGGAAGGCTCTCAGAGGTACTGGAGGCACTGGGACAGTATACAGGAGTTTTAGAGGGTACCAACTCCTCTCTGAGTTGCTCATTTGTTCCCTATTTCACATTTTCCCAATCCTCAGCAATGGATGATCCAGAGGAGATGGGAGACTTCGGTGATCTGTGTACTAGACTAGGCTCCCAGAGTGGAAGATTGCTACTACATAACAAAAGCATTTTCATTCAGTCCATCCTTGAAGAATAATAACATTATTATGGATGATTTCTAGCTCAAAATGTATCAGGACAATGAGTGCCTTCTTTCAAATTTGAAATCATAATTAGATTTTACAGCTTAATTTAAAAAACCCCTTATTTTCCAAAAGTAAACATGACATAGGTTTTTGGCAGAAAATTGCTACGTAAGACTGGCTTATTTTCTGTCTCACTTCAGAGTTCAGATTATACATGCTTTATTTATAAAAGCATTTGTGTACATTTTATTTTACCTGTCCCAAAGGGGCAAAAGCTTACTGGAAACTGCTGCATAAAAGTTCCCTTGCTGATGGAACTTATCACAATTAAAATACGAGGGATACTGTTAAGTGTCAGATTTGGAAAGGTACTTGAAAATGTAGTTGCATCTGGGTGAAACTGTAAAGCTGATCAGTCTTTTAATAAATGTCCCTAGTAAATGGGAGAATTACAGTACAATCCTTTGTTAAATCTAATAATGTGGCTATTAATAGGAAATACTAAAAAGGTCTACTGAGAAATCTGACTCCTTTATGTATTATAAAAGCATAGTCCTCCAACAAAACACATAGATACATGCCACATGGAAATATTAATAGATCTTCAGTGAGGTGAGTGAAAAGAAGTTTATCAGACTGCTCACTTACTTTGACTTAGTGTGACAGCTGTGACTGGCTTTTCCTCTAATTTTCCCCCTACTGTGTTTCCTGTAGTCAAACAAAAATTTAATGCTTATCCTGAGTCTAATAAATTTTAGGCTTTTAATATTCTTTTGCAGTTGTCATAATATTATATTTTACATGTCTCACTGAACTGAGTATAATATTATGCAGAAAGAAATAAATCAGTAGAAAAGACTAGAAACAATTGACATGTATAATGAAAGAGAGGTTGGAAAAAGTACTTGCAAGAAAGATAAAATAACAGGCTTTGCTTGCTCTGGAAGTGTGAAGCTACAAGAATATAGGTGAAATTTAATAATATCTATATGCTGCCATTATGTTAAAGTGTTCTTGTAAGGTAAACAGGTTTTTCCTTTCCCAATTCATTTGACTGCCATCTGAGAAAATCGCTGTGGCTTCTAATCTTACCTTTTACAACTTCATTCTTCAAATGTCATTGTGTATTTCAGTATCAACTCAAACAAAAAGACAAAAAAAAATTTTTAACTGTAGTTATGATGTTGCTAATCTATTCCACATACTTGGGGAAATTTTTAACACTCATGTAATTTTCTTTAATTTTCTTTATTGTGTTTCAAATCCAATAGCCCCAAAAAGCTTTTCCCTCTGTTGACTTCAGTGATTCGAAGTGGAACGGCACACAAAAATACAGTAAAAGAACCAAGCTATTTTATACTTGCCCATTAGAATTTGTTTGTTTCTGTTTTTGTATATGTGGTAACTTACTCTGTACCTAGAGTTTTTCAGATCCAGATAAGACAGCAACTCCTGTTTTTAGCAGGTGCTTTGTTTATGGGAATACTTGCATATATCCCCACACATTTCTGTTGCTTTTGTTCTGCTATCTGCTACTCAAAACCTCTATATGTGAAAGTGGAAGAAAGAGTAACATAATTGTAATTGCTTGAAACACCATTCAAATGGCTGAAAACAGCAGTAAAATAATCAACTTTCACTTCAATTTGTCTGTTCTTTCCCATGTAATACTGTGTAGAACTGTATGTAATGAAATATATATCAACCTACTATCTACCTTTCCCCTGTGAATGAAGAGCTGCTGTAGTTTCAGTCTTTCTAGGGTATTCCTTCCTCTTTCAGGAGTTAAATACCTCATAGGAGTCCGAACAGAACTGAAATAGGATGCAGGCAGTCGAGTACAGGAAGAATTTATGCCTGGTCTCATTCTGTGCATTGTGATTTGAGTTACTTTCCATGTCTGTTCATTGACATGAGTATGGAATGTAATGGTGAAAAGGAGAATTCCAACTGTAAAGCAGTTGCAGAGATGGAAGTGGCATGTTTCACAACCTCAGACCTTGACAGAATTTTTTAAATACTTGGATTCTGATATCTATTAACGAATTTTAGAGAAACAACCCTGGCAAGCTTTAATGGGCAACACTTCACCATAATCTACTTGTATAATGAAAGAGACTATTTTATCTGAAGGTCTCAAGTAACTATACAAACAGGGTCCCTTTCTCTGAAATTTTGATTATTTTAAAAAATATTATTAGATACATAGGAAAACCAAGAACTCAACATATTGATTTTTAAAAGGGATTGCTAATTTTTCCCTACTTAACATTAAATTTGACTTGTTTTTATGTAACATGAAGAGATTTTTCCACATTAATACTTCAGTTAGAACCCCACTTTATGAGAACACCTATCTTGCCTGCATGAGTGATTAGGGAATTTGCTTTTCTTCTTTCTTATTTTGTTCAATTTGCAATTTACTCTTTTTTTCCTGCATTTTGTAGAATATAATCTTAGAGCTTCTGTGAGTACTGAAATGTCTTTTACCTTTTGCTTTCTATTCAAATCAAGGGGGGATTAAGTATTTGGGCCAATAGGTAATTCAAATTCAATATCTTTTATTTGTAGTGTTTCATATAAAATAAGCCAGTGTAAATTTTGGCCCAAGAAATTTGGCTTAAGTTTTGAACCTGGGGGTTTACAAAACAAGAGACATCATACTTCCTTAGTTTTTTCCTACCCTTCCCAAAATCACAAACCTTTGAAAAGTTCTGTGTTCAAGTATGGCTCACATAGCCTCACCGTGTGTAGTCACTGCTCATAAAATCATTTTGTGGCATCCTTGGATACAACACTTGCAGAACATATGTGGGAAAAGCCCTGCTGTCTTTCAACAGCACTTTAATATCCCCAGATCTTGCTACCAAGTCTGACTGCACATCTAAGATTAGATGAAAAGAGGGTAACTCATTAGAATTAGAGGATTCTTCCAAACCACAAAGTAAACAGGTGACTTTCTAAGTTTGCCCCACACATTTTATTGTGGATTTGTCTGTAAACCTCTGCATTTAGGAGGAAACCTCTCCTGGCCTTGCATTTGCAGAATGTTTCGCTTTTGCTAATCCTGCTGTAGGATACAGTGGGGGTTAGTATAAGCTATGGATTTTAACTACCAGCTGATCTAACCCCATTCAGAAAAGACACAGATAAACAGTGCCTAACAATTCTTTCAATTTCTGCATATTAGTATTCCCACAGTGGCAAATTTCAGGAAAATAAGCTTACATAGAAAAGAAAGCCTCATGACTAATCCATGTCCTTAGATGATCCTCTAACCTGACATTAAGGAACATGAGCTTTTGCAATAAAAGATTAAATATATTTCATCCCTCACGGAAAATATTTTTAATCTTAAAATCCTGTTCAATTAATACCAGAGGAATTTGAGTTATTTTGAGAATTACATTGTGATCATAATATTTTTTTTCTTTGAAGTGATTTTTTCTAATCAATTAAGAGAGATGGGCCAAATTTGCATGCATGAGAAATAACCAAACATAGTATTTTTAGCAAGTTTCAAATTCATGTATCTAGCTACATGTAACCTTGTGTTTGGAAGTGGTATCAAGGACTAGGCCAAAGTCTGCCTATAACTTTAGTTCCAGTATAAAAAGGAAGACTCTACAGGGTACCAGCTTTGTATTCACATATGGTAGAAGCTCATAAAAATATTGCTGGGGAACACTGTCATGAATTTCTTTCATACGAAACCAGCTTCCTTTGAAATGAGGCAAATGTGATTATAGCTCTTTACACTCTTTCTTTGGGGGGCCAGTCAGGCACAGGTGATCTAAAGACAGTAGTGTAATTCTCACACTTACTTACGGTACATCTGGTTTAGCATTTTTGTTTGGGTGCAATTTTGAAGCAAATCTCCTGATCATCCTAACTTACCTACTTGGTTCTCATCACAGAGCAGTTTCCAAGTGCAAACTGCCTTTTCAGTTGAAACCAAGAGTCATTGTGCTGCACTCCAATGTGCAGCCATTCTATCCATATCCAGGGACTGCATCTCCACTCGCACCCAAAGTGCCTATGGTATGGATATCAGGCTCTCATCACCAGTGCTCTCCCTGTACAGATCCACTCCTATTAGATTGTTTGATACTTTACCTCACATTATTGTCAGCAGCTCCCAGAAAGAATTTAAATGAGTTCTTTTCTGCTGATGGTCAAGCTAGTGCATTCCACCTCAGTGGTTCAGGATGCACATGATTAACTTGTTTATAACCAAAACTGGTTAAGCAATGCAAAGTCTTTCAGGGAGTGCATGTCAGGAGGAAGGCTGTGTGTCTGATTAACAGGCAGAAGAGCCTAAATTCCGTTCTTGGTATACTGATAAGATTTCATCCAAAGTCTTTAACTGCAAAGTAGATATGAATATGACTCCTGCTGACATTGGTAGCAATTTCCTTCTGAGGTGGCAAGATTAGAGACCATAAGAGTAGCTTTTGAACTGGGATATTACTAGAATGCTTTCTATCCTGAGTAAGAATAATGCCTGGCTAATAGGTATCATTTAACACTGATGCTGCTTCCTTGCCAGCTGCACAGTTCATGATAATCCAAATGATCCCAAAAAATTGTATGTAAGTGCACGGGAACCATGCTGCCATGTGCATTTCTCACACTGAATATATCCTTTGAGCTAGCAAAGATGTGAAAGGCTATGACATAGTACAGCCTGCAGCATGAAATCGAACCTGTTGATAAGTAATTCCCAAAGAATGGAGGAAATGGCATACATCTATTGGATCATACTGTTCATAGCAGTTAACAAGTTCACATAGCTTGAAAGGTAGAAACAACTACAATTAGATTTCTATGCATGTGTCACAGCTGAAGAAATACTAAAAGCAATGATCAGAGGAGTTAAAAAGAGCTCTGTGAAAAAGACAGTCATTGGTAAATGTTCTCATTAAGTGGAATTACCACCTACCTTAAACAAGAGTCATTATTATTAAGTACCAGTAGACTTGAAAAAGAATTCATCTTTAAGACTCCTTCAGGTGTTCAAGACAATTTCTGTTCTAATGTCTACAATGTGCCTTCTCTTCCCTCCCCCAAACTAAGCAACTAGAAACTAAATGTGGACAACTTGAGAAAGCTCCACTGGTTGCACAAGTGAATAAACTCTGTTTTGCCTAGGTTGTAGCATGACTTTTGACATCGTCTCATGTTGTCCACTAAAAACCTTATTTTCAATTAATTGTTAACTTCTTGAACTTCAATCAGTTTGGCCAAAAATATGAAGGTGGCTGTATGACTCATGTTGTGAATTTTTATGTAAGGGAGATGGAGTATTGGCAAACATCTACCCTTGAAAATCAGGTTAGGAAAAAGATGGTTTTTAGTTATTTATACAATCAAATCAACACATGACATTTTACCATTGTCCCTTACAAAAATTCTAATTCTTTTACAACTGATGCTAAATTTGGTAGAAGAATTGCTTCCTTATCAGGAACATGCCCTTTCCTGTCTACTAAATTTGGTTCAATTGTTACCTGCTATTCCTCTGCAAAATATATTTACAGAATCTCTCTATCCCAGATTTTACTCCCCTTTTCATTCCAGGCTTTACCTAACCTGGGCTCCATTCGGTCTCTCTGCAGCTGTGGAGCAGTTGGGCTGTATCACAGCAGAGCCATGAGATCCCTCCTTTGCAGTGATCCATCGCCATGCCCGGGTGTGGGGTGAAGGAAACTATCTATGTTGGTAAAAGGAACAATGGGAAGAGTTAAGCCTGCAAGAGAAGAAGCAAATGGGTAAAGCAAGTCCACAGTGGGAGTAATGAAAGAAGCACCCCCACTGATGCCAAGAAAAGGCACAACTATTCTGACAAGGGTGTCCAGTAGTCCCCTCAGGTCTCCTGTGCTCACCATGGCAACTGGTGAGCAAAAGATGGTAGCAGGAACTAGGAAGATCCAGATAGGGAAAGGAGAGAGGAGACACTGAGTGCCAAAACATCTGGCTACAGCTTGGAGAACAAGGAGGTGTGTCACAGGAAAATGTCACATCTGGAGGAAGGTGAAAAGAAATGCTCCAGGTAAGGAAAGTAGTCTAATTCACAGGGATTGTCCCATGCAGTGGGAGGAGCCACAGTCCTATAGCATGCACCTAAGGATATTAAATTGCACTGGGACCACTAACCTTCATTCTGGTGCTTGCTAACTTTTTGGTGCCTTTTTGCAGTGCTAATGGTCTTTCCATGTGCACTGATTTCCATATAGAAATCAGTACATTTCACTCCAAGGACTTGAACCTGTGTTGTATAGTAAGCAGTGGCTGTGAAATAGGATTAAACATGACTGAACTGAGGTCCTCATTTTACCCTTTCTCATACTTAGCTGTCATATCTGTTTGGACATACAATACTGCTAAAATAAAAGATTATTCCTTAGAGCTAAGAATTGGCAGGACTCTTCTATAACCACAGTATTCTAATTATTAAAAATACTGGATTAGCCTGAATCTACTATGAAAGTACTATCAGACAGTGAAAAGAATTCATCAGAGACTTCAGCTGGAATAAGAACATCATTAAGACAAAGGCATATCACAAAAGTGCCTCTTGTCAAGTTAGAAAAGATATAACATTTATATTACCTAGAAAATATGATGTCTATGTAGGTATAGTGAGGCTTTTTCAAAGAAGTAGGAGGCAAGACAAAACAAGAATTAACAATTAAATTAGGAGGCCTTGAATCAAGTAGTGCAAATATTAAAAAAAAAATTGAAAACATACACAGTAGGCTTTTAAAATAAAGATTATGACCTTTTAACTATATTTGCTTTATACTGATTTGAACTTGCACCTTTTTTTCCCAGCCTAAAAGCTTAATTACAGTTTTATAGGCAAAATATGACTTGAGGTTGTCTTGCCAAAATGTGAGTGAAGCTTAGCAAGTACATATTTGTATAAATAAATAATTCTTTTTTTGTTGCTGTTTTATAATATCATGTTCAGGATATAACAGCACAGACACAATCACCACTAAGATTAAAAAAATCACTTATTTAAAAATTACCTAGCAAAACATTTTTTTCATCAATAGCTTTGCACAAACCTCATCAAACCTAAACTTATGATTTGCTGTCACTCTGAATGCATACTCCAAGAAATTACAACTTTTTCCCTATTTCTTTACCTGTCTTGCAAATTAGATGTTCATGACACAGGAGTCTATGTCAGTTTTCACACTTCATCAGCCAGGGCCAATTGCTACAAGAGCACCACTTCTGGCTTCCAGCAGAACACTTAAATTTTAAGAGCTTCCCAAAATACAATGTCTAGGTGCAAACTACTGGCTTATATAAGCTATACTTCAGCACAGCTCCAAGACAACTGCATTTTCAGCTGGTTTATGATACAAACTACACCCACGAAGGAACAATTGTGTGCCTTAAGAATGGAGATAGAGTAAGTTGAGTGTACAAAAAAAATCCACATTAAAATAGACATTGCAGGAACTTGCTGACTCATATGTTCAGGCAAACACATAGATTTTTTTAATCTACCATCTTGCCTTCCTTAGCTTGAGTGAATTCCTTGACTGTTCTTGAAAATCTGTTCCCATCTGAAGTAACTGTAGACAACACTGCAGTGTTTTTGTACAGTGGGCTGCATCAGATCATCTTGAAACTGAATACAGTTAAATACATTTATCACCACGCAATCTTGCTATTTTTTACTTTCTGTGCAAGCACTTTTAGCATAAAGCTTCCTTTTGCCAACTCTCTTATTAGGCATTAAGAAGTATCAAACCTAATTGCTCTTTTCCTTCATAATTCATGGTTCTTCACAAACAGAAGCAGATAGATATAGATGCCTCAGAAACATCCAGAGATGCGTAGTCAGAAAGCAGCCAATGTTTTATTCTCTTATAGAGAAGAGTTTAGTTAAACTCTCTCTTAGCTGTATCATATATAATTCTAAAACCTCTGCATCTTGTGGTCAAACAAATGAAAAAATACAATTTATTCTGTTTTCCCTTTAGGTTTGATGTTTACGAAGGTTAAAATCTGTAGATTCCCTGTAGACCTTTTTCAGTTAAAGACTTCAGGTGTCAAAGGTTGGAATATAAGGTGAGAATTAAATTATTTTAAACTTTTGATCCCAGAGGACAGTGCATTTGACAATAAGTATCTCCCTAGTTTTGATTGTGTAAGACATATCCTAGAAAAGATAAAGTTCTTCCATATGTTATATGCACCTGTCTGAGCAACATGCTGAAGTTTCTCGTAGATGCAGAAGATTTCAGCTATTACAGTACTTTGCTGTTTCCAAATAATTAAACCAGTGATTAAACTTCATTTAATTTCATAAAATATATGAAAAAGCTGCAACATATTTCTACATGAATCAATAATTCCCTCTATTAAAATACTGCACGGTAATTATCCTTGCTATTGTCTTTAAATTAGTCTTCTTAGGTCAGTCTGTGTGACCATATGTGGATATATAATCAAAAGCTTTCATTAGTTGGTTTTGGGTTTTTTTAACCCCCCCTCTCTTTGTTGCAATGACTCAGTGTCATGTTCTCTCTGTTGTACAATGCAGGCTGGGGTTCAGTCCTGATCTCCCTTACCACTCCTTTCTCTCCACTATTCTTTAAGATAAATATTTCTTCAATGTGAATATTTGCTTTTAGGGTTACTTATGCTGTGGCCTTTCTCACTGAAAAACAAACAAACAAACCAAACCAAAACAACTGTGGTAGACATATATTATGGCATTTTTTACGTAATTTTTGAAGGAAGCTCACGAAAAAGTTGAGTTATATTTAGATCTTTCCCTCAATTCGCATTTCTTTGTGTTGAACGTGACAAATGCCTCAATAACCTTGACCGAAGTTTTGGGATTTCTTTAGTGTGGAATTCTAAATATTATATATAGCATATGTATATACATATATAAATTTCACATCCTTTAAGTGGCAGTCAGGGATTTGTTAGCAGCTAATGACTGGCTGGGGTAAGGAGGTCATCTCTTACTCTTTCTTGCTTAGTCATTGACTGCCAACAGGTGCCAAACACACCTATTAGGGAATTACTTTAGAAACGGTGGAGAAGTTAAGTTTTCCAGAGAATCTTACTGCTTTAAAGCTGATACCTGTAATTTTGAATAGTCTCACAACTCCAGCGACAACCAGCTTGTGCAGCGCTGTCCCTGTCTTCCCCCTCCCTGTATAATCTCCTCCTCACCACCTGTCTTTGCTCTGCCTTCACCCTCGCTGCACTGCCCTTCACCCCGCCTTCCCAGGTCTCCACGCAGGTAATCTCATTATGACCAAATACCACCTGAAGAATTGCAGAGGACAGCGCCGCGCTCACACGAGCTGCCCCGCGGGCTGGGCAAGGCCCTTCACCTGCTGCCAGGGACGCGTCCCATTCCCGGGGGGCGCCTCGTCCCGGCCTTCCCTTCGGGCCCCGAGCACGGACCGGGAGCGGCGGCGCCGCCAGGGGGCGGTGTCGGCCCTGCCACGGCTCGGCGGGACACGGGGCTGTGCGGGACACGGGGCTGTGAGTGGCCGCGCGGGACAAGGGGCCATGCGAGACTGTGCGGGACACGGGGCTGTGACTGGCCGTGCAGGGCTGTGCGAGCCCGTTCTGAGGGGCCGGGGGTCCCACCCTCCCCCCGCGAGTGCCCCTCAGCCCCGCTGCC
>WBMV01003263.1:393289-641491 GCA_013396655.1 Campylorhamphus procurvoides | reverse complement strand
CAGCGCCGAGCGCTTCCCCGGGGGCTGCCTGGGGCCGGCGGCGGCGGCGGAGCCCGACGGCTGCCTGCTGGAGGCGGCCAGGGCCACCCCGCGCAGGAGCAGCATCATCAAGGTGAGCGCCGCAACTTTCCGCGGGATATTGCCACTGAAAAACAAAGGCTGGGACACAGGTGGGGGCACAGGTGGGGCAGCCGCTCCGCTCCCTCCTCCGTTCGATCGCTCCGGGGGGCCACCCTATATCCCCTCCCCGCTCCGCTCTGTCCCCCCATAGTTGTTCTGGTCCCCCCGCGGTCCCTCCGACGCCACCCGTGGGTTTCGCAGCCGGCCAGCTCCCCGCCGAGTTCTCCAGCTTTTTTTCAGTGTGTAGCAGCTCGTATCTGTTCTTATTTAATATTTATGGAGCACCTGGAGGCAGAGTAAATAGCTTCTGCAGCGCTGGGTGTCTTCGCTCTCGAGGAGCGAAATATGCAGTGTCACAAATTAACAGGAGGTGTGTTTGGAGACTGGATGTAGTACGGATTGCTACGTCTGTTTAGCACCCTTAATGTGAAGTTAAATCACCCTTAAAGTGATCTTAAAGCCTCTGCCTTTGTTGTAATCCGGTAAGGAAAATGGCGTTATGATTATGTTAATTTTTTTTCCCGGTTTAATTTTTAAGAATAAACGGTGTAGTTTTGAATTAAGTGGTACCTCCTTGCAAGTACATAGGCTAATTGCTAGTTTCTGGGGAACTGATGAATGAAGTCTCCTGGGCAGACTTAATTTAGCATATGGTCACACGTGATTCTCTTGTAGTGATTTGCACTTGGAAAGCATCAGGAGAACAGTGGAAAATGAGCCTTCACTTCTTAAATGTGTGAAGGCACTGGGCAGAGCTCTAGCTCAAGGCAGGGAGGAAGAACACATGCTTAGCTCTTACAGGTTAGTATGTCTGTTCAAAGGAAGAAAAAGCAAAATATTTGTTTTTTGCATTTTAAAGCTGTAACATTTGGAAGAGACTGAGGTACTTCTGTGCAAAAGACCTCAAGGATCCTTTGCAGGTTTCACCTTGAAATATTAACCCATTAAGCCCAACAAAGCGTTAAAGGGTGGTTTTAGTCCTCTAAAGACTAATGTGATGGGAATGCTTCCAACCTGAAGTTCTATAAATGTTTTACTAAATCAGGACCAAAGTTCTTTAATTGTACTGACATGGAAATGGTATTTTCTCCTGGAATCGTGTGAAGGCTTCAGAAAATACACAGTCTTGGATTGCGATTAAGAAACATCATGATTCTGCAGACTGTACCAGTTATATCATTATTTTACAGACTATACACAGTTCTGTGTTGTAGACATGTTTTAACTCATAAATTGTGTATAAATGTTAAAGACTGGGTAGCCTTTTCACTACAGGTTGATAACTTAGCAATACTACTGAGAGTGATAATGATCACTCTTCTAACTGAAGGAAATTTCTTCATATACATCCTTGGATGGTGTTTATCAGGAGAGAGATTTCTGACAGAGATAAGAAGAACTTAATGTTAAACAAGGAACTGGAAGGCCTAATCTGAAATCCTGGGCAAACTCAGTTTCCTGTGTTTAGGAATGGTGTGTTCAAACTGGAGCAGGTGTGTGGAAGGATAGGGATGGGCTGATAAGGTCAATGGATTGAATACTGTATGAGGGAAAACTTGCCTGTGCATAGATCCAGTCTGGAAACTTGAAAGTTATTCCAGGCAGTGTAAGGGTTTGGAACTGTCTCATGACAGAAATGGAATGAAAAATACCGTAATCATAAATGTAGTTGTTAAGCAGTTAAATGTTAAGCAGATGGATGAAATTAGATAACAGGGCTGTGTCTGATAGCAGGTGCCTTAACTTGAGAATTCCTAGGCTATGCATCTCTAAGGCTACTGCTGGGACCCAATACAGAGCATTGTGTTTCTTGTCCTGCAAGGTTGTCTCAGTGGTATATAAAATCACAGTTTTCCTTTGGCATTATGCTAGTGAACAGGAAATACTTTTAACTTGGGATAGGAATTAAATAGTTTGCTTGTCTGTGTCTTTCAGGAATTTCTGATTTCCTAGGGCATGTTCAGCAGGTGTTAAATGCAAATTTTAGATGGAATTAAGATAAAAATCCCTCGACTTATTTTCTTTTTTTCAGGATTTCTGCTCAAGCATATTATATTTTGCAGGGGAATGAATTTTACAATGTTTTATTTTTTTTGATTTTACTCAAAAAATCTGTATGTGCATATAAATTTATTGTCAAAATAGTACTCCATCACTTTCTTTCAGCTGATCTTGCCAGCTGAAAGCTGAGGCATCAGAAAGCAAAAGAAGTTACACAGTAAGGACAAATTCTTATTCTGCAGGAGTTGAACGCTCTTGCCCTGTTTTCCCATTTCTCTCCTGTCTATTTAAAGGTGTACTTTAAACACGAGTGGTCTTGCTCAGTTGAGCAGAACATTAAATTTCTGTAGATTCAGATGATCAAAGTACACTTTGAACAGCATTTTTTTCCCCAGCTATCTTCTAGAACTCAGGAAGTCTCAAGGTTAGCATCTGAGCATGCAGTTCCAGTGGAAGCCAGACTTGCTTACATTGGAGTGTTCTGGCATCCACAGTATAATCATGAACTACAAAGACTGAACAGGGACTTGCTTTAAAACCCTTTCCTGCAGCAAATTACACTTGGCATATATTACAAGTAAAATATCAACCCTTCTAGATAATCTTCAGTACATTCATGTGCTCTATATTTGGCCTCAGAAGCAAGAGAACTCATTTATGTAAAAAGAACAAAATGTAGCCAGAATATTTTTGTTCCCATTTAGCTTTCCTGATATTCACAGCTTTGTAGATTGAGATAAATTTAAAGTAGGATTCATGAGAAATATTTGTGGCCACTCTTGTGCATTAGAAAATTTCTCTAATACATGTGCATTAGTTGTTTTTTTAGGTTTTGTTTGGGTTTTTTTTTTCCCTAATGCAAGGAAGAGGTAAATGGTCTTACTACAGAACTGGAGCAAGAAAGGGAGTTTGCCATGAGCAGCCTGAAATCAGCAGAGTATAATGCTTGGGAGACAAACTTAGATAAAATGGCAAGAGATCATAGAACTTGAGCTGTGTTCTGAAAAGCCTAATGATGGACCATGCATTGACTAAATTATTTGTGAAGTGTTTCCCTTTTTTTTTCTTGTGAATAATCCAGGACCAATTGTTTGCAAATAAAATATTAATTGCAACCACTTCTAGGCAGGAGAGTAGAAGGTAGTGCTCGAAGAATGGGATTTCTTCTTTCTTTACATGTAGCGCTTTGCCAGCCTTCCTGTGGGAGGGTTCTAAACAGAGCTGACTGATGTTTTCCTTCTGGCATGTTCCTTCTGACATTGCCATGTACAAGCATTTTAATAAATGGGTAGGAAGGCTGTGTAATTTGTTATGTAATGCCTACTGAAATATTTTGTAACTTTCTACCAAAATATTTCCCTGTCAATTCTTATCAGGCTTCTCTCTGCTTTGTTTACATGCAATCCAAACTTTTGGGGCCGTGTGTTTGTTTTTATTTTGATTCCTGGATCTTTGTGTCAAGATACTGAACGCAGCTCTGTATTTAGTTAGCAGCAACAGACGGTGCCCATGAGATGAACTTGAAGTAGCAGCTGCAGAGTCAGACTTTAACTTCAGTCACAGCGGAGCTCTGAGACCTCTCACTGAAGTTCTTCAAGAGGCCATTTGCTTGCTTCACGCAGAGATTTTTTTCTTTAAAAGCCAGTTGAGATATCCTTGCCCATAATATGCTGCTAGTCTAAGAACTGCAAGGATTAGTGATTTGCAGTTGAATTCATCAGTGGAAGTGTATCAAGATAGCCAGCTGTCTTATTTCAAGGCTTGTATTTATTCTAGTGATGATCCTAGCTTTAAAATAAACAAATCTGCAATGAAAACAATGAGACGTGGTTTCTTTCAGTTTGTGTTCTGAAGTGTGGTGACAGAATTTAAGTGTTTTAAATGCATGCTACATCTGTCTATGCAACATGACTATTTAAGACTTTTTTATAAGACAGAGTTGTTCAACACTGTAATGATTCTCCGGTGACTCTTAGATTGCTTTTTGTTGTGTAAGCTTACATTTAGACACTTGATGCTTAATAATCTAAAACTGTGACTATGTAAGATTCATTAAAGCTGACTAATTACTTGATAGTCCAATGGTGATTTTATCACACCTGCATTCTTTGGCATATTTGTATGTACCCTAGAAAAAGAGGAAATTATTTAGGTAGAAACTACTTCAAATGATGCCGTAGAACCTAAGAAGGTATTAAGAAGGGCAAAAATGACATGTCTAGCCATTCAAAGACTGCCACAAAATTAGAAAGTCATTATGGAAAAGGGTAACTGGTGGGGGATATTTTCATGTTTGTAAATTCACAAACATTGTGGAGAGAAACGGGGAACTGATATTCATTCTCTCTCATAGCATAAGAAGTCAGGAAAACCCAAGTGATAGTTCTTTAAAAGGTATAAAATACGTGACAGTATTTTCTGAAGCAGCACATGGCTAAATCATGCATTTAATAGCCTCAGAAAGCTGTGGCAGTCAGAAATGTAAATGGGTTTGAGCACGTTCAAAATGACAAATTGATGGAGGAGAGCTCCACAATGCACCAAAAGCATCTGCTTAGGAAGGTCCTAAACTACAAGCAGTTGAAGAATGGGAAGCCGCAGGAGAGAATTGATCACTCTGTACTTTCTTGCTTGTTGTGTCTCTCCAGGCATGTACTCTATAGCTGGGAGACCGACCCAGTATCTCATTATTAAAGACTCTTAAGAGACCCAGGAAACAGTTTTCCATTACTGCCAGCATAGAAAATGTCTTAAAAATGAAAATAATCTTCGTCATTAATTTAGTTATTTAAAATTAATTTTTGCCAGCTTTACAAAATAGAAGCAGGTTGGGGATATTTTTTGGATTGCTGTGGCATAGCTGTTTGTATTTTCATAACACTTCACCTGTTATTCCATATACCACTGTTTTTTCATAAGCATCTACTTAGGACAGGTTTGAACAGAATAAGTAGTGGTTGTAGATCTTCTTTTGGCAAATGACTTAAATAAAGCAGTTAGTCTCACTTCAGAAGGACAGTTTTTCTATGAACTGTTGAATTTATCACTAAAGTAGATTCCCACAGAGGGCAAGTAAGCATTACATACTGGATTTAACCACCACATCTTCCCTCTTTGTTCTTAAACAAAGCAGCATTGGAAGATCTGTTATGGCTGTGCCTAAGTTGATAACATTGTAGTGAGAAAGATTTAGGTCTTGTGGAATTTTTTGTGTCAAGCTGTCAAATAATAATTATTCGTAGCAATGGAAACCACTATCTATAAAATGGAATTCAGGTGCAGGATTTGGGCATATGGATCTTATGAAGCTGTCCTATATGCTTATCTGGCTTCTTACGCTTTTCAGGGATCTAAGTTTTGCCAGAAACAAGTTTTAGAATTTTTGTTTTTTGTTTTTTTTTTCCCTGTGCAAGTCTGCAGTCACTTCCTTTTGCTGCTGGGCATTTTATCATGTACCTTGTGCCCAAGTCAATCTAGGAGTAATAGCTGAAGGTTTCTTTCCATTTGATTTTGTGGAATTTTTCATGTTTAATTTACGCTTTCTGTGTCTGATGGTTACATTTGCCTCAAAAAATACAGTAATTCTAGTTTCCAGGCACCTCTGCATTCCAGTAAGAAGTTACTGAAGTTAACCTCTAATCAAGGAGAACTTGGGGCCTGGCTAAAAGTCTCTTAGAAATCAGTGAGTGACTTTACATTGACTTGTCAAGACTTCAGTCCTTTACAAAAGAAACAAACCCAAACAGCCTATGTCCAGGACAAACTGCTCCTCTAAAAGTTTCTAGCAAACTTGTCTGTTGTACTGACAGCTGACTCTAGAGTAATTTCCTTGTTATTTGGTTCCACACAGAACATAATGTAGCACATGACTAGTGATCTCATTAAATATATGGGTACAGATGGATAATAGCATTGTGTTTGTGGTATCTTTCCATACAGGTTCGTAATAGCCAAGGTGATTTGAGTGTCGTGCACTGGAGTTACTGAGAGGTGACATTTCTGTAGGACAGCAGCAAGTCCAGTGGTCTGCAAACACAAGTTCTGACAGGTCTTTTCAGGAAGTTGTTTGGTAGGTTTTCTAGGTAAGAGGTGGAAGCTGTTATGATCAGGAATAAGAGCTGAAGTTGGTGATACTGGTTGGTTTGCTTTTAAATTATGTGCACGAAGACTATTGTGCAGAAGGACATAAATAATGATTAAAAATAATATTCTGATGGGAATAATGGCTCTGTGGGTAGAGTAGCATCAGAGGAGAAATGCTTTCTACTGTTTCCCAAATACATTAAGCAGCTGTTAATAAAACTGAGCTTTCGTATTTGTGTGGGGAGGCAAATTCTGTTTCTTATGCTAATATTTTATTCATTTTGTAGTTCTGCTGAGATCAACGCCATCTGTAACAAAAACGTTTTAATTGAGTTAATGGTATATTTTTTTCTGTTCTTCCCCACAGTAGATGTGAAAATGCAGGCAGTTACTGTAGAGCCAATAATGCATCTGCTGTGGTGAAACATTTAGCTAATCATGCTTGTAAACTTAACATATTTCTTTTCTTTCCAGAATACACCTGGTAGGTGTAATTTCTGATAATAGCTTGGTGATTTTTCTAAGAAATGGGAAATGGTGATTAATAAAACTTTTAATTACACGTGTATTCTAGCTTACGTTGTTTTCTTCTCACCAATGTGACTTGGGGGTTTTGACATGCATGACAGTTTAGGAACTACTCAGACTTGAACGAAAAATAAAGTTCTATAAATGGCTGAATGCCTTTACTACATACTAAAAAGTTCTGAAGATAGATAAAGATCTTGTTTGGACATGTATTTACAATCAAAGCCTTATTCCTAAATCTTACCGTATCATAACTATTTTGGGATTTGAAACCTACTTATGTAGAATCCTGTCTTCTGGAAGGATCTTTTTGTGTCAGAAATTTGCGATTTTAAGTCATTATTGAGCCCTTTCCTGAAATGTGTTCAAATTACTGAGGTTATTGCAATGCAATGTCTTCATTTGTCATGATTAATTGTTAACGTGTATTTATTAAGTTGAAAGTCTCTGACCATTAAGACTGTGTACAGGGCCTAACTTAACTGGAATCAAACTTAGATAAAATATTCCTCGTGTTTCAGAGCCACTTGCATCAAGAAAATTAGCTTTGGGATTATTTTAGGCAGCATGCATCAGGTAATGTTATTGTGGCATGCCTGTTTAAAGGTGTATCAAAGCCTAAAAGGTAGCTGACACTGATGTATTGCTACTTTACTATTGCATTGAATAGATTAAAAAAATATTCTAGCTGCAGATGTGTACTGTGAAGATTTGATTCTGCTTCTGAGTTGCATGCTCAGGGAAGTACTGACACTCACACCTAGCTGAAACAGCTACATGAAACACTCATGATGTTCATACTGATTCATGCAAAGTGGAAATTTGTTGGAGTGCTGCAAAGTTGTCATATATTGATTTGTGTGGGTGCAAATGACTATGGAAGAAGCAGAGTATAATTAGGACTCAAATCATTTTTGCTGGATGTTTGCTGTGGTAACTTGGATACAACTTCTGAATGGGAAATGAGAATCTCTGATATGTATCTATTCAGTATGAAGCTGGCCACTTAATCACATACCTTTCAAATCAGTCTCGAATCAGCTCAAGTGTAGTGCTTGTGGTTTACTATTTTGTGGACCCAAAGTCTGTCAAGCTAATGTTGAGCAGTGATTCTCCCAGTGTCATAGGGATCTAATTACTTGTACTGTATTATAGGTGGGCACAGTATGTTTTTAATTCATTGCACTGTTCTGATGGAGTGCTAGTCTGTTTTGATGGTAGGCTACAAAAGGTTCTGTTATTTAGCTCTTTCAGATAGTTTGGAGGGAAAATATAACACAAAATGGAGTTCTTTAAGTAAAATGCAGGGTGCACTTGTATGAAACCTCTGCTGCTTATGATAACATGGCAATATCCATCTTGCTTTTCTGTATACTGGTGTACCTGTCTCTTTTTTTGTGTTGATACGTCTCCTAGAAAGTATGTCTGTTTAAAAAACAAACCAAAACAGAAACAACAAACAGGAGAACAAAAATCTCTGCCAGGAGTACTGATGAAAGATTCCATGAATTTAAGGAATTATGTAACATTGGATCCTCCTGTGAAGTCAATACATTTTGAGGAGTGTGTGTGCTTCAGTGACTGCATGAGAATGTTAGCTATGCCATGCTTGCAAGAAAAAGGCAGTAAGCAAATAGGAATGGGAAGTAAAACTCCTTGATGAGCAATCAGGTTAGTCAGTGCTTGAGTAACCGGGAAAGCCTCAGGATGGAGCAGGATGAGAGCATGTCTAGAAGCTCAAGTGAAATTCAGAGAATTGGATTATATGTAATCTGGATGCTGCTGGGAGGGGAGGCTGTCGTGAGGAGCAGGCAAGGCTGAAGTAAGACCGGGGAGCCTGGCTGGGAAGTTGTAAATGTAGATGAGTTCTGGGTTCTCGCATTCCACTTTTGTATAAGCTGTAGTTTGGTTTGGAAGACCCATGTGATTTTATTTTTTTGTTGTTGTTCTTTTAATTTAATTTTGTAACCGTTTTCATGTATATCTGCTTAGAAGTTGTTTGCTCAGCTAAAGGGACTGTTGAACTCTTCAAGTCAGAGCTATCAAGAGAGAGCACTATGAATGTACTACTGTAAGATCCCTTTTCTTTTTCCAAATGAGATTATGTAGGAGGTTATTAAATTAATTTAGCAAATGTAATAGTTGAATAAAAGAACTATGTTCCATTGGAGTGTGATACACCTCCAGGCTACCTCATGCAAATACTGTAATAAAAATTGCTGTGATCACTGGCTGAAAAGTAGACACTGGAATTCATGAGACATGTGAAAAAAGGCTTTCTGCAAACATTTTGTGTTCTGTGGTAGGTGGAGCCCGGCCCCATAGGGAGTGCTGTGCAGGAGCTCTGCTGGGGCTGGCCTGGCTCTGTGCTGACACCCAGCTCTTGGTGCTGGGGTGAAGACAGGCTGGCTCTGGGACAGACGTATGGGTACATCCTGAAGGAAGTCGTGTCTCCTAGTGTTATGTAAAATTGATTCTACTTGATTATGATTTGGAAATGCAAGTCATAGTGTTCACGTAGCTTGTGAATTTCTTGCTCAGTGTTATGATTCACAGTGGCAGTTTCTCCCTAAAGCAATGCAGATTTTCAGTGTAAACACTGTTCCTGAAGTCTCTGAAATTGGTGGCACTTTTCCCATTGCTATCAATGGAGGAAGGATTCGGTTGAACACAAATATCCGATCGCTAAACCCTGTTATTTTACTTCAAAATGTTATTTTTCAGACTCTTAAAGACTTCAAGTGTTGCTAATTTTGTTATGCTGATTCTACTTTGAGCTAGGCAAGGTTTGTTTGGCAAAACCGTGTTACTTGAAACCTGAATAACCATACTGCTGAAAAATGAATTCTGGGGGCTTGTTACTAACAAAAAAGACTGAGTTGTTATTAGAAGGGAGGGGGGAAATAAGAGATTGAGATGACTTAATGCATAACAAGTGCATTTGTTTATTTCTGGCTTGGCAGGGCTGCTGTGGTGTCTCTGTGCTGAAAGCATGTTAACAATTCTGTTCATATTCAGTACTTTTTTTTTCTACATCTTTATGGATGAGAGAGATTTACCTCCATATGTAGTGGTGAGATAGATTACTCTGATGGACAGGAAGAGTGCTCAGAAGTAAATAATTTCAATAGGCTGATCCAAATCTCACTGACCTCAAATTGGAGCCTGTTCGTATACTTAAGAACATTCTCCCACAGAGGAGTGTTCCTTGTGGCAGTACCTCCCAACTAGAAGGGTTAGAAAGGTTAATTAACCATTTTAATTATATAAATTTTGTTATATTCTCATCCTGAGCATAGAATACATAGACTGGTCTGGGGACATGGTGTCTTTCTGCAGAAGAGGCTGGATTGCAGCAGTGGCTTCAGGAGGATAGGTAAATTGTTTGGCCTGGGAGACTGAAATGTGAGTGAGCTGAGCAGCATGCTTTGCCTGGGCTCAGTAGCCTTGCTGAGAGGATATGAGTGTGGGGAGCAGGCAAAGCATAAGTGACAGGAAAAAAGGTTGAATTAATGAAATGAGGTTGATACCCTTATTTGCATTGATCAGTGTAAAGACTAAGTATCTGTCACTGTAATGATGTCCCATGTGCTGTGAAATGCTGACATACAAGCACTTGTGATGAAATCTTGCAACTTCACTGAAAGAGCTCACCTGTTTGAGGGCTAGTGCCCAGAACTCAGGATGCTGGATGGGTGGTCCTGTTTACCAAGAAGTGAGACTGAAAGAGGAACAGAGGGAGCATGTTAAGCGAGGCTGCTGCAGAGCAGTGCAAAGAAGTGAGGTGTTGGGAAGCTGCACCTGGTTGGTGCCTGCTTTTGGCAGTGCCTGTGGTGTCTGGAGAAGAGAGCAATGTTGTTCCTTTTCAGATAATCAAGACTTGCATCCTCAGAAGTAAAAACCCTGAAGCTTAATACCATACTTGGATCCTGGAGCGGCACCTTACCTTCCAAATATGGAGCACAGTACATTTTTCTTAGCTTTCGTAAGAAAATTGGCAGATAGCTGGTGCCTGGCACCACACAGTCCTGCTCTGCAGAGAGGAAACTGTATACTCACTTCAGACCAGCTTTTACCTTCTCCAACAATACACAGCTCTCAGCTTGAATAAAATGAGCTATATCTTGCTGCACATGCATTTGGCATAGTTTTTAGAAATCCGAGGATTTGAAAGGAACAGTGTGGGCACAGTGTTCTGTTTACCAGGAAAGATCAGCTTTCTAACCTAAGAAGATTGGGGCATTTTTTTGTCTTCTTTGAACAGTTGTGAGGGAAAAGACATGACCCTACTGAGACACACCATTTTTGTGGTGTAGGTGTGGTATAATCCAGAACTTTGTATTTCATTTGAAATGCCATTTACTTTGTTTACCTATCTGTACACCTACTCAAGGATGGCAGAATGTCTCTAACTTGTGTTGTGTCATATTGCAGCCAGAAGCACATATTGCACAGTTCTCCAAATATCATTCAAGGAAAGCACTGAAGTGTTTGTGTCTGGATATCTGTGTGTTCCAAAGAACATCATTCCACTTGCTCAGTTTGTTATCTTCCCATCCATCTATGTATGTATATATTGCAGATACTTTGCATGATAATAGCAATTCAGGGAACATGTTAAATTGACTTTTTAGGCTAAATTTTGCATTATCATGTGATTTTAGCAGTGGGAAATGGTCATGTTTTTTCCTTTCACGAATACAGGAACTGGACTTGGTAATTGTTGCAAAATACAGCTTCTTTCCAAAAGGGAAAAAAAACCAAAACATTTTAATTCAGTACTGCAGTGGAGCTATATGAATAAGAAGGTTAAGTATGGTCTACACTGCTAAATAACTGGCCTGTGTTGGCAGTGCTTTGTTTTATCCTGCTCTTTTTGGCCTTCTATATTTACCAGTTAGATTGGTTTATTTGAAAGTCTTTTTTTCAAAAAGGTATTGTGCATAGACAACTCTTCATTTTTGAACTGATGGTTATCCAGAGTTATCCAAAACTGGCACTGGGGTGTCTATATAGGGTTTGCATTAGTTCTTAATTAAAATAAGTTTGCTGCTGTGGCCAACTGCAGGACAGAGCACTCCTCATACCAACAGCATTGTTTGAACAGAGGTGTTGCAGGCCAGAGATATTTTTCATTCTTATTTAGGCCTCTTATATAAAAGTAGGATTTGGTCCATGCTGTACTTGGGTAGAAAAGACTAATCATTGGCAAAACTCTTGGTATCATAAGTGAATGTTATGTTCATGAGTGCTGGATGGTGCCAGTTATAAATGAATGGCATCTTTCAGGATAGGACCGATGAGTGTCCCTGATACAGAAATACCAGTTACTTGCAGTCTGGATAGGGGAAATTGTTCTTTAACCTCCCTGACTGTGTGTATGTGAAGTGTCAGCTGTATTGTTGAGTTAGTAAAAGTTTTTTTTTTTAACATGGTGATTTGGGTTTTCGTTTGTTTGTTTTGGTGTGGTGGTTTGGGCTTTTTTGGGTATGTTTGTTTTTTTTCTTTTTTTGTGGCTGGTTGTCATGCCTACCAGTATTTTTAGTGGCTGTTCGTAATGCATTTTCTCTTCAGGAGCTTTGTACCTTCTCAGTTATGGGTTGATATCTGAATCTATGGGAAGCATTTGGATATAACATTGCATTGCCCTTTTGGTGTATTATGCTCCAATAAAGTAATTAATGGATGAATGCAAATATGGAAGTAAATTATGTGAAAGAGTAATGTTGTAGAAAAGATGTAAACACACTGTATATTTATATAACTTGATATCATCAGTTGCTTCTCAGTTAGGAGACTTGGCCACTCATTAATCCATACACCAGATTTTACTGCAGTGCAGAACTTGAAGATTTCCTCCCTCTATCATGTTTCTGAAAATACTGTGGGTTTTGTTTGCTTCTGTTGTTTTGTTTGTTTTTTTGTGTTTTTTGTGGTGTGTTGTTTTGGTTTTTTTTTGTTGAAGTTGGTTTTGTTTTGTTTTTGTGTGGTTGAGTTTTTTTTAGTGTTTTACTACTTCATGTATAATGCATGTTTTGGTTGCTGTAACCAACAGATTAATATTTAAAATAGTAAAAACCAACAGATTTAATAATTTAAAGTAAGATTTTACTACATCAGGAAAGTGTTTGGGGTACCTGTCAC
Source organism: Campylorhamphus procurvoides (assembly GCA_013396655.1). Lineage (NCBI taxonomy): Eukaryota > Metazoa > Chordata > Aves > Passeriformes > Dendrocolaptidae > Campylorhamphus > Campylorhamphus procurvoides. The sequence goes on along the minus strand of WBMV01003263.1, from coordinate 628,615 downwards.
ACTTGGCTGTATTGGTAGTGGCAGTGCCACTGCAATTATGATGTTAAATCCCTTCTAAAAAAGGCTGGAGACTCTAACTTTAGGAGCATTTAAGGCTCAAGACATCAGGGAGGTATTAAGCATCCTTCTGGAAGGATCTGAGATGGCTGAAGACATTACAGAGCTGTTAAACGAGCTTCTGATGATGTCAGATGAGCCACTAAGAACCAAAGAATGCCAAGCTTTTCTCTTTCTGTGATGATTTAGTCATCAATAGCAGTAAAATAATCCAGGCAATGCACTAGGGAGAATTGCTGCTTTTCTCAAGTGGTTCTTTAACTTTTAAGATAAGCTTCATGTTGTTTCCAGTGATGATAATGATTAATGTTTCCTCTGCTGTTGACTGCTCTAGGGTTTGTTTCTTGGTAGCTTATATACTACATGAGAAGTTTACCACTGGCTCTCCCAGCAGGTCACTTCCAGCCATGCCTAGCTGCTTAATTAATTGAGTTATTATTATAATGGATTCGTATTTAGTTTTACAAATCTGTCTGAGTGTCTCCTTCCCTGAGGAGGCCACTGTTCCTTGTTCTGAGAGGTGTGAAAAGCTGGAAGAAAAGTTAAACTGCCAAATAACTGCACCTAGGAGCAGTCACAGAATGGGAAAGGAACAGCCTGGGAAACAGCTCCATCCTCCTGCTCACTTCAAAGTATGTTCTGTGTTGTGAAATAGGGTGCTTCTGGGGGAGGGAGTGTTTGGCCAGAGGAGAAAGCAGAGCTTGCAGAGTGTTAACTGCAGGACCTTTATGGTGTAATCCTATATAAATAATCTGCTGGAGAAGGTGTTGCTTGTGTTAATTACTGTTAGTGTGTGCATGGAGCCAAACCACAGGGATATACAGCATGGTAGGAGTACCTATTACTGGCAAAATACAGGGAGACACAGCATAGTACTGGAGTGTCTCTTAATAAAGACAACAATGGTTGTGATGGACCAACAAAATCCTTCCCTTGGGCTGGGGCACAGGGAAAGGGAAAATATGTCATGAATCCAATTCAAATTTTTAAATAAAATTTCTCGTGTAATGTTTTCCCCCTTGTAAGCCAGGGAAATTCATGTGTGAAAGCTTCATCCTGGTTAGCCATAGTTTGTCCATGTGTGAAGCCAATGCCTGGTGTTGAAAGTCAGGAAGAGAGGAGCCTGGCATCACTGAATGTGCCTGCCAGCTTGGGGGATTGGCTGGATGTGTAGAACAGGGGACCAGTGGAAAAAGCTTGCAGAGGGACTTAGGGAGGCCTTGACTAAGTATTTCTGACCTTTGCCAGAGTCTGCTAGCCATTTTTAAATAGCTGCTTTGCCTCATTTTATGGCCAAATGCTTTTGCTCTTTCCTGTTTTTTTTCCAATCTTATCTTGCCACTTAAAAATAGAACATTTTATTTTATTGCAAATTTTTGGTCTGTTGTTTTATGGTGAAGATCATTAATTACATTGTCAGGTTAAAAAGCTTATATCTGCAACCTTTTCTCCACATAGTAGTGATGTTTGCCCTGTGTGTTGGATTTATGTCTATGCTGCTTTGAGATTCTTGTTGTGATCAGTGTTTTCTAACATTCTGGCCAAGCCACAATTGTATTCAACCTGCAAATATTCACTCGGATTTTGATTTTTTTTTTTTTTCTACTCGCTCTCCACTCTTGTTACTGTCAACTCAGAATCTGCCCCTTGATTTTGGTCTGTGGCTTTCCCTATACCAGGAAATTCCTTGGAAATGGAAGACAATTTGACCAAAGGTGTAAAAACAACGCACAAGAGTCTGGATTAAATCCCATTTGATGATTGTCAGAGAAAACATCATGCTTGTAGTTTATTTGTAATTGTGAATCTCTAAGTGTAGGTTCAACTCTCAGTAACATGCTATGACTTGATGCATTTTTAGCTAGTTAGTCTTATATCTGTGCTGTCCCTGAGTAGTTCAAAGCTGAATATTGACCCAGTTTTTTCTGTGTGTTTGGGGTTCTCCCTGAGACCACCTTGCAGCACATTTACAGTACAGTTTGCCAGAACTTGTGCAAGGGATTCACTGCAGGGCTGACACTGAATTGGGAGTGACAATATCATGTTGTCAGCAGACTTGTTGAATGTTAGTACGTTTTGTTTCGGTTTTTTGTCATACTTTTAAAAGGTTGTGTTATATTTGACAAAAGTATGGAGCTGCGATTACTCTTTCTGTAGGAGACTCTACCGGTGTCCCAAGACTTCAGAATATGGCATGAGATAGTTTTTGCTTGCAAACTAACTCTGGGTCATGTAGGAATTACTGTGTTTGTTTATTTTACCCCCACGGTACTCTTTAAAGCTTTATTATTTTTGTTGCCATGATACTGTTAGTGGTGAGTCTTTAGTTCACGTGTGTAACTGTAATTTCAGATGCTTTGTCTTTTTGGGAAGGAATACAGAGTGTTGGACAAAGAAGAGAAAGTGCTTTATGTGCATGTAACTTTAAGATTGATGGTAAAAGAAATACAGGCAGACACTGTGCAGTGCAACTAAAGTTTGGTGATGTTTTTTGTTTGTTTTGTTTTTTAATGTGTCTTCCCAAAAAGCAGTATGATTACAACACTGATTAAAACCAGTATGTTGGAGAAACAAATGAGAAGGCACAGAAAACACAAAGAGATTATTTTATTGAATAGGAAAGGAGTCTTTAGATGAAGGAGCATCTCTCTTCTGAAGGATGAGACTTTGAAACCACTGTATGAGAACAGAGGTTATTTTTTTTTCTTCTGCATCCAGCTTTGAGTATGTCAGATATTTCTCTCTTGTGTCTGCTGTCAGTGAGGTTAGAGAGGATGTGATGTCCCCACCTGCATGGCCGGTCTCCCTGCTGGCCACAGCTGTCCAGTCAGTGTGATGGGGGTGGGAATCGCTGCTCCCTTGGGAATAGCTTTTACTGAAATGCACACCTTTGTCTTAAATATGACAAGTATTGCTTGTGTTAGTTGTTAGTCACTCTTATAGCATGAATGGGTTATAAATCTTGGTATACTTATATCTTCTTGTCTTTCTCCAAGTGATCTTTCCTTTTTGCATATAAGGATGGAGATTATGTGTATATTACTGTCCCAACCAAAATGGAAAGCTGGAGAGTTCTTGGAGGCTGCTCCCAGTTAGTATTCAGTATTCACATTTTGCTGGAATGTGTCCTGAAGCTATTTAGGCTTCTTATTTTTCCAGACTGATGGAATCGTTTTAGCCCCAGAATTTTCCTTTTCACTGAAATAATTATGCTCACTTTGTCAGCTTCACTGTTCTTTACCATTTCTCTGGATTTTTCAGTGCTTGAAGCAATTTCACCTTGGGATTTGAGTGGCTCTGTTGGAGTGTGTGTGTTCTTGCCAGGTTGGATACTTTTCCTTTGGATTTGCTCTCCCCTCCTGGAGCTGCTGTGTACAGTGTGGCAGTGTGACAATCCAGGCAGGTCATAAATAACTCTAGTCACAGGCTGTGCTATAAACTTAATTTTTTGGCTGCTTGGGAATCCGTCACTCAGGGAACCAATCTTCTTCCTGTCCCATGGTTTTAATTCTGTTTCTCAAGTCTTAACTACTCAGTTTGTTGCTTTTAAAGGAAGTGTGTTTGTGTCCCTTTATTTTATTTTTTTTAAGGTTTATGATGCCAGTGTAAAACTCCAGTCTCTGTGATGAAGAGGGTTTCTGTGGGTATGCTAAAAACCCAAGGAAAGAGTGAAACTGAGGAGGAAAGGCATTTCACATACACATTCTTGCTTGCCAGTTCCTGAAATCAAGACCTCCTGCTGCAGCGTAGGGAATCAGAACTGCCCGATATTTTATTCTTTCCTGATCTGTCCTGTAGAGTTGTACCAAAGATGAATTCAGTTGTCTTCCTACATTCCATTTGGGATTTGCCAGCACTGTTAACACTTATTTTGGAAAGAAGCCCCCAAATGGTGGTATATTCTATGGGTCCTATAAATTATTATTTCTAATGATAAAGAAAAATGCAACATTGTAAATATTTTCAGCTTGAAATTAGCCATACTCAAATAGATGAGGAAGATAACTGGAGGATACAAGTAGTATTTTGCTAAGCAGTTTTATAGGAAACAATGAAAGAAGCTGCAGTGATGGAGCAGTGTGATGAGGTATTTTAATCATACGTGTGAGAAGTGATAAAAAAGTCTCAGCCTGCAGTTTTTAGGCGGGGAAGTCAAATTTCCTGAGAGGTTTGCTTTGGATACAAGTTGAAAGGGATTTCAAAATGATCACTTCTGCAGCCAAGCAAAAATAGAGGTTACTGTTACCAAAAGTCAGTAGTTATTATTCTATTTAAAATCTGTGTAGTTCTGTTTTATTTTTCAAATATATCTTGTTTTATAAGGTTACAACCATGGGAATGGAAATCTGCTGTCTATGAAATAGCTACTTCTGCTACTTTTGCAAAATACTTTTACATATGTGTTTCTATAGAAAAGGTGAGTTACTTTCTCAAAACTCTTTAGACTTTCAGAGTGGTGACACCTCCTTCTCCCACGAGAGAGACCACCAAGGGAAATATGCTTGGTGTTAGGCACCACAAAGCTGTGTTTTCTGGATACTGCACATTATGTATTGGATAGAAATTTAAATTTTGCTATAATATCCAGATTCTGAACTGGTAACCTGTTTTATTCTTCAAAGATTCCTTTATTTATGACACAGTCTGCTTAACTGAAAAACCTTCATTTTTAGTGGGCTATCATGTCTAAATAAGATCTCATTGAAAAATAAACTCATTAAATGGTGTAATTTCAAGGTATATGAAAAGCACTGAGAAGAATACATATATTCTAGGTTTCAGCGGGGTTTGAGTGTTAAAGTGACACTTGTAGCACAAACTGATTGAGGAAAGAAATAACTTACAACCAAGAAAGAATATGATTTATAGTTTTCTTTAGCCCCGTTCATGCTGTGATCCTATGAGCCCATCATTTTCCCACCTTGTGTCAGCAGGACCCTTGGTAATGACAAGGTAAGCCTATGTGTAGGTAATTGCAGGGGTGTGGCTGAACATTGCTGGGAGCCAGATTCTGCCTGGGCCTCCTGGAAAGAGGAAGGATTCCGGGCAGTGAATCCCTTTATCATTGCTTCCCAGAGCATGTACGGGAGCAGTGCCTGCTCTGGGTACTCTGCCTGCAGCCAGTCAGATGTTCAAATGGGAGAGTGAAATATCACACTTGATGTATTGTTCTTAATTTATTGGCATGTCCCTGCACTTGTTTGGAGCAGACCTTGACAGAAGTGTTGACAAGGTTCAGTAGGACCACGTGGCAAAACATATTGTGAAAATTTACTACTCCGAATTAATGGCCTCACTTTGCAGGTTTGTTTCAGGTAGCAAGTCATCCTTTGTACATGTGCAGTAGGCCAGCATGCAGTGATATTTAAGCCTACGTATGTTTGCAAAACATGTTCTGTTTTTCCTACAGAAGTTAAAACCTGGGTCTGGAAGGTATAGTTTAGTGTGAGTAGAGGCGTGAATTGAAAATTCTGCAATTGTGTGGTGTTTCTTCCTAACACTTGTTCTTCTGAGTGTTTTTGCTCGTAAAAGCTCTAATTTCTTTTTTCTCGAAAAGATGGAGAAATATTACCCAAAACAACCCCCTCCATTAAAAAAAAAACCTGAGTCTTATTCCAATAATAACGTATAAGTTGTAAAAATACAAATAGAGTTCTCAGTTCTTATTTCCTTTAAAGAAGCAAAGAGTATGAGCTTTAGCTTATAAAAAAAAGTTTTTACTACTACTTTGGTTTGAGTGACAGAGCTGTAACTGTGGCACTTCTTATGAAGGTGACTTATTCATAACTAACTTCCTATTACTAATTTTTGCCACCAGAATGTTATTTAAAGCCAAAAGATTCTTGACTCCTATGTGCAATTTCTAGTTACCAATTTTTTTCTTTAATTTTATTTTTAAGCAGCCATTACAACAATTCAGGTAATCAAGGGGATGTATTTTCTGGAGGAAACTGTTGCTTTCTCATTTCTAACTACCATACTTGGATTGTGCAAGGAAAAAGTCTGCAAGATGCGTATTGAAAAATATTCTGAGCACAGTTTTCTTGGCGAGGTCCAGTTGCTAATGCTGTTTGTGATCCTCCTTTTGAACTTGCTGCCCATGCTGATGGAGAGGCAGATGCTGTGGGGTTTGTAACATCAGGCAGGGCCCCTGCAGTTCCCTGCTTGGGTGGGAGGCTCTCTAGGGGTCCCTGCTGGTGCTGAGTGTGAGATGATGTGCCAGGGAGTTGAGGGTATGTGAGGAGCAACCTCAGCCTCTTATGGGGAGGGACTTCCAGCTGTAACCAAAGAAGGATCAGAGCCTGAGGATGTTGTTGTGGAGCTATGGGGTATGGAACAAGGCATAAGATGCTCTTCCACCTCTAATTTTGAGAGGACGTTTATTCAAAAGTGTCATTCCTTATCTTTCTCACGCTAATTTATTTTGCAGTGGCTTATAATGACCATCACAACTGCCTTGGTTTTCTCCTCACTAGAGTTGCTATGTTTGGCCTTGCTACAGAGTTCATGTACTGAAGTGTCCTTTTGCTCACTGTCCCTCCAGCTGCTTTGTTTTATGATAGCTATTTTCTGATGATCCAAGGCTTGTAATAGTTGAATCTGTAAATATTTTTGTTTCATCTTAAGCAACTTTTTACTGCAGGACATGTTATGACAGTTTTTTCAGTTCCAAAGGAAATTAACATGCTTTCCCTTTTTCCCTGGGAGCTACAAAATTTCAGATGTCAGATGCAGTTTCTACTCTAAAGCAGTATGGTAAACCAGTGGCATGACCATTAATTAATAGTATTTGATGGTTTAGAACAAACACTCTCCCTTGAGTTAGTTTACTGGTAATTTCTTTGTCCTACAGAAACTGTTTAGTTAAGGTAGGTTTAGATGCAATGTAGCTCTTATACACTTATGATTTTGGTAAGATACGTTTCAGCTTATTATTTCATATTAAGATATTTAAAAATGCAGTTAGCTAAAAACACGAAGAAAATTATTTGTTTCTTTAACTTACAAATATAAATGAAAACTGATTGCTTCCTTTTTTTAGTTCTTATTTTAGAGAGGTTGACAAGGCCAGCTTTTCTTGTGCTGGGTGGGACCTTCCTCTAAGTACTGTCTTGGTGATTCTTCCAAGGCCTAGAGAGGTTTCAAAGCTGATGGATGAATTATTATTTCCTCTTCCTGTCTTAAGTTTTTCAATTTTGTTGTGAAAGTAGGAAGCAGGCTTGGTTATAAGTTAAATCCTTCAGGCTTTTCATGGACGTTTTTTTGTATTAATATATTCATATTTAGCAAAACCTTGAGTTTTGGCTGTTAACCCAAGGAAGATCTTTAAATGATTAGCTGGGCCTTATGAGAATGTTTTTGCAAAATATTTATGTACATTGACCAAGATGAATTGGAGATTCTGTTTAGAGGAGAAGTTTTTTGGCATCAGTGAAGGATAATTCCTGCTGTGCTGAAGCCACCTCAGGAAAACTCACTGTGAAAGAAACTGCTGGATCTACTCATTGTAAGATGCTTTTGATTGACTTTCAGTCTCCTCCTCAGTCTCTTGATAATGATAAAGCTGACAGCTTTACAAATATGGAAAGCAAAATAGTATAGGGTAGCAAAGACCTTGCTGCTTTGGCAGATGATCATAGGCTCTACTGCAGTAGCAGTGTCTAGCCTTGGAAAGAAAGCTAAGCCTGGGATATTAAATTGTGTTACTATTACGTAAGTTGCTATAAAAGTCAATTTTAAGGATAAATTTGGATGAGGTGAATCTTTTTGAGGAGGGAACTATGTTATAAAAGGAAGACGATACAATTCTCCCAAATGATACTTCTCTGCTGAAAAACGTTGGTGCCACATAGATTGAGAATTTGTCACAGCTGTGCATAAGAGGTGGGTGAAGAAGAAAACATCATCATTGAGACTGGGGTGTTAGTCTGAAAATACAAAAATAGCTCGTAAATATTTTATTCCTACCCCAGTTATTCATGTAATGCAAACAGATGATCAGCATGTTCTGCTACAGTGTGTTGAAATATGGACTAGGGCATTTTGAGAAATGAGAAGCTTATCTCTTGGATTATTCATTTTAATCATGGCATTGGACTTGTAAAGCATCACTTTTATATGTGTGGGTCACTTCTTTGCCCTTGGCTTCAACCAGACAACTTCCCACCATATTTGTGATGTCAATCACTACAAAAGTAGACTAAGCCAGATACTGCCTTTTTTTATACACTGCAGACTTGTGGATGGGGATTCGTAGGTGTTACTGGAGGCAGTTTTAAAAAGAAGTGAGACAGGGCAGGCATTGAAACAATTTGCCCACATGGACATTAAATGTTGTCTTTAGGTTGCTTATGTTTGAAGTGTCTTTGGGCAGTTTTACTGAGCAGTTCTAATGTTGGATTAGGAATATTTGGTAAGCCTCTGGTTTACCTGTGATGGTTAATGTGAAAAGGAGTTTCCTCTGTGTCCTGATGAATGTTTGAAAAAAGATATGTCTTTGATGCAGCATCTTCACACTCAACATTTGAATACAGATCTTACCCCTGACTGCTGTATCTTCTGTTAATGTGAGTGAAAGGGGAAGAAGTAGAGATGGGATAACTTTTTTCTATTAGTAGGGTTAATAATTTTATAAAACAAGCATAAACATTTCTATTGTAATGCCAGTGTATTACTGCAGCTGGATTTGATGATCTTAAAGGTCTTTCCCAACCTAGATGCTTCTATGGTTCTACTTAGACCTATCTTTGGACGTTGATTTTCTGAGTTGACATTTTTCTTGATTGTTCAAAAAAGTTATTGTGTGGGGACAAATATATGCAGAAACTACCATGTAAAGGGTAAAAATGAACGTACTTTCACACAACCTTTTAATTTCGATCTTGCATGTATTTGGCAAGAAGCCTGTTTTTCTAGAGTTAAGAAGTAAATTATATGCTCTAGTCGAAACTGATTTGAGTGAGTTAATACTCTAAGGATAAACCCCACAACACCGTGAATTTAGCTACATTTACCACACATTCAGCAGTAAAGCTGTTCTATAGATGTGATAACTATTTGAGACATGCAATAAGGAAAGGGTGTGAGATTCATCTGCCTTACACATTCATTCATTTAAAACTCAATGTATTTAGATTTAAAAACAAGCAGCTGCATTTGTTTATCCCTTTTCTGATATCAACACAAACAAGTGGTTTAACATAGACTGGAAATGTGAAATAGATGATCTGAAAGTGTCTTTGACATCACATGGGTCAGGACTGTGCTTGGAACCTCTGCACTGTGAACCTACATGCATCAAGCAGATCATCTCTTTATGATTCTTCACACAAAGTCAAATGGCTCTGTATGAGACTGAATGAGTATGAAGGGCACAGGCTTGATTGGCAGGGCCAAGAAATAAAGAAGTTACTGCCACTCTGGATACACAGACTGCACAGGTACCTTTTGCCCACCTTCTGAGGCTTCTCACTCTTCTGCCAAGACAAGCAAAAGATGAGTGCCTTTTGGGATGGGACTTTTGTAGGGGTGTGTGTGTGATCCTTGAACTTTTAATGAGATTTTGCAACAGACAAGTAACTTTTTCTTTACAAATAAAAATAATTGGAATTATTGCCTCAGTCTTGGCTGTTTTCCACTGAGTGTCAGTGGGTTGTCTTAAGTGGCTTGGTAAGGAAATTCAGGCTTATGAAAAGTTACTTTAAAAAAAAAAAAGTTTTTTTTAGTCTGTTTCACTGTGCACTCTGGAGCCTCCAGACAACTGCTAAACTCATAATTTAGTATTCCATTTGAAAAATTCAGGGTCAGTTGTGGTAAAGGAGTGTAACTTTTGTGGCTCTGTGAGCAATAACTTGATTTTGTGAAGAAGTGGCATAGCTTTTAAGAATAAGCAGCAGGTAAGAATTTGAATTATAGAAAATCTATTTGAGGACTGAACTGTTCGACTCCTCTCCATACCAACTGCTGTTACATGTCTTTGTCCAATATTCATACAAACAGGATAAAAAGGGTGAAGTACTGCAAGAGGAGCAGTTTTGCTGCTCATCAGAAAATGGAGTGCTAGGCAGATAGCAGCTTTTTCATTTCAGAGTAGAATACTTTTCAGTCTCTAATCAGGGGGTTCATCACATGTAGAAGTTGTACTTGGGTTCATGCTTCAGCTGATCCATGACCTGCAGTTGTTGAGGTCACTGGCTAGTGTAGATGTGGAAACCTGAATGATAAAGCACCAGACTTTAAGTAACAGACTTATCAGCACTGCTGATAAGGATGTTGCAAATACTTAGAGAAAATAATTTTAATCAACATAATATTATAGTAATGGTATAGTTGTGGACTAGAATATAGCAGCAGCTGTCAGAAAACAGGATTTGTAGATGTCTCTCCACTTGCGGGCATTGTAATAATAACGTGATTCATATGCAAGATTCATGGTTCAGTAGAAAACTTTCTGTAGTGCTAGCAGGGAATACCTGTTAGACACTGCAGGAGTTCCTAGGCAAGCTCAAGTTTTCATGTATGTTGCAAAGCTAAGGAGGAAGGCCCGTTGATCTCTTGATTATGGGACACCCAGTTAATCCTAATAGTTCTGTTCCTCCAGCCTTATCAGCAGAGAAGCAAATCATCCTTGTCTCTTGGTGAGCAGGAAAGAAAATGTGCTGTCCGTGAAAAAAATTTTGTCTTTCCTTTCTGTTACCCTCCAACTCTCTGTAGCGCTCCGAAAGAAAAGTACGTGGAGCAGCAGGCTGCTCAGAGAGACCTGTGTTTGAATATAAGAAAAATCCCAGGCTTTGCTCATGCAGCTTATGGGTCAGCCCCCTGCTCTTTTTGCTGGACTTTGGAGCTCAGGAGGTGAGCCTTCAGCTCTCCGAATGCAAGGGAGCGTTCCTGCCAGCACAGCTTCTGCCACACTACCTACTTGGTGTGGAACAAGATCTGAGGGATTGATCACAGTGTGGATAATAAGTCATAATTCCAGGCTTTGCCTGTCTGCTCCATGCACACTTTCAAATGCTTCACTTCTGCAGCAGTACTTGGATGGGCGCAAAGAGAAACTATATGTTTTTAATAACATAAATGCAAGGAGTTTAACAGTTTTTGTAATTATTGCAACTTAAGGTTTGCAATCAATTATTTAATATTTATTTGCCATTGTTATCATATTTCCAGAGTGAAGTGACAATTAAAATTAGAGCTAACACAGTAAATCCTGCTCTGTGACAAGCTTGCAAAATTCCACTTTCCCACTCAGAGTAAGGGGTTTTGATGGTGTGTAATGTATCATTAGGTATTTTCTTCCTAGTTATTGCTGCTGTAGGGGTGTGTTCTGAGTTTGGATCAGTAAGTTTTCCTACCTTTCACTAAATGTTGCTTTACTGTTAGTTACAATTCTTACTTACGAGAACCTGCTTTTTCTGGCATTAATTACAGGAGTCAAGCCCACTTTGTTTAGTGTTGCCAATTTCCTATTGGAAAGGCCTTATTTCCCTTGTCTGATTTTAGAGCTGCCTTTTGCCATCATGGCGCACAACCAGTTTGCAGTGGCAGCCCCTGAGGGTGCTTGGTACAGGTGGTGCAGGGACATGAGTACTGTGTTTATGCTTCATCCTGAAGTGCTGGGGAACCATGTCTTTGTCTACCTACAAGGTGGAAGGAGGAATTCATTGACTGCTGTGCCAGCCTGCACCTCCTGAAGATTTGGTTGAAGGAAATGCCTGACATACTGGATTTTTTACAGAGATTCTGCTGCAGTGGGTGTGCTTCTATTCCATAGGCAGGTATTTAGAGTTTGCAGCTGTAGGACCAGATTGCAGCAGGCACCCCTGACTGCAGAGGGGACTGTCTGGTCTTGTGGGGAGTGTGCTGAGGTAGGCATGATGTGTGCAGGGACACTATTTGGGAAACTTCCCTGCTGTGGTCTTTTACGTAGTGCTTTATACCATGTTCTGCCCTCCTCTTTGCTTCTCTCCTGCTCACTCGGGTGTGGAGGCTTTCTGACATTTGACCCCTTTTCATTTGATTAAACTACTTGATGTGTACTGCCAGTGTAGCCAGCACTGGGGCTGGTGAGACCCTGCCATGGCCGGAGACAGAGGAGAGAGCTTTTATTAATGCTCTCATTCCTTTTGGGACTACGGGAAGTGATTTTTCATTTGGATTTTACAACAAGGAGCCCATCTTTGGGCCTTCATTGTAACATGCAGAACTATCTTGAAAATAGCATTTTCATTAATTCTGTTGCATTTACAGGGCATACCAAAGCTTAAATAACTGGAATGGTTGAATGTGGTTATTCCAGCATAATTCTCTGCTTTAATGAGGAATCAGAAGCATATTATTATCATAGAGGCTACGATTGTGATTAAGAGCCCACAGAAACCTCTTTGATAACACTGTCAGCAGTCTGCTGCTGTTGCTGGATGAAAGCTTGGTGCAGACTGCATAGTGAAAGAAAAATGGTAGGGGGTTGCTTCTCATTTGTCATTAGATACATCCAGCCAAAAAACCTGTTACCATTTTGTTTCAGGTCTGGAAGTAAATGTAGCCGCAACAGATTTAATACAAGGGCCTTTGCTGCCATTAGGGTTTTGTGCAATATTTCCTTTTACATGTGTATGTACAGACTGTTTCATTGAACAACATGGTAAGAGTTTTGGAATCAAAATTTATAGTACAAATTAAGTGCATTTTGGGAAGCTGACACTTGAAATGGAAATAGTGGAGGAAAATGAACATATTGAGCCACCCACTTAACTGCTTACTCATTCTGTTTCTTGACACGCTCAGCTTCTGCTGGGTTTGCTACAGTACAAAGATGAGGAGAGATGATTCTTCAGTTCGTTGCCCCTTGCATTGCTGTGGAGGCTTGGTGTGAGTATTATTTCATGTTGATGATCTGGTAAGACTGCAGGGAAGGGCAGACATCAGAGATGGAGCCTCTGCTTTGTGTGCTTCTGGTCAAGGGAATGTATCAGCTGTGTAACACGAATAACTAAGGAGTTCTTTAACCCTTTGGCCAAATCTGCAATAATTTTGTTTTCTACAGACACAGCTTCCAGAAAACAAAGACAAATGCTCTGGGGCCTGATTCTTACAAGTGACTGCCCCGCCCCAGTTCGCTTCTATGGGAAAAGACAACTTGCAAGAACAGCAATATGCTTTGCACGTTTAAACTACAATTTGAAGTGAGCTTAACTGGTACATGACTCTCCATCTAATAGTACATGACACACAAAAAGCTCTTTCAAATAGACTTTGAGTAAGGTGGCAAAGTCAGGCACTCAAAGTGTATGTAGGAGCTTGTGTGCAATTATGTCTTTGAAACTTTCTCCTGACCTCACTTCAAATGTTGTCAAGGCAACTTATTTTTTTCCGAGCTTTCCTGCTGAATTATTTTGATATTTTTAAATTTCTTTAATCTTTAAAGGCAGGCACCTGATATGGAAAATTTCAACTCAGAGTTGAAAGCTGGCATGTGTAAAAGCAACTGAAAAAAAGCAAGCTCTTGCTAATGAGTAAAATTAGCAATAGATGGCTTCTTGGCTTGGCCTTCACTGTGCATGACTTCTGAACATACAGTTCAAAGAGAGCCAAAGACATTTTCTCAACACTGTTTAGTCAGTTTACCTAAGAGCAGTCTAATCTGCTGGAAAAATCTTGATGACAGTCACAGGAAAGTCAGCATCCATTTTTCTCTTTCAGTTTGCTCAAAGCCTGTTTAGGTCACACCAATGCCCTTGGCTTCTCACTTTCATGGCTAATGGGTTTGAGTTAACATCATAAAGCTTTTACATGGTGAAAAGAAAATGAAATAAAAAGCATCTAAACTCAATTGCAAAAAGCCCCTCCCGTCATCTCAGCATTAGGAGCATATTTGTGGCTCCATTCGATTCTGTTGTCTCTGAAAAGTTCTGATTTCTGTGGAAGTTTTAGCGGTGAGTAGGGTAGTAATTTTGGTCACATGCACAGTAACTTTGCTATTTGATTCCTATTCTGTAGGCAGCTCAGTTCTTTGTCCACAGCAGAGAATGTTACCCTGTAAATGGAGCTGCCTTCCCTTTAAGGATAGAGCTGCTTCTATTTTAATGGTTTGGGAGAAAAAAAAATATGACTTCTGTGCAGTACTTTGTCACTACCCACTCAGCACACCCCAAGGGTAGTGTGTTTTCACAAGCATGTATTGCTTAGGTGGAATAGACATACTGTGAAGTTCTTACAGAATTTTCATAATCTATAGCAGAGATAACTAATGCAGAAACGATACATCTTCTTAGCTCCAATGCCTTTCTACAAATACAAGCAATGGGATTAATAAATGAGGGAGAACGCACTTACTGCTTCCCAAAGTCCTTATAGTTCGGTTAAAACACCCTGACAACTGATCAATATTTTTCCACATAGATAGATGTACTTAGTTTGTTGCACTTCCATGAAACAACTAACAGCCTCTTCTGGGTGCATTTGTCTTAGAATTTCAGCTCAGAGCAGTAAGGGAGCGTGCTGGATTGCTCCCTATTCCTGAGCCTTGGCTCCTGTTGCAGAAGGGTTTGGGGGGGAACACTGCTGGGCTCTGGGGGAGGACAGGGGGACAGGAGGATGCTCTGCTCCCTCCTGAGTGCCCAGCCTGGGGCCAGGTTAGAGCTAGTGCTAGTAAAGCCCTTGATGTGTGCATGTCAGGGGGGTTGGAGAGGAAGGAGTGGTCCAAGGCTGCAGTGCCAACTATTTTGCTGTTCCAGTTGGGCCATGCTGTTTTGCTGATGTAGAGACAGCTTGTGTTTGTGTGCTGAAAGGGTTTTAAAGATGGGCAGAATTAAGAGATAATAGTATAGAATAACACATACAGCAAAATCTTCAAATGGTGTTTGTGGTGATGTTTTGATCCTGTGTGCATGATTACTTGCAAGAAGCTATTTTTATTTTTCAGCATAGATACTCTGTAATAATCACAGGCACTTAAAAAATTAGATCTTGCTTTTCAGTAATAATAAAAATCAGGTAATTTTTCTGAAGTGCTGCTGAACAGCCCATTTTTCAAACTTACTCATTTGAGCGTAATTTCTTCTTCAATTATGTTGAAGTTTTATGAAGTAGCTGAGTTATGCAAAGTTCTGTTTTGAAATTATGTTTATTAATAGATTTGCTTGCTCTCTTTGATTTAATGCAACTAATTAGACAGTTATTAGGCTGCTAACATAGAAAACAGAACTATCCTGGGGTGCAGTATTGCTGGAAGAGGTCTTGGACAAGCCATGCATTCAAAGTTAAGGGCAGGACTTCAGTGCTTTGCAGGATGTGGCTGTTTGTGGTGGTGTCTTGAAAAGAAGCAACACCATGAAAACTAAAATACCAGTCAGTAGGGAAAGGAAAACCAAGTGTTCAACTCCGGGTCTGGAACTTGATCCCTGGGTGATTCTGGAGTGTCACCAAGGTCTGAATTTGAACAATTGGGTGAGTTTAATTTGACTGCAGGCACTTACACATCAAAAGTTTAATCTTGTTTACTGTCCTCACTTCTGGAGCTCTGGGGAAATACGTGCCACCACCTCCTCTGCTGAGATATAATAGGATTTTGCACAGTCAGTTGTGTCAATATTGAGCTGTCTTGCTGAAACTGAGGCTGTGCAGCTGGGAATGCCAAAGCAGCTGCTGAGACAGCACTTCAGCTATTCATCCTGCTCCTGAGCTGTGCCCTGCAAGGCAGCTGGGAGCACCAAGAGCCTTCCTTTTAGCAGGACATAGCTCTTCCCAGCCCTATGAGCCATGAAGACAGAAGGGGTTGTAGGGTATCACAGTGTTGCCTGGGCTGGATTTGTCCCTTCTCCCCTTGCCTTTTCTTTCCTTGTAAGAGGGGGGAAAATTACAATTCCACTCTTCTGCTGCTCTTCCTTCTGAAACGCAGTTGTGTTCCCATATCCACTACCCTGCTTCATGTCCAGACTGTTTCTTGAGTAGTGACTTGTTCACTGATGAGATGGATGTGGTGGCTGCAATAGGCTATTTTGCAATGTACAAGGAATAAATTTTCAATGTCAGGAAAGTGTTAGCTCCTGCGTGTACCTTGATCCAATTTTCTAGGGGAGGAGCGAAGAGATGGGTGGGTGAACTGAGGAAAATTATCCCAAAAATTTCAGTGAGGAGAGCTTGCTTGTGTGTGTAAGGGGAGAAGATAGCCCACTGCTGTGGTGCAGATATCACTTGGTCTGTTACATAGTTTTATTTGTTCTGCTGCTTCACAGTCACAGTAGAATTCAAATAAAACTTTATTGCAGGGAGTTAAGCACTAATGTGGCATAAAGCCTGTTTTTCTATTATTTGTATTGTACACACAGGCAAGAAAGCTATTTAGTCAAGTCTTTCCTGCATGTCCTTTATGGGGAAAAAAAAAAGCCTTCAAAAGAGTATTCTTTAAAAGAATATTTTTATTATTCTTAGCCTGGGCCTGTCTTACAACTTTCTTATCCTTTAAAAGTACTGAGATGGAAACAAATTGATATATAGCAATGTATTGTCAGGATTTCTTTCCTAATACTAGACAAAACAAACAAACAGAAAAAAGAGGCAAAACATCTAAGTCATTCTCTCTGATTTTTGTGAGTTTTCTTGCATTGACTTTATCTCATTTGAAAATATTTTTTTTCTGTCTGCAAGCTGCATGAAAAAGACATATACAGTGAAGAAAATTAATAAATGCTCCTCAGGGCAGTAGTTCTGGCTATGAATAAACTGTTGTAAAATCTACACAAACTGAAAATTTGGGATTCCCACCTGCCTAACTGCTCTTTGATGGGAACATTGGAGGAAAACCTGTATAATAGCTATGAGGGCCTTCCCAAAAAAGGCAGGAATTTAAAGCTGATGGAGCGTTGTCTCCTGTCAGTGCTGCACTAGCATCCTGTCTCTTTGGAAATTATGAAGTTGGTAGAATGCACAGTGGTCTGGGTGAGTTTACTCAGGTTGTGCAGCTGTTTCTCCCTATGAACAGTGGAGTTCAGCTCTCCCTACCTGACACAGCATTTTCTTTCCCATAAGAAGTGTCCCCGTGTCTCCATAAGGATTTAGTTGTGTTTAGTAAGGCTGGACATACACCAGAGGTCTAAAATGTTGTTTATTCAGACTTCAGAGAATTTTTTTCCTTTTGGTGCTTTTGTTTTTCAGGGTAGAAAGAGACCCTCCAATGTGCTGGAGAGAGGGAGAAATCTTTGCTTCTCCCAGTAATGTGGGGTTGGGGATGGACCACCAGAGCTCTGTGCAAATGTTTTTCTCTGCCCACTGCCAGCTTTCAGAACCTGGTGAGAACCTCCTGGCAGAGCAGCACACACACTCTGTTTTCATTTTTGGATTCTTCCTGGCTGCAGAGACTGAAGTATTAGTATTTTGTTTGTTTGCAGTCTGGCAGAGGGAGCATGTATATCAAAGTATAGTGGTTTAGGACTGCCTCCAAACCCAAGTGCAATAACTATCCTAAATATTTATTGTGGCTCTGTTCAGGATAATCTGAGGCGAGACCATTTTTAAACACAGTCAAAGATCCATAGAAAGCATTTCCAGCTTTATTTTTGTTAAATCAGTTCCCTCACAATTATAATTTTTTTCCTTCTTTGAGGGCAGCAAACATAGCAAAGATGCACTGACCAAATGATTGAAATTTGGGGAAGTACCTTGGAGCCACTGGGACTTTCGAAGCTTAGGCAGATATGAGGTCATGGCTTCTTCTGTGTTTCTGCCTACATGACTATGTGCCGCAGGCTTCACACTGGCTCTAGCACAAGGATTCACCTGAGAATGGAAATTGGCTATCTGGGCTGATGGTGGAAGCACCACTCCAGCTGGGTGTGCCAAAGGAAGATCCACCACATGGTACTGATGTGCCCACTATGCAAATAGTCAAGCTGTTTACTGAAAATAGTTGCTGAAGAAACTCCTGAGATCAAGTCTCTTCTAAAGAAACATCTTCTGCAGCTGCCATGTATACCTATTCCTCAGGAGTAAAGTAATCACTGTATACCTGATCAGCTGCTGCTTGTTTCTCCAATGTAGCTTGAACTGTGAAGGGCAAAGAAAGCTTTTTGCCTTTCAGTTTTGTTTACTTTTTCCTTTTCATCTTGGGTAAAGAAAATAGGGCTTGTAAACACTTGTTGTTTCATTAAAAGCTATAGATAAGAAAGAAATAGCATAGCACTGTCACCTCTGCAGTCCCTGCAGCCCTTCATCCTGTGCATACAAAGGACAATATTCAAACCTTTATTGCTCTGTAAATGACTGGGTAGGCAGTCAGCAGGCACTGACCCAGACCGTTCCTGGTGGTGAGGGGGATGAATGGAAAACTGAGAATCCTTTTGTGGTTATGTTGTTTGCTTCTTGAAATTGAGGGACTGTTTGAATATTGCATGTTTCCTGATGGCTTCTGCCCCTCCTCCCCCCAGGATTTGAAATATTTAACTCGCTAAAAGACTTTGGTTTGAAATCCCCTAAGTGGGAAAGCACTGATTGTTGGCAAGTTCAAGTGTACAATTGGTTGTAAGTGCTCGTGGGGGAACAGTGCAATGGAGCTGAACAGTACACTGAAAATAAGATTTCTCTAAATCAAAACACGTTTGTTAATTAATGTTTGCTGCTGGTTTCCAAGAGAAGTAAACACTGCATCCAAAGTCCATTTAAGTCTATCAGCAAAATCTTGCTCAAATTAATTTGGGCTGGATTTTGAATTAATTCAATCTTCCAAGGTTCTTTACTTTAATGTGTGGATCACTCTTCCTTGGATGTTTCATGAACATGATTATATAGTGGTTTTATATGGCCACAGTGAATCAGACTCAGATATGTATCTTAACCACTAATTAATATAAGCTATGGGAATCTATAATTAAACAATTTTGAATCACAGGAAGGAACAGATAAATGTGGGTTCTTTTCTTTGCATTTATATGTATTTAAAATAACTTTCTTTGAAGCTTTTAAAAAGAGGAATTAAAAGCAGTGTTTAAGGAAAGCCTAAAGTAAGGTTAATATTGCTGCTTAAGGCTTGTTTTTGTCTGGTCAGGATTGCTAGATGCTCAGATTAATTTTATTTATTGTCTAAGCTTTGTCTGACCCCTCTTTAGAGGTGAGGATTAATCCACTGAAAAATTACTCTGTTCTGTATTATATACTGTTAAACCTTGCAGAAAGGGTTTGGATTGCTGATTATATTCCATTGTTCCTGTTACACTAATTTAAGAAAAGCATTACTTGAGGTATGTAGTGGAGCTGTTTGATACTGTGCCCCAACATCATGTCATATATCAAGGCATTTCTCTGTTTACCCAGAGCTGTGCTGGTAGTGCTCTCTCGCATTACTGGAGGCTCGTGCCAGAACTGTTTGGCATCTTCCTTTACAGTTCTCTACACAGTTGCACCCTGTCTGGCTCTTCTGCCACCTGTGTGAGTTGGAAGAACATGCTGGCTCTTTCCCCCTTACTACTTCGATTTAATTTGTGTTTGCTTTGTGAGAGTCAGGAAAGAAGCGCTGCTGCTTGGTGCAGCCTGTGAGCAGTCCCAGCCCCTGGCCTGGCTGGGGGGACGCGGGGCAGGGTCCTCAGGGTGGTCTGTGGAACCAGCATGGGCATCCTTCCCGTTTGCTGGGGGAGGCAGGTCTCAGCCTCGGGAGGGCTTGGACGTGACACATCTTGCCATATGGGTTTTTTTTTTGTTTAAAATTCTCCTAAAGAGTTGAGTATGGATGTATCTTTATGTCCCATAGGCATACAGCTTTTCCTGCATTAAAAGGTCATCAGTGCGGTGGTGAACTCAGCCCTCGGAAGGGATAAAGTGGCTGGTTTGAGACTGCCCTGGCAGTGATACCATGGCTTACCATGTGCATACGTTCTAATGCTCTCCTTCATGGTCACATTGGCCACAGGGAATGTTTTCTCTGAGACTCCTGTTTATCCAGCACACAGGAGGGGCTCTTTGCCTAATGATCAGCTCTTTGTTTTTGTCACTGTTGTGCCTGTACTCCAGGCTATTTTTCCTACATGCTGTTGAAGCAATGCTTTCAGGATAGGATTATTAACTAACTTGTGAGCTTTCCCTTGGTTCTCATTAGTATAATATCTTAGCATTGCTCAGGCAATAATTATTTTGCCTTCCACACCTGCAAACTGAGGGCATATCTGTAATTTAATAGATATAGTAACTGAGACATGGAGAAAATGGTGTTACTTAGAATGCCTGATGTAAAAGGACATTGTTTTGAAGAGTCCTTAGTATTACTTTGTGTAAGAATGGATCAAAGAAAAGGTCATAATGTTTTTCTGACCCATGAAGACAAGGAAAAAGAGCTGGCCGTTTCCCCCTACTCTGTCATTCAAATTGCAGACCTGGCTGATTTGAAATTGAGCTGGTGAAAGACAACATTTAATTTACACAAAGTCACATAGTGGAGACTGTTAAGTAACCTGTAAACCAATCAGTCTCATCAGCAGTGAAGTCTGCTTTATCGGGAAGGTGCCTGCTCTTTCTCTGCTGTTTGTCTGCTCTGTGCTAGTGGTGTTCTGCATGCTCTCTTGTGGCTGTGGCAGATGGTTGCCACCTCCTCCATACCAACTATAATCCTCGAGGCAATGAAGTCTAACAGGTGGCATCAGGATGAACCCCCTTTTGTCTCCTTTGAGCATTGTTTGCTGGAGCTGCAGGGGCTTTTTGGACATGTGGCACCAAGCAAGGCTGGTGTGGTAGCCCGTGGTGTGGGAACAGGTGCCCGGAGCACCTCTCGGGCAGTGTGGAAGTCCCTGAGTGTGATGGAGGGTGGCACCATGGCCTGGTGTTCCTCTGAACTGCATTTTTGGAGAAATTGTTAGTCTTGCTCCATGTGATCTTGTACTAACTTCTCAGTTCAGTTGACCAATCTTAGCATTTTCTGGTTGTTTTCATGGAACCTAAACTAAAATGGTAATAATTATATTTGACTGTAGCTTTTTCGTTCTAAAGNTCCAGCCTTGTGTCTGTGACAGTGTGAAAATGGGTGTTTGCCTATCGATATAAGGCAGTTAAGTAGAGACCGTTTAGATTTACAGTTGCTTTATTTATTTTTTCTTTTTTGCTGCCACAAGAATGTAAAGTGCTTTACTGTAAGGAGAATGATGGCCAGAGTGATGTAGCTCATCTGGTTGTGGATGCTTTCTGACTACAATATAATATTGCCCATCCAGTAGAGAAACATAAATCGTAGTTCTCAGTGAACCATATTGTGAAGGCCACAAATGGCATGGCTGTATTAGCATGAGTCCTTGTGAGTAAACTGAGATGTATATTTCAGTAATAAAAGGAATGGGGCTTTTTGTATGAATCAATGTGTTAATTTTTCATGTAGATTGGGCAGATAAGGGAGACAGTTTACAGAGCAAAAGGAATTAAGTATATGTGTTTTGTTTCATCAGTTTCCTGGCTTATATCTATGAGTGTCAAGATTTCACAGCACCTGTACCTGTGTAACTGTGTTGGATGTGTACTTAGCATATATTTATTCAGTGTCAGATTTTGTATCTCACTGACATCTATTGTTTCTATTCCTTTTTAAGCTCACTGTCACTCGCTGCATGGTGTAATTTCGCTTAGCAGGCAGGACTGAAACTCTTCACTGAGTCAAGTCACTCATTTGCGTGAAGTCATCTCCTCTTGGTGATCACAAAAGACACGTGAATAAAAACAAAATGAATCAAAATGCATAAATAGACTCTTGCAGACACTGATGTTGGTAGTAATTTGAAATTGGTTTTATCCTAACTCCCCGTTCCACCTGCCCAGTCCTTGGGGTTGCGTTTCTCTCATGGCCCTTGTTCAAGAAAGCAGTTAAATATTTGACTTAAGGATATTGTTATTCGAGACAAGCCTTTTAATATTTTCCTAGTGTTAAACACCATAAGAACTGGGTTTAATCCCTGGTTTGAACCTCAGCAGGTCCTTTTCTATTCTGAATACGGATGCTTTGTGAACTGAACCCTGATGGGTAACTGTGTAGGGAAGGAATACTTTAGGGGCTGGCTGGGTAGGCACAGGAGGGAGCCAGGTTGCAGGAGCTGCTGCCCCTGGCCTGCCATGCACCCCAGCCAGTCCTTGCTGCCTTCTGCCAAGCCCCCAGGGCTGCTGCCCCTTTGGGGGGGTGACTGCAGGAGCCCAAATCACTGTGTTGACCCCTGCCTTTACATCCCCTCTGCCCTGTTAGGAGTCCAGTCACTGGCTGTTCTGACTGATTTTCTGATTTAAAGAAGAACCCTCTGTGAATTAAGGGGAGATCCCTGGTTTCCAGTGTGGCTTAAGCTAGACTTTTTTTAAAACGTCCTCTGTTGGTAAATGGGAAGGATGTTCAGTTACACCAACCTGGATCTTAAATAATTGTGTGTTAATTAGGTGGGTCAACAGTTGGCTGTTCTGTTTTGGGGGTTTTTTTTTGAAATTAAGATAGAAGTATTTGCAATAATTTTTCTCCTCCAACGTTACTCTTTATGCAGAAGAGCTGCAGATTGGTCTCTTATAAAAAAAATAAGAAATAACATTGCTCAAAATTTCTTAATGTTCGCACCCTATCAAGTGAACCAGAAGCACATAGCTGTGCCATTTGTCACTGTTCATTGCTGTTAGGGTTTGTAGGTGTTGCATGCAGGTGATTGGTGTGCAGTCACACATTTTGATTGATGTGTGTATCTGGGTAGACTGATCTTGATTCCTTGTTTTTGCACTGCTTCCCTTTTGTTTTAGACTCAAATACCAAATGTGGTGCAGAAGCCTGGAATTCCTGAGACTCTGTGCCATGTGCTGTACTTTCAGTGTGGGAAAGCAATGAGGACAGGCAAGCACGTTTTGCTGTGCTGCTGTCACCCACCCAGGCATGCTGCTTGGGCACAAGGAAACTTCACAGATTTTAAGCACCCTTATGTTTCATTTTATTTTTCATTGGTTTTGTTTCTCAGAAGAACGTGCAAGAGAAAGAAAGGGGTGAGAAGGTGTGGAAAAGCAGGGGAATGTGGGCAAGCTGTTCAAGTTTTTGTTTCATTAATGTACTGAGAAGCCCAATTAGAGTGGCACGTAGAGAGTTCAGTGTCTTACCACAGACATCTGAAATAAGGAGGTACTCAGCTGGGGTCTGGCAGGGAAAAGCTACTTGCAGTATGGAGTCAGTGTGATCAAGGAGCTTTGGAGAGAGATGGAGAGAGATATGAGTACTAAGGTAAAAATGCAAAATCTTGGACTGTTGCTGCTGCTGTCCAAAGAGAATAAAGGGTGTGAAGAAAGATACGTGGCAAGAAGGGTAGTCTGGAGAGATGGGAGTAACATGGGGGACAGCTACAGCAGGGAGGGCTTTTGGTGATTTGGGATATAGGCGGAGAAGGAAAGTGCTACAGAATTAATAAGTTGGATTCACACATTTTTGTATTGTGTCCCTTTAGTCTTGCAAAATGGAAATCCACAGGCAAATTGACTTGTAAGGAAGAGCATGAATAAATGCTTATCACACTCCCTAAACAATTTTCTTTTCAGAGGGAAAAATGCAAGATGCGTTTGGTTTATAATCTTCAGAGAAGACAGTTGTCAGTGAAGACCTTGATAATGCCTCACTTGTGTATTAGGAAAACTGTGTATTCATCATCTAGAGAATCAATGCCTAGAATCTACAATAAATGAGGCTTTTGCTCACTTAAGAGGCTACTAAGGATGTGACAAATTGGCAATTAATGTCATTAATGATTAATGTTTGATTGTGTTAGAAGCTGTGTTTAATGATTAATAGCAACATCAGTGTATATTTATAAAAGAAGTTCATGGCTGTAGAACAATTTACTGGCTGAGGAGAAAATTGGTTACTTCCTGTTAAATACCAAGTTATTGCTGCTTCAGAGATGTATTTGTAAGTAGGCATCGTTGCTTACTTGTAGAATCAATGTAACTTTGAGAAATTGCCACAAAGACATTTCACAAAGTCAAAGCTAGATAAGTAGCTTTGAGTGTCTCTCTGAAAGAGAACCTGGAATTTTTGTATTGTCTCTTTCAATATCTGTAAGCAAATGCAGTTTTGTATTAATGTCTTTCTTAACCTTCTCACGGCTTAATATTATGTTAGGATATTTGTTAGCTTTTCAATACATACTCTTCTCCCAGACCATTTAATGTGTCTCCAGCAGTGTCTGCCTGGTTTATTACGGGCACTCTGAAAACTAAACAGATCACCTTTTGTTATTTAAGGTTGAGTTTGAGCAAGATTTAACCATTTTTTAAGACTGGAGTGTTATGATAGGTTTGAGACTACTGTGGGAGCTGCTGTAGGTACAGGGGCTGCCCATGGTTGTAGTTATTCTTCTGAGGTTTGTCAGGCAGCCCAGCAGTTCTCTGCATTGTTCTCCCTTGCTGGAAGTTGTATTGTAGCAATGCTGGTGGAAGGGGACAGGTGACTTATTTTCCCCTAAACTTCTTGGATATAGTTTTTGCATCTGGCATGTTTGTTCAGGAACAGCTTCCCAGAGGAGGCTTTTAGGCTCACTATGTGCTGGTGCATGGGAAACACAACATATTTACCATTTATCATGGGCTCTTCCAAGAAGTTCAGGTGACCTTCGGGAAGTCGCTTAATATCTCCATGCTTTTGTTTCCTCTCCCGCACTTTGCCCTTGTTTGTTAGTTGGGATGGTATCTTTTACTGAGCACAATAGAAAGATCATCTTAGATTGGTAATCCAAGTATTGTAATGCAAATGAAGAAGAGGATTCTTTTTCCTCTTTAGTTGAAGAACATTGACCATGAAAAGCACTAGCGTTCTTTTGTTTCTACTGCTACTCTTTTAACTACTGGTTTTCCTCTTGTTGGGCTTTTATATTTATTTTGGATCAGAAAGCATCTATTTTAGAAAACGCCTCATACTTCCAGTTGTTGATCATACTGGGAGGATGGAGGAAGAAAAAAGAAAAGGTGAAGTTGTGCTAGTCTGATTAATATTCAAAGATTATTTTTACTGAAATAAAGGGAAGCCGAATTTTTCATTTTTGGGTCAAATGCAGTGTTTCTGATGTGTCAAAGTAATTTATTCTGATGTATGTGAAGTTGATTGTGTTGACATTTTCAAAAATGTGTTGGTCTCCCCTTGCAAGGAGAAGTGAAGTTCTCAAATCAGGGCCAGGAGCTGAAGCTCTTCATTGTGCAAGCTTGAACTGAGGGCACCATGCAGGGTTTTCATTCTGTTGGAGGGGCTCTGGAGCCAGCTCCCAGCACTCAAATGGCAAGCCACTGAGCAGCCACCATCCTTCATCTGGTTCAGAGCAGGAATTGAAATCAGCATTTCCATGATTTCTCATGTGGGGCAAGAGCATTGCAAACAGGATCATGTAAATTCTCCACAGCCAGAGAGGGACCAGGGATGGTGGGTAAAAAGAACTGTGGTTTGCAAATCTAACCTTAATTTGGGAGTGGGCAGGTGCTTATTACAAGAGCTTGAAAACTTTGTGTTATGGAAATGTTTATAGTTTATTCAGGAATTGCTGGAATAAACTGTTAAGAGATTTTTTCCTTTGTGTATGTTTTGCTGAACTTAAACCAAATAAGCCCAACAGTTTACAAACATTTTTTCTTTTCTTGGGGCCAAAGCATGTGGCAAAGTTTACATATATATCTGTGTATATGTATACATAGATATACACACACCTGCTGTTTTGGTCACTCTGTAGTACCAGTTTTGACAAAACGAGCTGTCTAAAACAAAAGTTGAAAAATATTGTCTGATTCTAACCTTATTTCTTTTCTATTGGCTAGGCATTTTATAAATTCTTTCAGTGGTTAAATGAATTAAAACTAAGACTGTCAGCATAAAACTGTGATAATATAAAAAACCTTTCCATCACCGTTTCATTTCCTTGATTGTTGCACACATAGCACCGTATTACGGAATAGTAACAGTAGTGAGCTCATTATCATTCACAAAGTAGTTGAGACTGAAGAGTTAGAAATAGGGAGTGGGAATGACATTTATAACGCGTTGGCTGTGAAATACTCATGGAAATCCACTTCTTCCATAAATATTAATTTGACACTTGGTTAGGATTTATTAAGTGGAATTGCTCAAGAAGGTAAAGATGCTTTATTACATCTACATAGCCTTAGGAAGTACTTCTGTCTGCAATTTTGAAAATGATATGAAAAAGATGTGGAAAGGTTTTAAGTTATAAAAAGCAAGAGGGTTGAACAGGAAGTTACTTGGTGTTTAGGGCATATAAGGTAGGGCTAAATTTTTCTACATTTACATAAACGGAATCAAAGCCCATTCTGAATGAAAAGGGAATGCACCTTGATTTCTTTCCAATTTGTCAAATGTTTTCAAGGCACCTTTGCTCTGAGTTTCCAAATACCCATGTGCAAAGTACAGGTTTTGTTTCACTGTAGCACATACAAAAAATGCTTTAACCAAGAAACCAAAATAACTCTGAGCTGACCTTTTGCTTCAAGACCTGTCTGCTTTAACGTCAAGCTACAGAATCATAGGATCTTTTAGGCTGGAAAAAAAATCATTGAGTCCAACCGTTGCCTCAGCACTGCCAAGCCCACCACTAAACCACGTCCCTAAGTGCCACATCTACACAACTTTTAAATACCTTCAGGGATAGTGGTTCTGCCACTTCCTTGGGCAGCCTCTTCCAGTGCTTGGCAACCTTTTTGGTGAAGAAATGTTTCCTGATATCTAATATAAACTATCTCTGACTTCTCCTATCACTTGTTACTTGGGAGAAGAGAGCTTTCCTTAAGTGGACCTGCAGATTTCCCAAAATGAGTTTCCTGCAAACGGAATATTTCCAGAGAGAGGAATGCTTCTGGAATGGTTCTTCATTCTTTGTTTCTTTTAGTTGCTTTTTCTTGACACATCACTTTATGGTATTCTTCAGGTCGTAGGTTTGTTGTCATAGTGATGATACTCATCTTTGTGAAATAATAAAATGATTTAATTTTTGACAGCAGGAAGAGAAAGTAGATCAAGTTGTTGATATGCAATATCATAAGCATTCTTCTTGGCAGGAAACTTGTACAGATGATAAGTCTCCTAACAAAAACCAGACTTCTATCTTCATGGGGAAATTTTAATCAAGTTTTAGATTAAAAAAGGTTAAGACTGTTTCAAGCTGTTGTTTACTTTTCTATTCTACAGCCATGACTATTTTTTTTTAAGGCACACGATACTGCCATGTCCTTTAAAAAGAAAAACATCCAAAAGAACCAACCCAAAGACCTAAAAATGGGAAGTTAAAATGTTCCTGCAGTGTTCCTTGGTAACTATTTTGGTTTGACATTTTAATTATAGCCCAAAGGCCTCAACATCACTTTAAACCTGGTATTTATTTATAGCAGAGAATTGTCTTTACTCCTTAGAGCTTGTAGTCCAAGAGAACAAAGCAGGTGTTTGAAGCAAGGATGGGGTACTTCAGGTGAACCCTCGCATTCAGTGCTGCCAGTACTGACTTGTATCATAACCTCCTGCTGGTGCAAGGTGCAGTTGATCCTGTTGTTGTAAATAAATGGTTTAAACTAGTTTTCATATGATTAGTTTGTTCACTGTACAAGGCAGGAGAGCTGGCTCAACTAGGAGAAAAGTTTGAAAATTTGCTGCATATTGTGCTCTAGTCGTATAGAATGTTTGTTTTTTTTCCTGGACTTTAACCTCTTGGATTCAATTTTTTCTTGCTGGGCCAAAGACATTTAAGAGATTTTTATTGGAGGTCCCAGCTAAAATAGCTCAATGTTGTGGGAATGTGCAAGAGAGGTAACAGCTGCACATTGCTCCATGAGAAAAGATCCTTCCATCTATCCCTAGGACATTTCTAGTGGAATGGGAATGCCTGGAGGGGAATTATACAAAGACAGTCCTTTTTAGCTTATGAATTTATAATCACTTTTGACTTTCCATATATAACAGCTGGAAAAAGTTGATTTTCTTCAAAACCCTGTGGGAGGTTCCTCTAAAAAGGTAAAAAATGCAATGATAGGAACTTCACTGTGAGATTGTAGTTAAAAGCAGACCATTTATATGCTACTGAAGACAGCTACTGAATTAGTTCTGAACACTCTCCTTACTTATTTTACCTTGAAATGAAACAAATGTGGCTCATCTACACAAACGTGGCCTTGCAGGAGAACATCCCTTTGTTGTCAGTGAAGAGGAGTGGTCTGTTCCTTCATCACAGAGCCCAGGGGTGATGTACTGCAACACCCAGGTCATTGCAGTGACTTTTCCCTGAAAGCATTTGACCAGTGAGCTCCAGTTGCTGTGTTGCCCCCTTACTCCTGAGGGTAGGATTTATTGTTACTAATGTGAGAGAAGGAATTAAGTGGTTTCCATTTCATTATGAAGTTTAATTTTTTTTTTTTCATTTAGGGGAGGTAAAAAAATTTTAGAATTAGCTGAGTTGTATTTTGAGGAAAAATGAGCTTCTCACACACTTGCCTCAGCTGTGAAACGTCATTAGCTTGTGCCCCATACATATCCTGGCTGTGAGAGCTAATGATCTCTGAAAGCACTGGGAAGCAGCAGTTAACAGCAGGAGCAGAAATCCCAGCAATGCCTAGTTTGGTCCTTGACTGATTCCTACAAAAAGCATCTTTATAGAGATTTGAAAAGGCTATACTCCCCAAAGTAGCTTGTTGCATTCCTTTGTCACATGCTTTGAATGCTGAACTTGATACATTTTTGGTTAGCATGTTGGATTTTTTCTGGTTTTGCTCCCCATTGTACCTCCACTGAAATCTGGATTCAGATGTGTTTGAATGTAGCTATTTAGATAACTTCCTTCTCTCAGAACATCATCTTAGCACGAAATGAGAGTAGAAGCTGTTTAGAGGTAAATGTGGATATAATATAGTGCAACAGGTGGGTAATTCCTTGTTTGGGCAAGGCATAAAAATAGCCATAACTGCTTGTTCTTTTAGCTTAATACACTGTTAAATGATTTCATGATCCACATAAGATATGCATGACTGAATTATTTACAAGAGGAAAACCCTAGGGACAGTGTGGCTCAGAAGTGGCCCCTTTATTTCTAGGTTGAAAGTTCAAACTCAACCCAATTTGGAAGGCTGTTATAGTATATGATAAACTGGATAGTCAGTGCTGTCATGTGGCCAAAGCTTACTTACAGTAGGGTTCCCAGGCATCCAAGGGAGAGCTGACGATGGTTGGGACACTGACCACTTTGCCTCTCTTTCTGTTTGAGCTATATTGCCTTGGAAATGAGGCTGGGGCAGTGTTTGGAACAATTCCCACTGCTGTGGCAGTGTGACTTGGTTATCAGTTCAGTCACAGCCAGTGACAGGAGGAGAAAGAGAGGTTCTGACTCTCCTCACACACCTCCAATCCTTGTTTTGATAAAGTAGCAAAATGGTGTTTAAACTATAACAGAAGGTGGGTTTTACCTTCCCAGTTACACTGCTTGACTTTCTAGCCTGCAGATTAATTTTCAGTTTTTAAAAGTATTTGTTACGTAAAGTCAGAATATGAAACCTTTTAAGGGCTTCCCTCTTCAGGTAAATTGGCTGAGTATGGTGTCCATGCATGATGCTTTTAGGTTTTCCCTATACCAAGCTTTTTTATTTATTTGTGTATGTGTGGTAGTCACACTCATACTTCTTTTTTTGTTTTTTTTTACCAGCTTGATATCAATCTTTGAGGAGGCAAAGAGTACATTAAGAGGTGGCAGAAAATATCTGTTAGTATTAATCTTCTGCTTAATAGTTAAAATGACAGGGAGAGCCAGACGAAATAAACAGTTCTTTTTCTTCCAATTATAGCAAGATAAAACTTTGAGCAGTATCAAGAAGTGGAGAAGACTACAGCATTCAGACCTTAAACACTGATCAAGAAAAGGCCTTGCTATTACTCAGAATGATTTGCCATCTGCTAGATTTTAATGTCTGTGTTCATGTAAGAGAGCTATCAAAATTTGGCAATACATTTGTGATTAGAGGGTTCTGCATCTTTTTTTCCCCTTGCAAATTAGTTCCTTTCAAATAAAACCTAATTAAAGTAATGCTGGGGTACTAGTCCAATAATATCCTGTGCCACTTCACTACCAGGTTGAGATGTAGTAATGAATTAATTAAATTCTTTGGATTTTATATACAACACATACTGGTTTACATTCATGCATGCTTTATGGCTGTGATGCTATGGGTGTGAGGGAGTTCGTATTATTGTATGTCTTGTTAAAATCAGGTATGACTAGGATTGCCTATGTTAGAACAACTGCTTTAAAAGGAAGACCCCAAAATCAATGATTTAGTTAAAAAAAGGAAAAGGACAAATGCACTATATTAGTTATATTTAAATTAAACTTTAAAAATGCGAAGTCCCAGCTTAAGATAGAAGGTATTTTCTTTGTTCTTATTGTTCTGCTTTTATAGGAAGTAGGCAAGGCAGTTGACTAAAACATTTACTCAACTCCTAAAACCCAACCAAACACTACAAAATGAACAAAATCCCCAAGTTTCTGGAGACTACTGCTGTTTGTAGGTGGAGAGCAGAGAAAAGGAAAGCAGTTGGTAACACATCTTAGATGACCCATATCTTGAATGCAAAATGAAAATGTTAGCATTGACATTTTGCGCTTTTTTTAAACCAGATTAGTGGAAAAAAGATGTGGCTTGAGCTGTTCACATAATTTGCAGGCATGGATGCTTTCAAATTGCTTGTACCTCTTAAAATAACTGAGAATGAAGAAGGCAGGGATTTAACAGGCCTGTTAAGTAGGAAAACTCCACAGCTCTCTGTATTGTAGAGCTGAAAAATGGTAGTGTTGAGATAAAAGGAGTTTACCTACTGCTGGCTTTGCAATGAAAGGTTTATTGACTTTTCACAGGCATCAAGTAAGCGTTCACTTGCTTTTTAATTTATTGCCGCGCTGATGAGCAGAAGGGGCCTTTGTCTCCCAGTGCAGAACTCAGGCAAGCTGTCCGCGTGCCTGGCAGTGCTGGGCTCAGTCAGAAGCCCCCCACAGCCTGCTCCAAAGCCTGAGTTTTCAAAGTACAGCAATGGTCTTGGGCCATCAGCGTCCACTGGATAAGTCTGCCTTAGCAAAAAATCGTATTAGGAAGGTATTGTTTCTGGGAATTCCTTTGCCCATTTGAAAGGAAGCAAGTGGAGACCAAGGCAGTCAAGTCTACTTTGCTGGATGACAGCCTTGCTTTTTCAGCTACAGCTCTCTGGCCCCATGAGCTGCCTCTTTTGGTGAAGGTACATGCCATACTGACACTGGCCCAGCACTCTGAACCTGGCACAAGCCTAGTCTAGGAGAGGGCTTTAGACAGAACTGAAATGGTTGCAAATAATCCTCTTGCTGGACTTTGCAGATTTGTCTTGTGTGGGACTGGCCCTGCTGGTTCTGGGAGAAGATAAAACAGAGACATTTCTCAGAAATGTGTGCGCTTGCTGTGTGTACAGAGACCTGCATCAAATGGTTTTTCCATGTTTGGTGATGGAGTTTCTGCCAGACCATTTGGCACACATTTAATCAGGGATTAGAAGAGAAAGGAAATGTCCTTGAAAAAACTTAAGCAGTTAGGAAACACTTTGAAGTTCCATTGCTGCTGCTTTCTTCTTTGATCTCCAGCTGTACCAGTCATTTTTATTCCCATGCATGCAATTATTAATTGCTTTTATATTTAATGTTTTAAGGGGGAATACTGCTTTATCTTTTATCAGCGATGAAAGTGCTGGGATCTCATCAGTTCACTCCAGAGCAATAGAACTTACTCAGGTAATATGGTGGTGAGCTTTACATCTTTTTTTTTTCTAGAGAATTGTGGCACTATAGCTGTCACTGGTAATCCTGAATCTGCAGCTTACATCCTGTTCCTTCTCCAAGGTTTTAACCTTAGGGGAGTGTTCATTACAGTACCTTATTTTAAGTTATTACAATTTGTATTTATTTTGTCAATGTCAGGAACTTCCCTACAGTGAGAGAACTATGGAAATATCCAAATTCCTCATGTACAGTCAAAAGTGGGGGAGAAAGATGTTACTCTTGCCCTCTGCTACAGTGATTTGTTTCTTGGATCTGCCATAATGCACACTTGTAGTGTAATTCTCAAATATTTGCAATGTAAAAGGATTTACACAGTTTAGCACAAAGATCCAGTTTTATAAACAGTTCTAGAAACCAGAACAGCGAAGTGAAATCTAATTATTTTTTCAATCCAAAGACTTAAGTGTGTTTTGTAGAAATCAGCCTATCTAGAGAAGGAATGGAGCTGCCATCCAACCCAGTAAAATTCTATTTAAAAATAAATAAATAAAGGACTGTTTTTGGGACTCCCCCACTGTCACCCGGACTATTGACTCAAAGTAGTACAAATACTCAGTGCCCTACACTCTACTGGGAGCAACTTCGGACTGGCTGGGGACTTGGGCAAATATTTCCACAGGGATTTCACACAGGTTACGCTTTCAGATTTGCCTGTTTGAGGGCTACAACATTATTTTTATGACTAAAACCTGAGATTACAAGGGTGGTAAGGCACTGGAATGAGTTGCCCAGAGAAGTTGTGGTTGCCCCTTCCCTGAAAGTGTTCAAGGGCAGGTTAGATGGGGCTTTAAGCAACGTGGTCTAGTGGGAGGTGTCCCTGCCTGTGGCAAGCAGATTGGAATTAGGTGATCTTTCAGGTCTCTTTCAGCCTAAATCATTCTGTGATTATTTTTTTTCATCATCACACTACTTAATGAGCTGTGCTTAGGCTTGGTCCTCCCACTCTGAATTTATAGTTCTTTGAAGCGATTTCTTTTCCATTTGGAATGAAAGTGAATATTTCTGGTAACATTTTTCATGCAAGCAATGCAGTTCACTTTGATTGTGGTGCTTAAGAGCCATTAAATAGTACTGGCTTTTCTTTGAGACAGCAGAATGCAGCAGTCGGGGCTGTTTGCCCTGAATTATAACACAGACTGGGGGACTAGATAAGAAGACACTGTGTGGGAGCAAGATAAAATTATATCCTTGGGATTATACTAAAAATACATGTGTGAAAATGGTGTTTTCGTGGCACAGTTTGATTTAACCTGTCCTTGAAGATACACCACCTCTTTTTGCCTGGTACTGTTTTATCTTGTTTCACAGACGACATATGGGGAAAATAAAGCACCGTGGTAATGGTCAGTGTCCTGTGTATGTGAAGCTTTGCAAGCAGCAGTTGCACACTGTTTATAACCTCAGCGCCTGCATGATTTTTGTGTTTATCCCTGCTTGTCAGACCAGGATTCCCACTGGGTATAAGGGTTTGTTTGGGCTTCTCTTAGAAGCAGTAGAGGACATGATGTCTGTTTTACAGAGCACCTTGGTGGAGCATTGCCTCTCTACCTGCATTGTGAAAATCACAGATGGCTCGAAGTTAAGATAATGTTATGAGAACAAATAGACAAAGGAACACACCAAAATAAACATAGCTTTTTGTTTTGCTCTTTATAAAAAATAACATAATAATTTGCTGCTTGGAGCTTGAGGTATAAAAATTAATATTAAGTAAGAAAGGTTTGGCTCCTCCTCATAAATCAAGGTGTACAGATTGGTTACTCTCTTGTAGTCACCATTGTACTCAGGCTGTGGAGTCCTATGTGTCTTTTTTTCAGGATTTTGGGATGTGTGAATTTGCTTATAAATGTTGCATCATCACCTGGTATCCCTTTAGTCTGGGAGAGGGAGGGGAAATCAGCACATCTCTCTCTGGCTTTACATCTCTGGAACATCTTTGATATTAAGATTATGTTGTTTTTCTTGGTTAAAAATGAGCAGTCTCATTTTTTCAAAACGTGCATGCCCTAGGTCAGCTCATAGTCTTAGAATATGCTGAGTTGGGAGGGACACATGAGGATCACTGAGTCCACTTCCTGGCCAAAGCTCAGTGCTTGGAACTCAATTACTTTTAGTATAGAGAAGGATTCAGTCCCCTAAACGTGGTTCGTTGTTGCAGTCAGAACCTGCATTACCTGAGAGCAGGAAAAAAGCCCCAAAACTTCTGGAGTGAGTTTATGGGGAAGAAGATGCTACTTGTGACTGTGCTGTTGTTGAATGAATCCCTTCAGGGATTCAGGTAACTAACACTGTGAGCTGAAGAACTAATGTTTACTGCAAAACTCTCTTTTAGAATAAAATTGGGTAGATGGGGCTATTTGATGCTGTATAGACTTTAGATGGTTGTGTCCGATAAATCTTGTACATTTTAACTAGTAACGATGACCACATCATAGTCTGGGCTTGGATTATGTAATCTAAATGGAGCTTAAAACTACTTTATGGACAGCAAAACTATCTTAAGATCATTCAAAAATTATACTTAGTTTTTGACGTGAAATAGGTGTTGATAGTAAGGCACATCTTGTAATTAGACATGTGCAGTAGAAATGGACCTAGAGTCTAGAAAGTGTTCAGAGGAGGTGCTGTGTGGGGGCTGTGATGGGGACCAGCCAGTTTGACTTGTAAGAAACACTGCTGATGGTAAGACAGATGGGCAAGGAGTCTAGATATACAGGGCTCTTCTGGGGGCTCCTCAGTCACCCAGTGTCACACTGAGCATGATAAAGACTATGGCCAGCACTAATGTAAGGGAAGCTCTGTTGCTATTTAAAACACTTCTTCAGTGCTAATAGGAAAGAGTAGGATTTGCTGGTGTATCTCCTTTTCAGTTTGATTTTGAGTTACTCTCTGTTCCTATTCATCCTCCTTCATCCTGTGCTGTAACCACAAAACAGTCAGTCTTCAATGAAACAAAAATTAAAGATTAGAGAGATTAGAAGGCAGCAATTATTCAAAGCCTTTCTATGAGAGCTATAATGAAACTGAAAATCCTTTATGTAATGTGCTGTATCCACTGAAGTTATTCCTTTAAATAAGGGAATGGGCTGTTACTGTCAGAATTTGTTGTGCATGGTGAGATGCTGTGAATTTGGACAAGCCCAAAAGGGTCAAGGCTGTGATGCAGAACTCCCAGGGCTATAAAACTCATGCGAACTATACAGAATAGGTTTCTAAATGTTGCCCTAGGGTGAGTAGAGCACATATTCATTAGGTGGAGGTGGAAACAGACCTTTCAGACTTCTCTTTTCATCACTGAGCTGTGTTATTTGATTTTACTCTAAGCAATGGTTGTCTTGCCTGCTCTGGATCAGGAGTGGATGGCCTGAAACTGTTTTGGGGAGTGAGTGCTTGTTGGGCTTGACTGTTTAAAAACATTGTAAATGTATTTCAGTAAAGAAACAGTCAAAGCACCATCCATTTAAAATAAACTATGTAAGAAGTAAATCTTCCTGGTTTCACCTCCAGAGTAGTCTGGGCTGCAAGTTGTGATGGCAGTGATGGGTGAAGGGGACTGGCAGTGATCAGGGCTGAGCAGGACAGGGAGCTGGGGAGAGAGTGGCAGGCCAGGAGCTGCTTTCAGCTTTCCCAGAAGGACAGAACAAATTCGGAGTGAGGGATGGGCTACCTCCTTGCTGCCTCCTCCTCTCTGCTTTTTCTCTTTGCTGCCCTAGGTGAATGAGTTGCTTAGGCTGAAGACCTGATTTCAGCCAGGGTGACATGTGGGCCACAGACACTCTATTCATGGACTTCTAAGGGACCTGTTACAAAAAATAACAAGTTTCCTTGTCAGACTAAAATACACTTTAGAGCACTTCATACTGCCACTAGAAAAAATATGGGAGCCTAGTTGTTAAAAGAAGTTTGAAAACCACTATTTATACACAGCAGTTCTGCTTGGTGCTTTCCTATCAGCATCCAAAACCCACCCTTTTCTCCTTCAGTAAGACATGTGTCTGGGAGAGGAGTGGATATGCCACTTCTGCTGCTCCCTCCTACTTGTCATCTGAATAAATCTGTTCCTCTTGCCAGGGGGCTGAGTGGGGCACATGCCAAGATGCAATCAGGTTTTGCTTCACAGGAATGAAAGATCAATCTGACTCAGCACTTTTATTTCGAATGATGTACTTGCTTTCTCCACCCCCTTCAGGCATCTGGCTTATGCTCTAAGCAATGTGATAGATCATATTTAGACTTAATTTCTATGCTACTTAATTTAGCATTCAAGATGTTTTTGAAGACCTTTGTCAAACATTAACTTGTTCCAGAGGCTATGAACGACTGGATTGTGGACGTGGTTGTAGCTGTGGTACTGCCTTTGATTCCCTGCAGGACAGGAGAGGTCATTCAAATGCTACAATAAATGTTAAGAAGCCTGGAGCTTAATTCCTGATAGGTTTCCCTCTCCCACATTGCCTTTTGATACTCCACTTTCGCTAGGAGTCATAATTATTTGCCAACTCGTTTTATTCACACCAGGAAGCAGCAGTTGAACTGAAGTCAGAATGTGGCTGCGTTCAGAGCTCTTCCCTGGTCCTCCTGATTCTGGCAAGGTTAATCACTTCAGACATAGTGCCTGCCTTCTCTTAAGTGCAGTGTTCCTGAGAAACAGTCTGTTTGTCTGGGATCCTACCTCAAGTTTTTGAAATATCCCCTTGCCATCCTAAATAATCTTATTGAACCCCAGGGTGAAGTTGAATTTTACTCAATACCTTCTCTGCACAGTAACAGAAGAGTCAAAGGCATCTACAGCTGACCAGCAGTTTTGTCTTTTGATTTTGGAGTGGGTTTTTTTCAGGGGTGGGGAGGTGAGAAGCAGAGCCTTTTCAGAGAAGGATCAAAATTAAATTGAGGTGGTTAGTTTCTAGTACAGCTCACAGCTTTTACTTTCTACTCATTTGTCCGACCTCCTCAGTGTCTTGCCAGTTTCGTTGTCTTGGTTTTGCAGTTTCAAAATACAGTGGAATGTGTTGTATGATCCCATTCAGTGTTTACTTGGTTATAACAACAGTTTGTCTTTGATTGTGAAATCCCCATTGTACTATAATATGCAATAATGTCTACAAAAGAATTAATCATGAAGAAAAGGAGACAAAACCAAAAACCCTGGAGGTCACAGCAGACCAAATCAATCCATGGTGTGATTTTTATTTGCTAATTTTTTCTGTGTTTATTGCCTCTTTCCTTTATTATTTTCTCCTTGTGGGTTGACAGAAAATGCTAAGATGAGAAGGATCCAGTTTTAACAGAGGTCTAATAGGCTGCTCTGAGTTGTTGCAAGGTGGTTGTATGTGTGGCCAGCATTTATGGTATATTTCACACAAACTCAGCACCAGCCATTTCTTCCTTAGTGTACAAGCCCTTTGTTTTTTGGAGTCTGCCTCCTTTCTTGTCACTGATGATTTAATTTCCACAGGCTGTACTAAGCCCCTTTTTTGTTTAAAAATACCTTAAGGGTGTCAAATATTAATGTATTATAACTCATTATTATACATCTTCTGAATAATGCATCTCTGACACAGGTTTGTTCAGGTTTGTCTGTGGAAGTAATCAAAAAACCATATTTCTTCCTAAGGGCTTGTAGTCTAGTTTTTTTCAAGGGCTTGTTGTAGTCTAGTTTAAACAGTAAGTAGCAATTTGGCATTTCACTGAATTATGTGCAATCACGTAGGTGAAGCTGTATCTCTTGTGTGTGTTTTCTGCAGCCCTCACTTTTTTTTTTCTTAGGAAATGTGCCTTACTGTTCATTTACAATTGCAAATAGTTCCACTGCAATAGCACCCAGAGGTGCTTTAATAAAACCAATAGCAACTTATTAAAAGATGACCATAAATCAGGAGGTCTCCCGAGTAGATTTAGTGGCTTGGCTATATTCCATCTGAAATTAAAATCACAGAATTGCCATTAAGATTATTAAAAAAGTATGTTGTGGCAATGAGAAGCAAAAAATGAATATATGAAATGTAGCAGAGATATGAGAAACTGCTATTATTAAAACATAAGTGTTTTGCATCCTACATAGTAAGTAATTATTCCCCAAAATAGAAGTCCCAGAGGCTTCCATTAATGCATCAGGGGCTTTCCTAGCATTGATTTTCACAGGAAGATACTCAGCTACTGCAGTAAGGAGGAATTGTAGAAGAGAGGGAGAAAAGCTAATGCAGGTTACATTGTGTGACACGTGGATTGCTAAGCTTTTTTGGGTATGACACAAGAGGCATGGCTGCTGGCAGCACTCTGCTTCAGCTGGTCTCAGGTGCATATGCTGAGCTGGGTTTTCCTTACCAAACTATTACCATTTTGAGGGACAGATCCTCAGCTGCTCTGCCCGCTGGACTTGTAATTATTTGGAGCATGCAAGAGTCTGATTGGGATTCCTGGCCATGCTAGAAGAAGTAGGGAATAGTGATGGAGACAGACACAAGGTAGTGTTCAGCAAGAGATGCTGAGCACAGGCTGTGGAGACCTCTGTATCCTGTGCCTTGCAGGGAGGAGCAGATGTGGGCAAACACAGCTCTGCTTGGAGCAGCAATGAAGCCCAGGCATTGCATCTTCTTCCCTGGTATTCGCTTGTGCTGGCAGAGCTGGAGAGTGATGGGTGCTGCTGATGTGGGCTGAGATTCTCAACACTGGTAAATGAGGAAGTCTGGAAAGGCACAGCAAAATGACTGTGGGGGACTTAATGATTTCTAGGTAATAGTATTGTGGGGAATTCATCTGCTTGCACTTGCACACAGCTCTCTGGAGTAATTCAAGTACCACATGGTGAGGGCAGAAGAATCCCAGTTGTTGGAATACTGCTGTCCCCTGGGTTATACCCCTTGGGTTATATATGCAGATGTCATCAGGAGGTGTTATTGTTGTATAGGACTTCTGCAAAAGTCAGTGAGTCTGAGTGGGGGTGACCTGCTGGTAGGTAAGAAGAAAAATGTTTTCAGTGAAGAATGACTGTCAGCCTCCATATGTGATGCTTGATCTCTGTTGGAAGGAAATATAGACACCTAGAATGGGAGGGAGCTGTTTTGTACTTTCTCCAGGTCCTCAGTCTGACTGAGAACCTCCACAGTCTCAAGCATGGGGACCTGGCATCCAGGCTGGTGCATCAGAAACAAGACAGTTTGCAGACCATAGCATATTGACAGGAATTGCAAATGCATTTAAGGATGGAGAAAATAGCAAAATATGACAGCTTGAGACACGAAAAATCTGAATAAGAAACAATGAAATTCAGACTTGTGTATAATCAACCATATTGTGTGGTTCTGTATGCAGTAGAAGAAAGCCAAAGCAAACACTTCAGTGGGGCAAGACACTTTGCAAGCAATAATGCTGAAGGAGACTTAGGTCCAAGTTAAATGAGAGTCTGCTTCTAAGTTACAAATCTGCTTTATAAAGCTGTGGTACCTGTGTTTAAAATGCTCTTTTATTTCTGTGCTTTTTCAGTGTCAGAATGACACACACTAACTGGGAGCAGTTTAGATAAGAGAGCAATAAATAATTAAAATGCTGTAGGGGAGTCTGGAGAAAGAAGCAAGTACAGATGAAGTTTGGCAAAGTGTAGACTGTGGAAAGGTATAAATCTACGCCCCTTAGAGAGTAACAGCGAGGAAGGGAGTGCAGCATTGCTATAGGGTATGTGTGAGCAGATCCTTCTGGGCATTGGTTGTGATGAAGCTCTGTAGACCTGGGTCTGCAGGGCTCTGCCTGAACGAGTCAGACTGCAGGAGCAGGACCTACATGAAGCAAGAGTATGGACAATTTTGAAGGCAACAAATAAAATGCAAAGCTCAGGGGATACCAGCTGCTGGAGACTGAAATGAGAGTAATTCTACTGCTTAAAATGGTTTAGCTTAGAATTAGACTATAGGAGCATGACAAAATGCTAAATATTGAGAAGAATCATGTGGAGGAGATGAGGATTAAAAAACCCCCAAGAGTAGAAACTGGAAGATGCAGGAGATAGACTGTAGCCTCTGTTTTTACTCTTCTTCATGGAGGCATATGCAGATATGGCCCATAGTACTACAGGAAATATTACTTGGTCATGTTTTAATTGTTGAAGTTTTTTTTTTCCCTTGTGTTTTTTGTTTGTTTCTTTTTGTTGTCATTTCTTTAAAAGCTAGAAAAGGGACATAGCTAGATTGAATGTACAGAGCTGCAATTTCACAGATAAAATGGGCTTTTCCTTAGGAAAGATTATGGAACGAAGCAGACTCGAAAAAATAGCACAGTGATTTAAATCTGCTTTTTTCAAACTATTATGTTGCAGTAAATCTTGATTTAAATTACCAGTGTAAGTAATCTTGATGTTAAAACTCTTTCTGCTGTGGAGACAGTGAGTCTTGAGGCAGGCCAAGAGGTTTCCTCTGTTTTGCATAAGGTTTGCCACTGGTAAGGTTTTATCTGTTTCCTAACAAAACAAAGACATTAAAAAATCCGACTCCAGAGCAAACAAGCTTTTCTGCCAGCTCCAAAGACTGTGTTGGCTGCACTGATGCCTATCTCGGGTAGAGCCAAGGGCTGCCTGTGCTGCACCTGGGGAGTCCTGCAGGGCTCTGCTTGCACCCACCCAGCCGGCAGCCACTGCTGTGCTCTCCAGAGACTGCCTGGGGACACCTGCATTGCCTTGAGCTGGGTTACAGCCACATCATACCTCCTTCCTGCAAGGCACGGGGCTGGCATAGTCCCTAGCATTGTACCCACATGGCAAAGGCACCTGCAACTTCAGTAGGAGAAAGAGGAAGCAAGATCCTCAGATAACCTGTGGTTTATTGTATGCATGTCTCTAACTTAATATCTGATTGTGTAGAGAAACTAAACCAGTGTAGTAATCTTTGGTCTGGTAACGCTATATGGGGCTTGAGTGCCTCACAGGCACACTCCTGCAATCCCTGCTCTGCTCCCCGGGATATCTGAAGCTCAGAAAAGTCATTTCTTTTCTGCAGTCCAGGTCAAGATAACGAGCTGCTTTTGTGATTGAAAAATGTCTTTTAGGACAGCTGGAATGAAGCTAGTGAAGGCACGTCTTGAAGCAAGTGACTCTTGGCTAACCTACTCTACAAGATAAGACTGAGTCAACACCTGTCTGTCTGCCACAGCCCCTACTCTGTTGTCATCTAGTAAGAATAAAGAGAAATGGAGGCAGAAGGGGAAACAAAAAACTCTGCTTTGGAAAAACAGAGAGAAGCACTGTATGAATCTGAACACCTATACTGGGCATTTAGCTGTGCAACCTGAGATTCTGTATGTACCTGCTGTCAGACTTATGCAGAGTGAAATCTTATAATGTGTATTTACCAGTTCAGCTAAACACAATGCTAATAACACCACTACATGGACTTCCCTGGATACTTGGCTGGGGAAGAAGAACCAGAGTTATTGACTTTGATCGATCATCTGTCCCTTTGCTGAGGTTATAAAGGAAATGCTGGTTGTTCTAGTCTTGTGGGAATCTGACTTATATAAACTAAGTAGTATTAGTACTGAAAATAGGTCTTAGAGTAACACAGTTTTGGGATCAACCTGGGGACAATGTAAATGGGATCTTGAAAACTGATGGTGCTTCAAGACCTCTCCTCTTTGAAAGGTTTCCCAGTGTACATCATGACCTAAAATGCCTCCTCCTCAGATGGTAAAAATGGGGCTGCCCTGAGAGCTTGCATTGTTTTAAATGCCATTAGCCACTGAGCACAGTTGTCTGTGGTTTGGATCTGGAGGACGTTTGTTGGGGAACCACCTGTAGGTAACCTGTGAGTGCCTTCTGTGTCTGTGATGAGTATAGTGAGGAATGGGGAAAGGCACCTTGAGGATATTGGGACACAGCTGCTCTAAGTCTCAAACATCTCAGGGTACTTGTGGGAATACTGGCAAAGTCTTTGGAATGTGTGGTGTTTGCTGCCAGCCTCTAGTGATTCACAAGAGAGCCAACAGTACAGTTAGACTGGGTTACATCCTCATGGCTTATAAACCAACACAACTCTTGGTTGTAACATGACACGTAGATCCAGTAGTCCATAAAGTTCACTGGAGTATTACTTGTCCTTTATGCATAGAGGAGAACTCACCTGGCCTCTTCTGTAAGTTGCTTGTTTTTCTGACCTCCAGAGCTAATGCTTGCTCAGTTTTCTTTTTCTAAAGTAACAGATGCAGTAATGATTATGCACATAGAGATTCAACAATTGGTAGGTTTCAGAACTTCATGTCATTTATGCTGATAAATGATAAATCATTAAAGGCTTGGGTTAAAAGAGTTTATATTGCCAGTTACCACTGTTTTGGGTTGGGGTTTTTTTTCCCCTCTACTTTTTTATTTTTAAGACAAGTAGCGTGTCTGCGCTATGCAGGATGTACTCCTGTTGTTTGTTCATACATATTTTTCACATTCCTCAAAAATGGAGCAGTTAGATGACCTCAGGATGTTGTCTCACCCTGAAAGACTCTGTTGAGACTTTCAGTGTGTGTTGCTATTTGGCAATCTCTAACTTGTTTAGTGGGTGTAAAAAGTTCGTACTCATGGAACTGCTAAGAATAAACTCAAGAACTTGAACATTTTTGTTTACTGTAACTTCCCGTGTTAGGATCAGCTTGGTTCAGTTTGGTTTGCTGCATATTGCCAGAAATCTAGGGATGTTGGAGTGTGTGAAACACGTATATTGAGGGTGCATGTTAAGTATTTATAACAGATGTGTGTATTTTAAAGCATAAAAAAATCAGTGTGCTCCTCATTTAAATGCTTTGTACAGTGGAAGCAAAATAGAAAAGGAAGATAATATTGGCAGAGACCAGAAGTGAACAAAATTATATCACATCGAAATCATACCAAATCAGGGTTAGCTGCCTAAACAAATATTTATAATGAAAAAAAACCCAACCACTTCTGCATGTTGGAACAGACTGCGTTCAGGTCTTTTTTGGATTTGCAAGGTGAGGGGAAGGAAGAAGTGGTTTATGTACTCTATTTTACAGTTGTTTTTACTGGTTTTGGATAGCACAGGAAAAAATAACTTCAATGCAAAAACTTAGGAATTTTGCTCAAAGCAAGTCCAACAGAAAATATTTCATCTGTTTAGAGGCACAGGTGTAAATGCTCGTGCCTCCATCCAATAAACCAAGCATGTCTGTAGTTTAAATGTGGGAGAGTGTTCTAAAATTACGCATATGCTGAAGAATCTGCGGGACTGGGGATTTCTGCTGCTGTGAGATTGGAGGGAGGCCTTGTGGAGTGTAGCCCACCCACTGCTCTGCGTTTGTATACGAGGAACCACGGCCCAAATGTGTTCATTTGAGGGCACAGACTCCCCCAGACGAGAACAACTTTGCTGTGGCATTTGCAGGATCCAAGCACATTGCACTCTGCCAGGGCTTTGGCTGTGGCTAAATGCCACTAAATGCCCTGGAGCTCCTGGAGGCAGCCAGGACAAGTCTGAGGTTTGCTCAAAGATTAGCCCTTTGCATCCTTCAGCTAATGCTGTTAGCATTAAAAATGGAAAAAAAATAAAAAAGATCTTGTTTGCAGTGCCAGGTTGGAAAGGATAATTTATTTGCACTTTTTATTTAATAAACGGAATTTGTTGCTTCACATTTTGTATTTGAATAATTCAAACTATGCTTGTTGCGGAGATGTTTCTTACCATGTAGGTTTGTTTTAATTAGCGGTATCAAGTCAGAGCTCAGTGGCCTGAAGGCACAAGCAGTTACCTCATTTATTTATTGTTTTGGAAATGTCAGGCAGAAATGATGGCTGTTTAACGTCATGAGGGATTTTTTTTTTCTTCTTCATGAAGCAATGAAATTTTGTACTTGTTGTAGGAATTTGCAGGGAATACATATGGATTCTTTGGAGTCCCATTCGAAGAGAGAAGTTACTGGATTTTTATTTTTTTTAATACAGGCAGTTCTACGATGAGAAGAACTTTTAAAAAGTATAATATTCAGGTAATTGTTATTAGGCTACTGGGAAGTGAATAGTGATTCATTACTGAAAGAGACTGAAGTGTTACTTTCTAGGTGGACATATAATTAGTTAACTACAAGCCACTGCTTCACTTACTTAACTGCTGAGAATGTAATAAAGATGCTCATTACCATTGATGAGCCTTTAAAAAGATTTGAGTAACTGAAATTTACGCCTCTGGGATGGTTTACAGTGATGGTCTTCTTGGGTTGAGCCTTGAGAAAAGCTGTGCAGGGGTAGTAAAGCTGCTCCAAGCATTAGTGCTTGCAGAGTGGTCAGAACGCCGGGTGGATGACACCACGCTTTGCTCTTTGGGTGCTCCCTCCTCTCTTTGGTAGAGAACATCCCATTGGGTTGGTTTCAGCATGGTGTTAACCAGTTTGTCACCCCCAAAATTAGGATGAA
Organism: Campylorhamphus procurvoides; assembly: GCA_013396655.1. Taxonomy (NCBI): domain Eukaryota; kingdom Metazoa; phylum Chordata; class Aves; order Passeriformes; family Dendrocolaptidae; genus Campylorhamphus; species Campylorhamphus procurvoides. The sequence continues at coordinate 584,359 of WBMV01003263.1, read as the reverse complement.
GGAGTGAAATGTATGGCAATGAAACCATTCTTTTCCTAACTGCATAGTTTTGAGAAAGCTTTCTCTACTGCAATTTGCTTTTTGTGTTTTCTCTGACATAGATAGTGGGGTGTCAAAAGAAAAAGAAGCCTCCTTGTGCCCTCCTCTTTAATACTGTTCTTGACTCCAGTTTAAAAAATCCTAGACAGACACAGTACATTTGTCACAAAACTTAAAAATGGTGCTAGACCATTTCTGTTTTGCTGATGGCACAGTCCTCTTATGTGGCGACTTAAACCAGTATGAAAGCAAAACCATGCACTACCCAGAGGACATTTGGAATGGGGAAGAGCAACAACTCTTACAGGTTAAAAAAGTGTAAGATGAGGACAAGTTTCTGTCTTTTTGCAGCGTTGCGATTCTCTAAGCTAAAGAGTGTCTTCCCCACCATGTTTGATACATTTTGTTAGATACTTCTTCCATGATCTTGTCTGATCACTTTTGAAACCTTTTATGCTTAGGGATCTAAAGCACCCAGGTAGTATTACTGCAAAGCAATTAGAGAGAGGAGTTCACTCTTGTGCTTTCCAAGTGACTTGTACAACAGGATGTAGGCATAAGAAATAATGCTGCTTTTTGGCAGCAATCAATCTGTGATACTGTTTTCATTCTAAAGATGTGAGTAAAAAATGCACCCCAACAAATAGGAAGGAGGTAACGCTTAGATCCATCAGAGATGAGGCCTCAGAAATACAGGGTAATAGATTACGTGGCTTACGTTTTTCCTTTGGAAAGGAGAAGTGTTCTAGGATGCTTGGACAAAAGTTGGAATGTTACCTTTTTCATAATAGTACTTCACATTTCTGGGGGGGTTTCTGCTCTTAAAAATGGAGGTTATGGGATCAGATCTTGGAAAAATACCTTTCCCCCCACCCCACGGCAACCCAGAAGTCATGGGGGAGTATAGCAGATACACAAATGTTTCTGCTAGAAAGTGGTGGTGCTTAATTTTAGCTTTCTTGAGCTTCTTTTAAAAAGAAGTAAATGTTTTTCAGAAACATAAAGAATATTGAAAACCTATATATATTGAACGAATTTCAGCTGAAGTGCAGAGCTACTGTGATGCTGCCTGTAGTGCAAAGAGCTAATTCAATTTTGAGAAGCTTTAGGTATGTTTACAACTGTCTTATTCATAGATTTTCCCGTATGAACTCCCAACTATACACAGACCTGAATATAGAAAAGTCTTTTTCTGCACATTTCCAGGTAATTTTAAACAGCTAAGCAACTACATTCAGGCACTTATATTTGCAGAAGTTTATGTAAGCTGTGCTGTTGCTGTTATTGTATGGTGAGTCCTGAACAGGGCTTAAATTACAAATGGGTTCAGGTCCTTCTCTGGCTACTGTCCCCACAGCCCTGGGCACTGCCTCATGGGGACTGCAGAGGAGCCACAGAGTGTGGAGTGGGGCTGTCTCCTCCTCTCTATGCCAGGCCTGAGATGTACACATGCACCAAAACCCCCAGCATGCTGCTACCCCAGCCCAGAGATGGAGCCCAGGTCTGCTGCAGCACCACGTGTCCCGCTGGCTGGGCTGCATTCCCTGGATTTAGTAGGGTTAGCAAGCCTTCCTCTCTCTAATGCCCCGCTCTTTTTTGTCGGCCCTCTGGGGGATGAAGAGTAGAAAGAATAATTAGACCTCATTAATGACTAAGAGACATGCTGTCAGTGCTATTGCTTGCTGGATTAAAAAGCAAATTAATAGATACAATAGCAAGGCTGATGTGGTCACCAAATGTGTTCTACCCAGTTCATCTGACAAATATAGTTTGAAGTGTTTGTCTAGTTATTCTTTCTAAGCAGCTATTTATGGTGTACCACATAGTGCCATAATAAAGGCAAGCTTGCTCTTTGTTTCTCTGCTTTATTGAAGCTACCAGACTGTGAGAGCTTATCCAAGCTGTGGGTGCAGAGCAGTGTCTGCTGGCTCCATTTAGAAGAATCCTAGGAAAGAAAGCCCTGAGGAACAAGGGTCTCTGAGAAGTATTTTGGGGTCTTCTCCTTCCCTTATTTCTGCCTTACCCCAGATCATCCCCTTGCTCCCGTTTCTGAGTTGCCTCCTCTTCCTGCAAGGAAAAGGCTCTGGCAGCATCCCAGCTGGCTGTGACCTTCCTGGGAAGCCCATCACAGAGACCTGCACACCATGATAACCAGCTCAGGGTGGTAGCATGAATTTAGCACATGGGGACTATCTGACTTGAGTCTCCCTCAGTTTGGACATTCCCTGTAGACTTATTGAGTGTCTCTAAACTAGCAAAGCGCAGCTTAATGCAACAGTGGTCACTGCAATTCCCCTGGGAGCACCAAGTCATGGTTCTTGCTGAGGTTCTATAAGCACGTGAAAGTACTGGGGTATTCCTGCTCAGGAGCTTATTTTGCTCTCCTTTGAGCATGTATTACATAAAACACAGGGAAAGATGCTTACTTGAGTAGTGATTTTCTGGACAGTGTTTGAATTGAAATGCCCTGAAGGCAGAATGATAAAGTTTGAAGAAGAAATCGGGGTCAGCATATGTGTGCTGAATGCATGGCTATAGCAGATTTGGCAGAGGCTTGTATAGTGCAATAGACACTGTAAGCATAGACTATTCATCCAGGACTGTTTCTGTATTAAAAAAAATCCCAGAAGAACCAAAACAAAACCATGGAAAGAAGAAAAAAAAGAATACTGTTGCAGTGCCATAAATAACTTCTACATATTCTCTGGGCTTTTCATACACTATGCCTTTTTTTTTTTTAATTGTGTATCCATGTTGACAGTATCTCAAGGTGCATTTGAAACGGAGCCTAACTACTTACATTTTTATTACTTTAACCTTTGTGGTCCTTGTAAATACTTATTGATTTCTTCTCTGTGCTCCCAGTGATTTTGATTTATGCAAATACTTACACTAGTCCTTGCAAAGTATAGCTCAGCTTAGAGCAAAAGTACAAATATTAGCTCAATTTTATTTTTAAAGGCTTTCAGGATCGTTTCTTCTTCAGGTCTAACACATGTTAAGAATGGAATGCAGCCATTGAAAAAAAGAACAGTAGTTTCTTCTAGCTACAAAAATGAGGCATTGATTTTAGTTTCTTTGCCTTTACTCCCCAAATTTTATTTGTAGAGTCCCTGAATAATTATTTATCCACATGATGTATGGTATTTAATTTCAGTGACATTGTTAAAAAATGTGAATTCTTGTTTAAGGCATACTTCATTTGGACAGGAGCTTACAGAGACTTCTGTAGATACTTATTATAAAATATTGACATATATAGGTGAAAGAGCCTTTGTCAGCAATGTTTTGCTCCACTGGGTATTATACCTTGCTCTAATTGTTCCTTATAAAATTGCGTGCTCTGCTGTATCAGAAAGCACAATGCATTTTTGAGGGCTGTCAGTTTGTGGCTGTTCCTGTGACAATAGGATTTTTCCTCATCCTCTTTTTGCCACAATCTGGCAGGCTGTGTTGAAAAGGGCTGAACTGGGGGTGAGAGGCTCTCCCCCACCCACGTTGCCCTTTCTTTTTTTCTTACCTCCTGTGAAGATTACCCTGTCCCCTCTGGTGTGCTAACAGCTAATGACAAGCCCTGATGCTGACAGAAGCAACGTGATCCCCAGACTGCAGTGCCAGCTGCTTTGGAGTTGGGAAAAGATCCAAATGCTCAGAACAGCCTGTTTTGCAACAACAGCAGTAGTATTGGATTGTTTCGGGGTCTGTATGAGATGGAGGCTTTACGATGTCTGTAGATAAGAGGCCCAACATGTCAATTCCCATCTCTCATGCTGGTCAGCAATTGCTTGAATGTGTCAGGTGATCCTAATTTTACCCAAGTGCAGTTACTTTAAGTTTTTCACATTTTATTTTTTAATCCTGAGCACCTCAGAACTCCAGGTTGCTTATTTAAAATGCAGGGTTTTGCAGAGTCAGACTGGGTCTTCAATTCCTCCCAGATGTGCATGGGTCTTACATCTGGAGAGGTGAAACAGCAGCAGCCAAAGTAAGAGGACATTAGGCTGGCATGCTGTTTTCATGTGTGTCAGTGGTGACTGTGGGGAGGGGTCAGAATGTGTGGGGTTGGTAACAGGCAAGTGACTCTCTCAGTGGGGAAAAGGAAGGTTGCACATAACCATCTTCCACTATTGCTGCTGATTGGTAGAATTTAGTTTGGTTGTCATATTGTATATATTGACTAGTTAGTTAGCAGAGTTACTAAAAAAAATATTCTTTGTGACTTTCTTTAAAGCACATCATAGTTGTGGACATCACTCTGTTTCATAGAGAGGGGAAGTTGAGCAAAAATGATGATAACTGACTTTTCTAAGGCCATAACGAAACTAGAGGTGGGAGATCTGTGAAGGTAATAGAGGCAATCTGGGGAATTAGAACTACAAATATCAAATTTGAAAAAGCTTTGCCACTTTTCTCCAGTCCCTGAAGAGAGGATCCCACCTTGCCTACAGTGTCAAGGGGTATGGGGCAAAGGACACCCCCTGCTCAAGACACAGCTTTTCTGTCAGCATTATGCTAGTGTTTGTTGGCTCTGGAAACATTTGACTTTCCAGAAGCCACTGAGCGACTTAATGCAAGCACATGATGTGTATGCTCTGTGAAAGACTTACCTGTATTCAGGCACCTGGAAGATCTAATTAGATCTTTATTTCTGGAGTAAAAACCAGTCAGTAGGGTTGTCAGGTGGCAAGGTGATGACAAACTGTGCTTTGTTACCTTGTGGTGACTAATTTCATGCATATCACATCATACTGCAATAGTGAAGGGCATGGAAGGGCAGGCTATATGTCATTGCTTTGTCTTGTATGCTGAAATGGATGTGAGTTCACCTTCCGTTGTCCAAAAAGTTCTCTAAAAATGGGACCAAATGTGCTCTTTTTTAGGGGAATATGGAGTGGTGGTGGCAACAGCTTTGTAGCTCTATATGTTTTTGTTAAATGTGGTTATAATGATGTGGCTTACTGGTGAAAAACAGAGGTAACAGGTATACAAATGGAGATTTGTGAATTCCAAGTGGGTGTTATTTTAGGGTTTGTGTACCCCTGAAACTGTCACCTCCTCTGACTTCCCAGTTTTTCCAAGAGTTGACATCATTTTATAATGCATCTTACTGCCAAGTGAAACAGTAGAGACTAATGAAATGATTGCATAATGCCATTGAGAATGTGCTGAAAAATACTCAGAAGACATGCCAAAAAATGAACGCTCCATTGTGACTAACTCTTGGAGCACGAGCACTGGTTATTTAAAAAACCTAACAAAACAAAGACTAACCCCATAGAACTTGCATTTGAATTACTTAAAAGTAAACACAAAAGAATATGGAAACTAAACAACTAAAAGGTTAGGAGGGCTTTTGGTAGCTATAAAACTCAGGCAACCTGCAGGAGTATAGAGTGGTTAGAAAAGTGATGGTTGTAGCTATGCTGAGAAAAGTATAAAGATTAGACTTAAATCTAGTTAAAACCAAATATGATTGCCTTGGGATGGGTTTCGAGGTGGGGAAAAGGTTTATCTTCGTATTCAACTAGCGTAACTGCAGACAACACACGTAACTCATTCAAGAGCTCCTGTTTCCTCCCAGAACCTGTGTGCTTCCATAAAGATGAATTTAGATGATACAGGTCAGCATGTATTTGGAAGAGCAGTGGCACTGAATGCACCTGGAGCAAGTCAGAAGGGCAGAACCCGTGAGCAGCTGATGGCTGAAGAAGAATGGGTTTTGCTCTGCCACCTTGCAGTGCTGTGTGTTTCAGCTTTATGAACAGACAGAAGTATTGCCTCAGGCTTGCATTTGTCCAACTGGGTCTTATCCTCTAGCAAAGCTGTGGGAAAGTTGAGAGGAGTTCATGAAGTGTTTAACTGGACTGGGAAAGAGCAGATTGTTGTTAACTGGCTTCATCCGCTCCATCTGGTAGAGGGTGAAGAGTAGCTGCACTTGCAGCTTGTAATTACAGGTGACTTCTGGTTCCCTGCTCTGGAGGAACTGAGCTGCTGCCAGCTCTGCTGAGCCAAGGAAAAGGAAAAAAAGAGGTTGCACAGGGCAAGGAGTGGCTCAGAGGCAGAAGAGTAGGAGAAGAGTCAAGTTTGCAAAAAAATGAAAGAAACCCACTAACTTAAGCTACTGTGCATGTGGATGTTGCATGTGGCTGCACGCTTATTTGGAGCAATGTTTGATGTTGGTACAGGCATTTACAGCAACTAGTGGATTAAAAGATGTTTTTGGGTTTGCCCCAATAGCCACACTTATCCCTCAGGGCAAAGGCGTATGTGTTTGGTTTGGTGCCTTCCTTTTAAAAGCTGTTCTTACTCCCTGTCAGTAAGCTTGCCTGACAAGTTAAACAGATAGTAGGTGGAATGAATTTATGGATGGTTTACGGAGCATCTGAAAAGAGTAACTAGTCATGAGATGATTAGTAATTATACTGGCTTTGCTGAAATAATTCCTTTCAAAGTAACTGCTACCAGCAGGCATAAATTATTAGATTTAATCCTGTGATTCATATAAATGTGCATTAGAAGAAGTTAATATTGTAGGGAAAAGGTGGAACAGCTGTATTTATGTGGAAGTCGCAGCATTTCATGTGATCATCTTCACTGTATAGTATAAGACAAGCAATGTAGTTTTCATATGTTTTCAGAAGAAAATGACCCTCAGAGATGCTGTACATTAGCTCCAAGAAAGCAATATGATCAGTAGCATTTTGGGAGAGGATTGAGATGTTTAGGACATCTTTTTAACAGTGGTAATGCATTTGTTCATCCTGTTTTCGTGTGATTAATCCAAAGCAATACATGCTAACCAATGAAATGTATAGCACAGCTAATGTGAGGGTTTTAGTTGGAGCAAAGCTGTATAGCTCCATTGGTTTTTACTGGGGATAGGCCAACTTTCTGCGCTCGAATATGAGGCCAATAATCTCAGAAAAAAGTAGAGCTCCCTAAAGATTACTGGTTTATGTATAAAATCCATATCCTGTACTAATTTTGGCCTCAACAGCTGCTACAAGATATCCATGGAAAACAGTCCAACTATTTGTTGAAATATTCCAGCTACTAGTTCAAAAAACTTTTGTTTGAAATTACATTATCATTTACTTAAACTGATAAATGATTCTTGGCAAGAGGAGAGTTTCAGGGCTGAGCTCAGACACATGCAAATAGTTCTTGTTTTCATCAGAGCCACAGCCGACAGGGCAAGAATGAAGTGGTGCTTCCTGTGGTTAACGCAAAGTATTACTGGCATTGAACAGTCTTTCTCAACCTTGTTAGTCAGGAAAAATAAGAATGTGACATAGGTATTATACTAACCTGACACGCAGAACGAGACACAATTATTAATATTGAAGTTGTGTATTTTGTGACATTAATCCAGGAATTGTCCTTAGCAGTGTTTTTAATTTCTCTATTGGTTTAATATCCTTGTTTTTAAGAGCACTTTTAACCCTCGAAACAAGGCCACTTTTCCTTTAAATATGTGAACAAAAACACTCATTGTCACCAGGAGGATTTATGTGCGCGCTGAGAAAAGTGTGTTAAGAGTGCAAAAGTTTTTACATTTTACCATATTTTCCACTGACAAAGTAAGTTTTAACCAAAAAGCAAGTTTAAAGAAAAAATGATATCCTCAGTGCAGTGGAAAGTAGTAAAAGTTATCATTGTCTCCCAATGTAGTTACACTGTGAACTGATCTCAATAAAAACCTCCAGGAAACACTTCATCTGTACCAGAAAACCCCCTTTGCCAGCAGTACACGAGCCAAGTTTTAAGCAATACATATTATTTGGGAAGAAAGCTCTGGGCTGTTTCACTGAGGGCTCTACAGAAATTTAGCCTACCTGTGGAAACACTCCGGGGAGCGGGGCATGGCCTGGGAATGACTTAGCAGAGCTAGCTTGAATGAGCTGCATTAATAATAATCTGTATTTCCTCACTTCTTCACAGAGGCAAAGGGGCAGTTTTGTTCCTTAAACGCAGCAGCTTCAAAGCAGCTGTTAACAGGCCCTTGAATGATGTATAACCCAGTCATACCAACAGACCAGAGGACACCTCCTTTCAAAAATGTGAAAAAACTCCCTGCCTTATGTAGCCACAATACAGAAATGAGTATAAACCACAGTTAATGCACACAGCCAGATGAGCTGTGTGTACCCACAGCCACCTTTTCTGGGTGAAAACAAGGAAGAGGTGCCCAGAAAGGCTCTTAAGGGAAATACAATCAACAGGCATCAGAATCACAAAATAATGTATAGCTCTGTACCAGCAAGACACTTTCTTGGCTCTGAGCTGGGAAGTCTGGAGAAGATCAAGGAGCAATAAACAACATCAGTTTATAAAGGACAAATTCTGTCAGGCAGATTTGATCAAAACTTTAGATCAAATTACAGAAGTAGGCGATGAAGTGCTCGGTCTATCTAGGAAAGGATGAAACTGTGTTGTAATGAAGGAATTAGTCTTGCAGGAACTTCTTGCTGAGCTGTGGGATGAACAGGGCTGAGTGGCAGGTCAGGGGAAAGAGGGGGGAACAGCAAGATGCAGTACTGGAAGGAGGATCCAGGGATCAGGTTTTCCATAAGGGCTCAGCTGAGAAAAATAAAAGTAGATTCTTTATTGAGGCTGTTAGACATGAAGACTTGGGTCTTCGTTTCCAGCCTGACTAGCTGGTGGTGTGTGCAGAGTCCTGACTGGGGGTGATTTCGTAAAATAGCATGCACTGTTTCTCTATGAAGGCAGAAGTGAACTGCAGAGGTGGTTGAACTCAGCAGTGGAATTTATTTGCTCATGCTACTTGGCAGGTCAGAAGAATAAGGTAAATGGGAGAAAGTTGCTGGAGAGCTTAAAAACATAATAAATAAAATTAGGTTTAAAATTGAAAAATACAAGCTGGCACATTTTTTGGGAAATAATTCAAAATGCAGATACTCTGTGAAAGAAGAACAGCGTTGGAAAGCAGTAGTGCTGAAAAGGACCTGGGGTTGATCATGGAAGGGAGACCAGCAGGAGCTTGGTGTGCAGCACGAAAGACATGCCAGCATCTCTGTCAGATTGCCTGCAGGACTCTGGGTTACCCTGATGTAAAACAGACACTTTTTCCAAAATTAACATGGAAGTATGACTTTAAAATAAGGATTTTGCCTATTTCAAAGTGTTTTTTAATGAGTGAGCTGTTGGTAAAAAAATGTCTACTGGCTCTGTTAAAAACATATTTTTTTAAAATAAAAAGTTTTGGTTTATTTTTCTAAGTGACAGCTTCTAGTTTGTAGAATCAAAACATCGGGAATGGAGGAGTCAGCTTATGCCCTAAAACTAGGCCAACTCAGGCAACAGAAAACAGTTGTCTTAAGGCAACTCTCTTTGGTGCTGTAGTTGGTGCATGCCAGTCAAACCTTAACATGCTTAAGTAAGTTGGTATGTTTGAGGAGCTTTGTGGTTAAGGTCTTTAAAGTTCAGACACTGATCCCTTGGTAAACTAAGTAAAGAACATTTCCTAAGGTTTTATTTTTATAGTAGACTTTATTTCTTTTGGAGAAATGTATGGTCTAGACTGTTCAAATATCTTTGGAGGTGAGAGTCTCAGCTGTGTTTAAAAAAGTGGATTCTTGTGTTTTTGCATCCAAATTGCATACTTTGTGGTTAGTGAGAAACAGGCATTAAAATAAAAGCATGAAGCAGTTAAAAACATCAGAAGCTTCTGCTTGACAGACATTTGTTACTTTAGAGCTGCAGCAAGTCCAATTAGCAGACTTGTCCTTCACAGAGAATATATCCAAAGGGCATGGCTGCAATCCAGCTGTGAATGTTTCTTATATTCTGCAATCACAACTATTGCCATTGGGAAGCAGTGAATGTATTCACCGGTCAGGGAAGGATTATTTTGGTGAACTCAGCCCTTTAATGAAGGCTTCACTATGTAAGTAATTCTACTACCCAGTGTTAAGCAGCTGGTGCACATGCATTTCCAAGGATCAGGTGCTTAGCAGCAGCAGGCAGGGGTGGTGCAGATCTCTCAGCATCTCCATGCAGAAAGCAGTGTTCTGCCTCAGTGGTCTCCCAAATTCCCATTAAGTTTGTGAGCAGGTCACGTCATCATAGAATGGCTGATATCTGTACTTCATTCATCATTTTGATAGTATTTAGGGAGATTCCCACTGTAGAGGACTTCCTTCTCAACACACTGGTATGGTTGGTTGAAGTCTGGAGTTGGTGAGGTCTGTTCAGCAGTGTAAAGCCAAATATTTGAACCAGTAGCTGCCTGGTGTTCTGCTGGGAGAGTGTGGGGTGTTCCTCACGGAGACAGCTCTTGCCAAGCACGCTCATTTGGGAATAAAGAAGGATAGATTATCTGCACTTTTCCTTCCTTCCTCCTTGCTTTCTCACAGGAAAGGATCTCTCTCCTGCCCACGATCTATTTTTGGAAATAAAACAGTTCAGCCCTAGAAGGATAATATCTCTGCATTTTTTTTGATTGTCATTTAGAACAGTTTCATCATGTTCTGACAGCTTTTATGAGTGAGCATGCAGTCTGAGAGCATTCTTAGAGGAACGTTATGCAAACATTCAAGTCAAGGTATAAAACATCTTCAGTCTTGATTTTTAGACACAGCAATAAGAAAGACCAAAAACCTTTTTTCTTTTTGGGGGACTAAAGCTGACTTGAGGAGACAGAAGAAGAAAATCTGATATCAGTATGAACAGTCATCAAAGTTTAAAATACCCAAACTGACAGCTCTGCAGTACAGCAGGGTAGGGATTGCAATGTTCTGAGGGAGGCATTTTGAGCACTTTCCCTTTGTACTTGTTGAGAAGGAAGCTGCCCTAAACTATCAATGAAGGACAGTTTTGCAAAGCAGTGTGCTGACGCAGGAAATACATTCCAACTTTGCCTCTGATTGCGACATTGTGGACACACATACCAGTGTGTGGAACTGGGCTGTGCCCACAGGGTGGGTGCCACTTCAGCACATGGCTAACTATCTTGGAAAAATCCCAGTGTGGGGCATCCTGAGCCCCCCTTTGGTGTTTGTGTATGTGGCACGAGCAGGTATTGTAGCAACACTCCTGTTGTTAGAGCCCTGCAATTCCTCCAGTTTTGTACCCCTGGAGCTCAGATTCCTGTGTCTGCCCGGGTACTGGAAGGGCTTCATCTTGACATAGCCAGTGGATCCTTGTGCCACTAGACCATGTGATTAGAAGAAGGGGATATGCACAGGCACAGCATTTCAGATTGGTGCTTGTGGTCCAACTTAGTTCTGCAAGGCTCTTGCACAAGGAAATTAGTGATGGTGAACTTGGTAAGACCTGTAGGAGCTTCTCAAAACATGGAGGAAACACCACTGGTTGTTCAGGCTTATGACTGTAATGAAAAAAAAGAGACAAATCCCCATACTTCTCTTTTATCCTAAAACCTCAGTCTCTGCTTTGTAGGAAAACATGTTTTACAAGAGATTGTCTTTTGAGGCAAATGTTTTACGTCTGTTGTGTCAGGCTGGCGGTCTAGATGACGTGAAAGGGAAAAAAAGTAATTCCATCTATTGACTGTGCAGCATTTGTTATCAGGCGCGTTGGAACTCAATTCACCATCTGCACCTTTTTGTCAGGGTCAGTAATAGCTTTTCCTAAGCATTAATTTTTTTAGAGGGCTCTGTTTTCCCAGCAATTTAAGTAACCTTAATATATGTGCCAATGTGCATTTTGAGCAAAATTATGGGGTTGCTATATTTTTAAAAATGCACATGTATTTTTTTCTAGTTCTCTCTTCATGAAGAAGTTAAAAACTTATTTTTTTTGAATGAGCAAATCTATCTTTTCTTTGCTTCTTGCTGTCTGAGATAATTCCTGGAGCACCTTGTGCATCGTGAGGCTTTCTTAAATAGACTTTGTTAAAGCCAGTAAACCAGAAATGTCACTTAAGAGTCACATTATTAGCTAGAGACACCTTTAATTGGAGCACCATATCCCATGTTTACATCGGAAATAGGATACACCTCCCTTGTGGAGTACTAGAAAAGGACAATCTTAGATTGTGTTGTGCATGAATTTTCCCCTGCTTGAATTTGGCAGCCTTAAAAAAGGCAGCAGTTGGGTTTGGTCCCTACCAAAATATCTCTTTGTGGTTTGAGCAGTGGGGGTTAGCATTTAGCCCTGGCTAGACTTGTCTTCCCTGGGCTTTCTCCTTCACTTCCTCCTTTTAAAACTTTTTAGTTTAATCTCTTTGATGCCCCATCTCCTTTCCCCCATTTTGAGAAAGTTCAGTATCTCCTTGAGTAGCAGGTACTTCTGATGAACTTCAGGATAAAATAATCTCTGTGGTCACGTTATTACTCCCCAGCTCCAGCCAGATCAGGCTGCTGCTTTTGCTCATTAGAGTGAGGATGCAAACAGCAGCAGATGCCTGTTGGTGGTAATTAGATAAAAGAAAAGAGTACCGCAGATGCTGCAGTGAGAGGGGAGGTGCTTCCCAGGCAGCTTGGAGAGGAATCATTCCTATTTTGGAGGGTTGTTATTAGACTTCCCATAGCCCTGCTTTTCTGACTGTTTTGCTAATTAATCAGATGCACCTCCTATCCTCTGTCCTAGTTTCTTTCTCTTTCTGACTTTTACATGCCCCTCATTGTCCTATTTTCATTTCACCTGGCTCTGTTAGTCGTCAGTTGGTTTTGGTTAATCTGCACCCCTCTGTAGGGACAATTGCTTGGAAACCCTGGTTTCTTCCTGGCTCTCCTTTCACAGTGTGGCCCCAGCTGCCTGGGGGCACAGAGGAGAATGTGACCTTTCATTACAGCTTGGGCTCCAGTTGTTTCAGGGCGGTTCAGCTGCAAGTGCCTGGGCTGGCTCTGGGTTTTGAGACAGGTTGTCTCCTCCTGTGCCTGAAGGAGGTGGAAACCTCTGCACAGAGCTGCCTGGGGCAGAGAGACGGGGGGAAGAGCTGTTGGTTAAGAAGCAGAAAAAGATAAGCTGCCTTATGCTGCCTGTTGTGCTCAGCCCAGGAGGAGCAATGGGCCTGGGTACCTTTTTACATCCTGAGCCATAGAAAAGACGTCTTTGCATGTGGAGGGACTGTGGACAAGTGGTCCTGGGAAGGGGAAGGACGTGGTGGTATCCTGCCTTTTAGGCCAGTGCTTGGTAGCCTGAAAATAGGAAGTTACTGCAGGACTGCAGGAAGGGGGTGCCTCAAACACCAGAGACCCTCAGAAGCATCCTCTCATGCTTTATCCAAATTGACACTCAATGTTGTTGGCAGGTTTCAGGCCTATGGGATTCCTATCTCAGTATGGGATGTGAATAGTTTGCATTTTAAGATGCCCTATTTTTTCTTCTTTTTTTAAAGGACAAGCCACAAGTAAGTGCTGCATTGTGTATTAATACTCACAGTTCTTTTAAAACTGTGAAGTGCTGTTATGTTTAGTGGCAGTGTACAGAGTTCACTCCAGCCCGCTGACTCTGTGTGTTATGACTTGGTGAGGATCTTAGCCGTGAAGTGGACTTTATCAGCAGCTACGTGCATTTGCAGTGCTTCATTCCAGGTTTGGCAAGCTCTCTGAATTAAACGTTTTTGTGTGGTGTTCAGTCATAGGCTTTTCCTCTGGTATTTTGCTGTACAGCCAACACAGCTCACCTACTTCAGACCTGGTTTTAACGAGTGCCTTGCCCAGAAGGCTTTGGCAGTAAGCAGAAATCAGCTATACCTCAGAGCAGCTGGAAGGAAATGTACTAATTTATGGAATTTAAAGGGGGCAACACTTGCACAAAGGCAGGGATAAACAGAAATTGAAAAGTCTGCACAATGCTCTTGTTAGTTACCATTCTCTCTCTTTGGAGAGAGGAGCTCCTCTTATCTCACAGCATGGGCTGGTCTTCCTGGTGGAGGCTTTTATGTTCTTTATTTTTATTCAGGTATTGTGCTTGCAGGAAATTATTTGGATCTTGGGAGCCACGGCTCCCTTTTAGGCTTGCAACCCGTCTGTGGATTTTTCAGATACAGAACCTTCCACTGGGAATTTCTTAATCCTTACTTTTATTGTGAAGATGTTTTGGTTAATTGGCTGGGGATTTTTGCTTTGGGCAATCATGAAGTCCCTTGGATGTGGCTGTATGAGATAAGAAATTGCCTGGGCAGTTCAGTGGAGTCCATTCAGGTTTTAGCCAAGCACAAGAGCCCTTCTCAGCAAATGAAGCAGCATGACAATAACTTTCATTCCAGGCTAAATGGTGACCAACTCTCAGAGCATACAGTTTTTGTGTTATGAATCCTATGGCCCTATAAACACTTGTTAATAATATTGTAGGCAGTTATGTAACTGATCTACTGGCAGCTTGCTTTGGGCTCTTACCTGAGGGGAAAGAGGTACAAATCAGTATGTGTGAGCCACAGCTCTCAGAAAATCAAGTTATATGTTTTGAGGAGACAGATTTAGAAACACTGTTAGGTAATTAATTGGTCTGATGTGTTTGAGGTACAGATGTAATGTAGGATGGTGTACCATTTTCCAGTGATGGTAGTAAACCAGTCCTGTGAGTTCTTTCTGTGCGTCTAATGCCATACTTGGTTTGTGATATACCTTGCCTTCCCATTATTTTCTTACTTTCCAAAATAAGCCACAAGTGCTAGTTATCACAGGGGAGTTAGATCTTCCCACGGTGTGGCTTAGGGGAGTGTTTTAATGCCTCTGTGGCTGTATCCTTGACTGTCTTTCCTGATACTATAATTCAAAAGCAGATGACAGTTGCTGATAAAACCTATGACACAGCTCATGATTCACATGGGAATGGAAGAGGAACCTCCAAGAAATATGCTCCCTTTACAGAGAGAGACAACAGCATGTGCAGTTAAGAATGTCACTTAATGAGCTTCCTCAGTCTGCAGGTCAGAGCTGACATTAACCAAAGTGACTTGGAATAATTTTGATCGGATGGTTTAAAAGGTCATACATAAATTGAGTTTTGAGGTTGCAGATGACTTTCTAATGGATTACAAGCTTTATCATGAAAGCATCAGGTACAATCGGTTTATACTTATGAGGGCCCTGACTAAGACTGATTAGGTGAAATTAAAAAAAAGAAAGGCAGAAAGCCAGGTTGAATTTCTCTTAGGGTTCATGAGGCTTAATTTCTTCTTAGACACTGTGACCCCCCTTCAGTTTGGGGATTATCTCCCAAGTAAAATAATCACATTCATCCCTGGGCATCCAAAACTAGCCTCGATGAAGTACTGGAAAAAACCCTGTCAAGAGCAATGCAGCACTAGGAGTAAAATGGGCTGAATAACCTCAGACTGTTTGAAAAGGCCATGTTTACCATGTCAGCAGAGTGTACACTGCAAAGTTTGGCATATTGTAATTATTTTGCTCCCAGTGTACAAAGATACTGTAATGCCTTAGATATCTCCTGGTAGAAGCTGGTATGGCTGTGCTGTATTTTGTCCCTTGGGCCTCATATTATTGTAGAGGGAGGCTATTTTCACCCAGTATTTTTAGCTTCAGACTATGAGATGAGGACATGTGGGCTTGTTTTCTTTGATTAGAAAGCAAGTCTCCCTTTTTTCATGTTTGAAACCCATCTTATCAAAACATGAATGAACTTCTCCCTTTCTCACCATAAGAGAGGGTCTTTAATAAAAGAAAAAGTGTTCAGACATACAAAAACAGTATTAGTGTAGTAGGACATGCCATAAAATGCTATTCAAGGGTTGCAGAATCTGTTTAATGGTCATAAATATTTCACATGGTGTTAATCCCACAGATGCTGCTGGCTCGTTAACTGCTCACATCTTTGAAACTGAGTGTTTGGAGGAACTGACTGTGATGGATTTGCAGGTAGTTGCTCTCTGAAAGCTCATTCGTGGAAATGTGGCTGCTCTTGAGGATCCAGTTGGTATGTTCTCACAGACCAGGGAATGAATGTGGCATCAACTCCGGTGGAGAACTGTGTTCTTGAAAGTCAAACCTGAATCTGGTTCCCTTTGAGGCTGTTTTAAATTTGTATTTTCATATTCCAAGGTTGGCAGTCCTTGTCTGGTAGCCTTATTGAGCCTGTAGGTCCTTCTGGGTTGGCAGGCTGTACAAAAGCACAGATGTTCACTCTGTTTAGTCTGCAATTGCTGAAATAATTACACAATATATGTATTTCATGTGATTATTCAGATATGAATTTTTTATTTGCTATTTACTGTTCTGGCATCTTTCAGATCTGAATTAAAATGCCTTTGTAATTGGTTTGCATTACTAGGTAATGATGAGATGTAGGGATAGCTGTATTTCAACCTAGAGGATATTTGGGTGATGTCAGTTTAAGAGGAAACAAGCTTTTTGTCTCACTTTTTGTAACAACAGAGTGAATTCACGTTCATTTGACAGCAATTTTCATTTGTAGTGGTAGGTCACGCTAAGGAGTGTGTGGCAATATGACTCAAGTTTTTGAAAATGATGTCCATATGGTTGGCTTGTTTTGAAAAGCAGTTTGAAAAATAGTTTGGGCCAAAACATAAGTGTCTGCTGTTCCTTTTTCCATCTAACTATTTAGGGGAGAGCACTCAATTTTTGGAATGCCTTATTATTTGGAATCAAAAGTGCAAAAGGTTGCATGTTGTTTATGTGTAGTAATTTTTTGCTTGTTTCTTGTGAGTGGTACTGAGAAGAGTGAACCAAACATAGAAAGCACTGTTTCTGTAGAGTCTCAGCATGGCTAGAGAGCCATTTGACTAGAGATTTAATTATTGAGTAGTCAGCAAATGTTCTGGTCCTCCCAGGTGGAGTACTTGTAGGTCTGGCTAGTAGGTACTTACTGAAAGAGTTTGGGATAATAGAACATAGTAAATGAGACAGTTAATTAGGCAGAGGATTCAATGAAACTGTAAAAAAAATATGATGAATAGAGCAAACATTTTTCTAATAAGCTGTTCAAACTCAATAGATACCTGGTTTTGACTCAGTAAACTACTGCTATCACAGACCTGAGGAACTGCACAAACTGCAAAGCTGCCTGGGGCATAGGGTGAGGAAGATGATTGGCACTCTTTGGCTGGACATCTTTAGAAGAAAAATAACCTTTTGTCTGAGTAGATGTTCGTGGGAGGAAATTCCCATCTGTGACAAAGTATGAGGGATGTTTTTTGTTGGTGTCTCCTCCTCATCTCCCAAGGTTATTTAAATGAGATGAAAACTTGAACCCTTTATATTCTATTTTTTTATATTTTCTGGCAGCCTCCCAGGTCTGGGGAGTGCCAGCCCTGCCTGCCCAGGGCATGGCGAGGGTCTGGACCCTCAGCTTTGTTACATAGAATAAGGGTCTTACCAAGCGAACTGCTTTGGGATTCAATTTAGGGTTGAAATGTGGAACTGTCTAGCGCATTTCAATTGCCTGAAATTCTTAAAAGGAGATTTTGAAATTTGTTTTTAAAACAAAGGAGATTGCAGTAGGTAGAAAGAGTACAGCGGTGCCGGAGCTTCCTGTAGGCAAAAGTGTATGTTGTTCTGACCTTCTTTTACAGGATTCATTTATCATATTAGTGGGAGGGCTGGAGTCAGGTCACCTTGTGGGATCCTTTAGACATTCATCTTGTGCAAGCCATATCAAATGCTTCTTTTTTACAGGTCCCATAATAATTGCTTGTAATCTGCATATGGTGTGAAACTCAGGTGCCTTTCTGGAGGTGACAAGCAGGGAGGGAGCAAACAAAGCAGAGTGGCAAACAAAGGTTGAAGAGAGTCAGCGAGCACAACCTGCAGTTCGGTGCAGGAGACTCCCCTGTTGGGCTGTCACCTGACACATTTTTGGGCTGAGTCACAACAGAGGATGTGGAGAACTGGCAGCCCTTTTCAGGCTGTGTTGCCCCTCTCCTACTGTCAGTGTCCCGTGGGAAAGAGACAACACAGAAACAGCAGTAACCTTATGAAATGGTTTTAAAGACTGGTAAGCAGACTTTGCATCACCTTAGGTCCCCTCTCTTACATGCTTTAATTTGTTCATCCATTGCCCTATATTAGTTGGGCAAGATCCATAATCTGTTAGACTGGACTGTGTGAATATTGAAATCCATGTTTTTTACACCCGGAACAGCTGAAATAGGCTGATAAGGTAGAGGCTAACTCCGGTAGAACCTGCAGCTTAATTTGATGACAGCACTGAAGAACAATTTCACTTTAATTGCAAACTAAAGAAACATATGTATTTCTGTTTTTTGAATAATGTAAAACAATTTCCAAATCTTCTGTGGCTTTAAATACTAAAATGAAGATGTGCTTGGTGGAAGCTCTTGTAAATATGACACAATGTGGAAACTTGGAGTATTTTATGCATATAATAAGGCTGTTTTGTTTTATATGGAAAAAATACTGTTTCTGCAGTGGCAATTTATATTCCTGCAGAAATGCTGTCTGGATGAAGAGTCACAGTTTTGCTTGCAAATGGAAGCAGGGCCTTTAACTGCTGGACCATCTTCTTTGTATTACTCTGAATTTGTTTGTAATACCACATGTCATGATTTAGGCACAATGTAAATCTAACAACTGCTTCATTAAAAATTTGGAGTCTATTCCATTAACAGTTTCATATAAGGCTTGGTGTATCCATATATAACAAGGAGAGAGGGAAGAGTAAGTACTGCTCAGGCCATTTGGCAGTTCAGTTGTTTTCCTCCCTGCCATGAGGAGCCACATCTTTGGGGAGGGTTTGTCAGCCAAGCCTGGAGATGTCGGGGAGAATGAGTCTTGCTCTTCCTCTACCCCATTCCTCCCTGGAAAGCAGGCAGGGCCTGGGGGGTTCCTTGTGTGCCTCTCTCTCACACCTGGGCTGGGGAGCTGAAGGGAAGGGTTCTGAATGGCTGGCCAACCATTCTACCTGTAAGAGGGAGGGACAGATTCATGCCAGTGTTGATCCTTGAAAGGAGGGGTGTGCATCTCGAAGCAAAGAGTGCCCTTTGCAGTCCTGAGGTAGTGAACCCAGGCTGTCTTCTGCAGTGCCTTTGCTGAGATTTAAAGGATGCTATTTTCCTTCTAAAATAGGATTATCCAGAAAAACTCATAGGAGGAAGATGGACCCAAACTGCCTTTGCTGAAATGACTTGCTGAACATTTTAAAGCCTAATTCTCTGTGCTGTCTCTCAACAACTGGATTCAGTATTAACTGAGAGAGAAAAGATGGTCTCTAATTTACTGTGTTTCACTGAGACTGAGGAGTAAAGTGGAGCTGATTTACAGGGGTGAGTTGTGCAGAGAAATCTTGTGCTCTGTAGAAAACAAGCCTCTGTGTGCAGAGAAGGGGCTGTGTGGCTTCCTTGGAGGGAGCAGCTGTAAACTGGAGTGGCTTGCTGGGGTTATCTCTACTGTAAGGCAGTCTTTGAGACAATTTATAAAAGTGTATGAAAAATGAATTGTTGTTTCAAATTAAACTGCTGGAAGAAAAGGGAGTAAATGGCTGATTAAAATTAAAAGCTTTTAAAAGCTGGTTTCATGGAAAACACCACCCCTTAAACTGGACTAAATATTGGGTTAGTAAAAATAGTATTATAGTGGAGAAAAAAATATTACTTAAACATTTTAAAATGCACAGTTAAGCTTCCTCAATTCATAATTCTCTAAGATCAGTCAGCCTGCTGGGAAAACCTGTTCTTAAACATGCTGTCTTTTGCATAGTTTGATGCACCTTTCAAAGAAGACAAATGGGTAATTCAAGGTAGAAGAGAGAGTAATAAATTGGTGATGCAAACATATTCACCAGTCTCAGTACAGATGGCACAAAAGGCATCATTAAATTGACCTCGGTAAGTAAAACCCTTGTGGTTTAGGCTTTGACTGGTCCCAGTGTATCTTTCAAAATCTGGCAATCTTAGGAGCACTGAGGCTGGATTTCCCTCTGGCTGCTGCCGTGGGGTGCACGAGGACTGCAGGGATACTTGCAGTATCCTCGCTGCAGGACCTGGCTATTCTGTTCTTCAACAAGGCATTCAACATAGGGCTAAATTTCACATGCCAAAACTGCCTCTTAGAACAGGGATGATTTATTCCCCCCCCCCCGTGTTTTAATGTGAGCAGTAAGTGCTCAGGTTTTTCTATTATGACCATTAAACAAAATTAAAGAGCTTAAAACCAGCTTCTTTTCCCCCACCTGATAGTACAGAAAAAACAAAGATGAGACTGGTTCCAAGAATTTACTGACTTCTGCCCCTATGAGCCTACAAGGCCATGGTCTAACATCTCTAAACAAGCTCTAAACATCTGTTACTGTGGTTAAGAGCTGAATGTGATGGAAACATTTTGGAGATACGGTTGTGTGCTGCAGGTTTCCATCAGGGTATGGATAAAGACAAACCTCCCTTGAAACAAGTGTTACTTTCTCCTTCATTCAAAAGGGTTGTCTTCTGGAGAGACTACCACCAGCAGAAATGCTCTCATCTCAAATAACTATCCCTTTAATGTTAAGAGCGTGTCCTTTCTGTTTGGGTTTGTGGGCTTTTTTTCCCCCCTCTAGCTGTACAGTGGCTTGCACAGATGGTCTAGCATAAGGAAGAAGAAAAATAAGGATGATGCTTTCTGATGGATTTATTTGTATTCAAGTCCCAATGGACTTAAGTATTAAATAGCTTCAGTTTTTTAAAGTTGGCATGAGCATACAGAAGACTGGACACATGTCACTAAAGCTGGATTAATTTTTTTAGTAGATAAAGTGGATTTTAGTCTTAAAGTGGATTTTTAGTAGATGCTTGTAAATGACTAAACTTGAGTTTCTGAAAAGCGTAACCTAGTGGGGGAGAAATGCAAATGTTGATTGAGTAGGAAAAATATTTTAAAAGCAATCTTTTTACATGCAGCAATGTTTGAACAGATGATATGAAGTATGAGTGGCTCCAAAACCTGTTTGTCTGCCTTGTGAGACCATGATGAAAGTCAGTGTCCCAGAACCCTGGTGGTCAATACTTGCATAAAAGCAGTTTTCCCCTAATCCTCCATTGTAAGCTTTGGCTGTCTGCTAAGTGTCAGAAGGGATGGGCAGGTCAGGAAGAGGTTAAAGGCTCACCTCTGTAATAACATAGGTTATTGCACTTTGATTTTTCATTTATTTTTGTTTCCTTTGGTGGCAACTGCTTAGTTGTCTCAGGGAGAGAGAGAGGTATCTTCGTCTCCAGTTGCTTACAGCCCCATTGAAGATGCAATCACTCTTCATATGCATTCTATTGTAAAGAAGTCCTGACTCAAAGCTCAGCTGAAAGCAGTATGTTTGCATGCTGAACATTGAAAATGGGCTCTGAACCTTTAAATGCAAAGGGCTAATCAATATTTTTGGCTATTTTACAGATGACAAATTACCTCTGTTGGAGAGTGGCAGTGGTTAGGGTGCTTTGGAGTTGGAGCTCCAGGGAGAAATGGCATGGTTAGGACAGTGTAGATGCCCTTGGATTGCAATTTGGGCATTTTAACTTCCTTCTTCAGCTACTGCAGAGGAGGATGAAACGATCCCTCTTTTCTCTGCTCTTATCCATTGACCTTGGAGAGACTCCATCCATAGTTAGTTATTGTGTATTTGAGTTATTTCTAGCTCATTGTACAGTTACATAAATGCTTGTGCTAGAAGAGTGCAGGGGTTGGGAACATGCTGCTAGAAAGCTGGAGGCAAAGCAGAGGTACTTTGCTTCCCCCCCTCCTGACAGCAGTGCCAGCGTCAGTGGGAGTGGGTTTCGAGCCCTAGAATTTGGGAAAATATGCTGCTCTTCCTGCTTCTTGTTTTGCAGTGTTTCCTATGTCTGCCCTTACCTACTGCTCTGTGTTCTCACAAGTTGAAATTGATGTGGTTTTTGTTTATTTCTGTATGTTTTGTCCCCCTGCAGTGTTGCCAGATCCTGGTGGATCTGAATTGTAGACATTCCAGTTTTGCTCTATCGACAAGGTGACAGCAGCACTGGTGGTACTAGAGATACCAGCAGTTTCTGGTAGAACACCTGCATTTGTTACCACTTGGGTAACAAATGGAAACTGCCTGACTTTTACTCACTGCGGTTATTAACTCATGGTTTGCAGGCACAGTTTAAATTCTGCAGGAATAAAAAAAAATGTGGGCTTGCCATGCTTCCCAGGCACAGGTGATTGACAAAGTGGGGTTTGTTTGTTTGTTTCCCATGCCTAAGGAATGCTTATATTCAAGGGGAACTTTCTTGAACACATACCTTTCTTTGTGGTCCGCTTTGTGTGTTTTACGGTGTGAGATCTATTTACAGTTTAGTTGCAAACTGTTGCTTGGCAGTGAGAGCTACTGTAGTTGAAATCACCTGTCAGTAACTTAAAGAAAACATTGACTGGCCTTGTCTTTCTGGGCCTCTCCATGAACTGAAGCATGAAAGCATAATCTAGTGGTGTCTAAATATAGAAAATAATTTCTTCAGAAGTGCAAATGCTGGTGTCCTCTAGAGACACGTTTGTTTATTGTCAAGTTGTTCTATGCATGTATGAGCATGTAGGCAACTTGGTTTCTGTAGAGCATCTACAGCATTCTCTCATAGTCTTATAGTTCAAGGCAGAGGTATACATAGAAAAAGCTGGAAATAATGGGAAAGAGTTTTGTTTTTTTTTGCCATCTGGTTGCAGAAAAGCAGTGTGGTTTGGAGCAGGGAGAATGAAAAATCTTCCTGAGAAAAATCAACAGAGCAGGTAGTGTAGTGTGGTGTGGGGGGGGGAGGTTAATGAAGTGCTTTGAACACAGAAAGGCAAGTTTTAAATGTCTGGTGACTCCCAGATGGAATGGAATTGGTCCCACAGGTTTGTAAGTGGATTGGTATCTTTGGGTATCAAGTCAAAGAAGTTAGTCAGCCTTTAAGAAATGGGGAAGAAGCAGTCTGGTGGGACTGAAGGTGGAGCATGGGGGGCATGACTGAACAGCCCCAGCTGTGGAAAAGAATTGTGTAAATTCAGTGCCTGTGAGAATGAAGGTGGCTTTTGTGGTCACCTTAATGAACCAATAAATAAACTCTGCAGGCTACTGAAGGGTGGAATACAGTTGTAAAGAATATACTAGCCTTTACTTACAAATATATACAAGAAAGTACCATCTATTCAAGCTTTAAGTGATGCTAATAAAAATGATTCATATGAGGAAAATATATTTACCTGTAACTGAATCTTTTCGTTATTATATGTGTGTTTCCACATGCATGCATCTCATGTACTGGTAGACAGGATTTGTTTTTGTGTCCACCTTATGTTTTTTAAAATCACAACAGCATATGATTTAAAAAAAAATATTGAAGATGTGATTTGCTGCCTAAATAACCATTTTGTCCTGGTAACTACTTGCTTTAAGTTTAAAAGGGTAGGTTTTTTTAATAGAACGTCTCAATTCAGAATGATAGTTTTGCACAGTATGGTGTAAGTGTATGCTCAGACCTTGGCTAGTAATTACCTCGTCTTATTATCAGATGGGAAATTTGTCTGGGGACCTGAGACATGAAACTGACATAATTGCTTTGTGATAAGGAACTGGATATTTGTTTTTACATAGATTTACCTTTAATATTGGTGAAAATATATTAGTGTTCCATTTCCAAAGAGAGAACAATAGAAAGAGCAAAGAAATAAGACAGTATGGGGCTCTACAACCAGGTAAAAAAATACTCAGGTCAGAGAGTTTGAACTCTAAATACTGTTTCTTTCATAGCGTGACTAGGGTCACGATGCAGGATGGTGGCAGGAAAAGTGTAGAACTGCACTGATAAATGTTTGTATTTCATGCAAGCAGTTGAAGTGAACAGGGCTGTAAAGCTGCTGTCTATGTGGCCGTTATCAGAGAATGTGCTGAGGTGGAAGGGGCTTATAAGGATCATCAAGTCCAACCCTTAGCCCTGCACGGGATTGTCCCCAAGAGTCACACCATGTGCCTGAGAATATCATGCAAACACTTGTAGTCTGTCAGGCTTGGTGCTGTGACCACTGCCCTGGGGAGCCTGTTCAGTGCCCAACCACCCTCTGAGGGAAGAGCTATTGCCTAAAATCAAGGCAAAATTGTCTGGGCAAGTTTGGTATTGTTAAGATAGAGAGCAAGTCTTTAATTAAAGCGCTTTAAGGTGCACAATAAACATTAGCACAGTATAGCTTTTACAATTTTATAATACTAGCTAATTGTTGTATGTAATGGGATACATCCATCCTGAAATTTGCCCACCCCCAGAACTTCCCTCGGGGCTGACCTTAGGCCCACCTCCCTAAATTGGGTGGGTGGGTCCCACAACCGTCTTTTCCTCCCGCCATCATCTTCCTTAAGTCTTCTGTCCTGCTTGGAGGAAATCCAAGGATTTTGGGCCTTCTGAATAGCTTTGACTAAAGTTTTATCAAGGAATGTTTGGTATATCTTGTTCAGTACACTCTCTTCAAACTAGATGTCTCTTTAGCTTGCTAAAAAAAAATATTACTCTATCTCCTGAGTGCCAGACTTTCTTTTCAACTTGTTTCAAAAACCATGGTGAAGTTTGAAACATGAGTGAAATGTTGAGACCTGTTAATAAAATCTCATTCTATCAGTTTCTATGTAGCTGGTATTTCCCTTCTGGAATCAGAATGAATGGATGAATGGTTATTAATATGTAAAGAGGTCTTATGGGAACAATAGCATTGCGAGCAGAGGAAAAGAGGGATTCAGAGAAGGGAATCATTCATGTGAAAGTTAGGCTTGCCATGCTGGCATGTTGGTGATAGGAGGGTGGGCATGGTCCTGAGGGCTTGTGCCAGGGGTTTAACAGATGGAAACAGCAGGATGCTTGGACCATGAAAGCAGGTACCCTCCTGACACTATGCTGTATCAATTCTCTTGTTCTTTGCCTTTTACCGTGTTTTCTCATTCCACTGTAAACAGTTTGGGGCAGGGGTCATGCCTTTTAATTGTCTAAAAAGTGCTGCTACTCATGAGGAACATACTTTGTTGTTTGCCGAAGGAACAAGAGCATCAATAACAGACCCCTGCATGGAAAATTCTTTAAGTCTCTGTAAAGATGCATTTTTCCCAATCTTGGTGGGAGCCTGTAACCGCTGGATTTCTAAAAGCTGAAGGTGTACACTAGAGAAAAGTTCAGTGTGTACCCAGACCAAGCTGTGTGCTGCTGACCATCTGCTGTCTGGGCTGGATGGGTGTTGAGTCTGACCCATTCATTGCCCTTGTGCTGTGTCACATCTTCAGAGCAGCCTCAACAGAGCCTGTGTTCCTCCTAGGCAAGGAAATGCCAGTAAACCTCCTCCTTCCATGGGACACCAGTCCTTCGTGATTATACAGTTCTCAGTGCATGTTTTGTGTTATACTGTACTTTCTATTGAACAGCTCAGTGACTTTGGCTTCATCATCAAAGAATTTAGAGGCTGGTCATTTCTGACAGAGCTCATCCTTACTGCAGCAATATGCACCTTGCATTCCAGTGCACAAATAGCCATATATTGTGGCTTTGTGTATTGGAAGATGGAGAATGAATATTTTTTTAATGCTATTTAACTCAATGTTTTCCAAGTTTTAATATTCAGGGACTGTATTGCGATGGACCAGAAATTTGCTATGCCCTGTCTTAAAATGATACTGTCTCTTATTAGTGGTTGAAGCATATTAGAATAGTCAAGAATCCATAAAAAAATAAACAAGTAAATGTAAAATGTACGTAATGTAAAAACAGTAGAATATTGGTGCACATAGTTGCAGGTCAGCATTTACACATAGCAGCAACAAGATATGAAGTGATGATGTGGGCCTGCCCTTACTGTGGGTGTGAAGAGGTTCAGAAATAGTGTGCTGTCACAAAACTGGGAAGTCTAAGGCCTTCTGACCACCCCTGTGGAAGTATCTGTATTGAGTCATGAGTAGTGCCTCCAGGAAAGCACCCCAGAGTTTTTGCAGCCTCTTTGTACATGTGCTTCAGCCAGATAAGAGCGGTGTTCCTTGGCATGCTATGGCACTGGCTTGGTGTGTGCATGGGTCCCAGTAAAAATCTGTTGTGTGAGGAAGATGCAAGGAGTAAGCAGATGAAGAAAAGGCAAATTTAAATTGTTAGGTATTAAGCTTAGGTTATAAAAGGGATAAGATTATTTCTTAGTTTGCCAGTCTTGCTCAGATGACTTGGCCACACAAAATTCTCCAGTGTTGTCTCATCAGCAGCATCTGGGCTATTTGCAGGTTGTGTTAAATTTGTTTCCCAAACGACTTTTACTGATGCATTATAGACACAAAGAGACAGCTAATATAGGAGAATACGTTAATGGTACTCTTAGTTGCCTCTTGTAATAGGTTGCTGCATTACTCGTGTGAGATCTAATTCTTCCAGCACCTTGTCTGCCCAATTCCCCATCTGTAAGGTGATGGTTCCCTTGTGTGCCTGGGCCATGTGTGTGAGAGAGAGGGCACTGGAGGCTGAGCAGAGCTGCAGGTAGACAGGTGCTCTAAATCCATGCCCAAATAGAAAGTGTAGAAAACAGGTACAAGTGCTAATAAAAAAAGTAATTCTTTTGATACAGCTTGCACATTTCAGCTTCCCTGCCCTCTATCCCTTGATGTGTTCCCTTTTGAGTTTGTGTGAGCTTCCAGGGTCATTTCTACTTCTAAGATCAAAAGGCTTTTCACAGCTGTACAGGTGAAGCTATGATGGATTTCAGGTATTTCAGAAAAGCTTTATGGAAAGGAATTTCAGGAACTGGATCATAAATATAACTGAGCAAAACAGATACAAAGGTGG
Source organism: Campylorhamphus procurvoides (assembly GCA_013396655.1). Taxonomy (NCBI): domain Eukaryota; kingdom Metazoa; phylum Chordata; class Aves; order Passeriformes; family Dendrocolaptidae; genus Campylorhamphus; species Campylorhamphus procurvoides. The sequence goes on along the minus strand of WBMV01003263.1, from coordinate 557,640 downwards.
TAGGCTGGCACTTCAAAGTGTTGAAGTATGTGTGTCTCACACCCAAACCAGCAAGCGAACAGATTCTCAAGGATTAAAATGCACAGTGTATACTCAGAAGTAGAGGAAATATAGATGCACAGCTGTGTAATGAGGACTGATTCTCGTAAACAGTGCAGCATGAGGGCAGAGATGCTAATTAAGCATGCAAATTGAATGTACAAGAATTTCTGAGCAGGGAAGACATGTAAAAGCAGGCTTGATTTTTCTAGAGGATAGCATGAATGACTTGCTTTTATTAGTTATTAGGATGCCTTTAGGAGCTTAGATTTAGTAGAGTTCAGAGCTTTTTACCATCAGGAAGGGATGTACCAGAGACAAAATGACAGGCTCTTAGTCTGTTCTTAAAAGGGCAGATCTGTCCTACCAGCTCAGGTGTTTTAAAAAAAAAAAAAAGGTTATTTAAAAAAAATCGTTTATTTTTTAAAAATTTAAATTAAAGATCTATGACTTTGTTGGCGATTGACCTTTTAGCTCTCTCACCCTGATCAGTGCTTTGCTAGACTGTTAAAGGATCTTTTGTCAGCATGGAGCTGTAACTGTGGTTCTAACTAGAGCCAGGGATGCTGACACGCCTTACCTGCAGGTGAAAGAAATCACAGCATTTTATAACTTTCCAAAGGCCAACAGCATCTAGGATGTGATGTGATGTGTCACTGTCCTTATCTTCCCGTTCACACTGCTGCGAGAGAGGGCTATTAATCATCCTGCCTAAGGCCTGGCAGGCTGTGGAAATGCACAGAGAATTGCCATAGCCTCTAAACAGTCAGCATGGCAGGATCTCACACTTGCTGCCTGCTTTAGGGCTGAAGTAATGACAAATTCATCAAAGTCTCTGTGAGGCCACCTTTTTCCTTCTAGACTGGTGTCAGAACTGCTGTCTTTTCTCCCCTTGAGAAGGGAACAATTGGTTTCTTGCTGAATCCCCTCCAGATGCAGTTTGTGTGGCACAAGAGCTAGTTTTGGCAGGAGGGTGTTTAGATTTGTTCCAGGTGTAGGCATTGAAACAGTGGTAGTGAGGAAAGGGTGAGCAAAGAGCAGAGGCTCCTTTCAGTATCTTTAAGGAACACCTGGGGTGGGATGAGAACTGGTCCTGCAGATGAATGTGGCAGTTTATCTTCAACACAAGTGCTGATGGTCTGAGCACCTTAAGGCTGGACTTAAGTTTGCTAAGGTTAAGGTCTGAAAACACAACAGTGAGATTTTGTGTTTCTTGCTAAATTTTCTGTGGTCCTCAGCTTTAGGGTACAGGCTGAATTGGGAAGAGGAGTTGTGCTAAACTGTGTTAGCGAAGTCAGCCACAATTAGTGGTTTATGCATTTATTACATTGGTGTTACTGTTTGAGTCTGCTAGAAGAGGATGGCCAAATGTAAAAGTAACAGGTCTCAGAGGTGTAGTATGGGCTGGCTTTGGCATGTTCAAATAACCTTTTTTCATTTTTTTTGCAGGTAATAATCATGTGATTGTGTTTAATGTTAGAAAACCTTTTTGTTCAATTTTGTGTGAGGGAATTGTTTGGTTTCTGTCAGAGTCTTATTTTGTAAGCTAGGGCAGGTGAGGAGATGGTTGGCAGCCTGGAATGTCACGTTTACACATGAATGGCATTTGTTTTTTTATTCTAGAGAAAATTCAGAGTTGTGATTGAGAAGATGAGGGCTTGTGGTGTATAAGAGAAATAGGCAATTCAATACAATTTTGAATTCTGCACGGATCAGTTGGTAAATGTGAATGCTGGTGACATCAAACACAAACGTGTTATTTTGCAAAGGTATTGATGCTTTAAGTATAGTTAGGAATAGGATTCATAGGACATGTTTGGCACATGAGAGAGTGGCTGTGGAAGCTTGGTGTCCCTCTCCATGCATCCTCTGCAGATCTTATGGAATACTTGTGAGTCTGCAAGAGGTTACTAGGAAAAGTAAACTCGATGGAGGAAGCTCCCCCACACTATCCACATCTCCCTCTCTGATGAAGAGCAGTTAAGGTCTGCAAACTGAAAAAGACCCAAAAACCTGCTTCGTGTTTTATTATGTCTGCATGAAGTCACCCACAGCTGAAGCAACATAATGTTGGCATGTAGAGTTACTTGGATTACCTGGGAAAAGGTAAGGCCTGCAGCAGAGAAGAGGAAATAGCAAGGAAAAAGCCTACATTAGAGTTACATTACAGGCTTTCTGCACAGAGAAAAGGTAGGAGTTACTATCTTCCATAGAGTATAACTTCTTATTTACAAGCACTGCTCCTTCCTTTCTTCTTCGTACATTTCCCTGTAGAAATTTCCAAGTAGTTCTCCAAGAGCCTGAGGGTGAAATCTTGCCTCCACCAACGTCAGTGGGAGATCTGCCACTGACTGCAATGGGATCATTACTGCAGCCTGTTTTGGAAGGAATCATTGCCTGAGTACTGCAGGACTGGGTCCAGCAAGAGAGAGCACTCCCTTGTCAGCAGCACAAGCCCTCCCCTTACCCCTTTTCCATAATAACTCAGAGACAGCAAGGTTTTTTTTATTTTTCTTCGCTTCCCTGTTAAATCTAGCCATGATAGATGCCCCGTGGAAGCTGAACCTTACCTCTGCGAAACAATCTCTGCCCTAACTGCAGCATTTAATGGCTTTACAGTCCCCAAACGGGCTGTGTATGCAACAGGCTTTGCTGCCTGCCCAGAAGTTGCTAGTCTTGTGCTATCTGTGGATATAAATTCTCTCTCTCTTCACTCTTCCCAGTTAAAAGCTTCTCTTTGGATAAAGCAGCAGCTGATCAAAAAGGGCAGTTCTAGTCAACAATCTTATTAATAATGACAACCCTAATATCATCATCACTTCCATATAGTTTCCATCTCAGTGACTTCACTTAATAAACATTCTAGTACCTGGGTAGTCAGTAAAATATTGATTATCTCCTCTACTTCATTTTGTCTTTTATAATCTGGGAAATACCAGTGAAATTACATGACTTGCCTGGACCAAAGCAGAGTCCAGAATTCACATATTTTCACCTTTCAAATTACTCAGGCTCCTTCCAATTTCTAACTGCACACACAGCTGCTTCCTTCATTTAAGCGGGCTTTTGATTTAGCTTGAAAAGATGCCATAATTTAGGTAAAATAGAATTTAGGAATTCCTAAAATAATCACTTCCATCAGTAGTGAAAACAGCTGAAGAAATTTTATAAAGCAATCACAAGCCTAGTATTTGCAGCACTGTAAGGGAACATCAGCTCTTCAAGTGGTTTATGTGCTCACATTTTGCCTTCTAAATTTACTAGGAAAATGTTAATCACTATTGGTTGTCAAATTCAAACAGACAAAGTCAGATCTCCTACACCAGCCCTTGCAGACTGCTCAAACTTCTCATTTGTACAGATGGATGGAAATTTTAATTATTACAACAAGGGCCTTCCCATGCTGAGCTTGACATCATTCCAATACCTCTGGCATTTTATAGCCATTCCCATTTTTAAACAGATGCAACTCTATTTCTGTGGCCTCCAAAACACTTGTCTTTTAAGAAGCTAGATGTGACAGTCAGATATGCCAATACCTTGCCTTACCTCTGAGAGGCAGAAATCACTCTGACACCATAAATTTCAAAATCCACCACTCTCATTAAAAACAAACCCAAAATATGCACACAGTAGGAGAGCAGAGTATCTTCAGGAAGTTACCATGTTCCACCAGCTTTACAAGGCAAACTCACAAATAGAGCAGTTAATCTGCTCTGTGGAAGAGGGCTTGCAATAGAGAGCTACAGCCTAGAAAGGAGCATCAGCTCACACCACGGTGCATTTTCAAGGTGATCCCAAAATCCTAGATTGGTTTAATAGGAGAAGAAATGCTATTGCACACTTTGTCGAACAAATGGACCTTCTAAACTTCCTTTTCAAAAACTCTGTCTGCCAATTACCTTTTCAGAGACTAGTGATGAGCAAAAATGAGTTAGTTCTTCTCTGGAATTACTGGGTAAGCTTTGCAGAAGATGTTGCAGAAGGACACTGGGTACTGCATGCAGAGAGATGAGTACCTAACACCTTGCACCACAGAAAGCTGAAGCTTCTTTGAGAAAGCACATACCTGTAACTCTTTCTGCTGTTAGCTCATGTTGAAGGAACAGCAGATGTTCATTTGCTGTTGGGGCCTCAGTGGTGGCAGAGGAGTACGAGGGGTCCTGCCAGAGCTCACTCTGCCCAGCAGACTCCCAACAGTGAAATCCAGCATTGTGTTAGGAAAATGTTTTTCTGCCTTGACTGTGACAGCAGCAGACACACTTTTGGTTCCTTCATCTCCCCTAAGACAAAAATTGGAATATATCAACCAAGAATCCTATGAAAGAAGATTTGCAAGCAAGAGAATAGAATCAATTTTTTCTTCAATGGAAGATGCAAAGTAATCCAACTTGCTCCTCTGCAGCCACGATCCAGTCTGCTGTACTAACACACATACACACCCCTGTTCCCTCCTCTGCTGTTGCTTTGCAGACCAACCTGAATACACAAAAGAGCCCATATGCCTTAACATAAACCTTTGGCACTATATTTGCACTCTGCAAGAACATGTGACCTTTCAACTCTGTAGCTGGAACCAACCAGAAAGTCTTAAGGCTTCACACAGTTTGTCAAGATAAGTTGTGATGATCTTTCTGTATTTTTCAGCCAGCACTTGCATATCCCTTAACAGTGAAGTTGCCAAAAGGCTTGGCTCAGAGCCAGAGGCAAAACTGTCATCATTCTTAGCAGTTTTCAGATGCGGTGCATAGATTTTGTTACATTATAAAAAATGTGCTAAAGGCTCTGTAGAGACAAAGTCCCCCTTATTCTGCACTGTGCTGTAAGACAGGAATGCTGAAAGGCTATTTCACATATTTACATTGTAAAGCAGACCAAAGTCTTGAATTTTAGGAAACTACTTTGTGTGAGACAAAACTGTTCTATCAACCTCAAGGTGAGACAAATGTCCTTCTCTGCAGGAAAACAACAGGAGAATGCATAGGCATGTGCAGGTTTAATACAGCTCAGCTACAGTTTCTCATCATCTGTGGGCTTAGGAACAGCTTCTTGAGCACCCTGAGGAAGTGTGGGTATTGCAGCCAAGACTTCCCCAAAAGAAGACTGGAGCTCCCAGCTCATCAGATTGGTAAGGGATTTTTGAAACACTTACCAAATCTTTACATGTTTCTAGTACTTGAATCAATTTGCAGCAAATCAATATGAATTTTTTTTTAAACTGAAATAGGAGACTGGCTGTCACCGAAGGAGACTGAAGGACAGAAAAGGGTAGGGGAAAGTCTGCTTTTTCTGTTTCCAAAACCCTCCAACAGAAGAGGGATATTGACCTCTGATGTTAAAGAAAGTCTTCAAAGTAGACAATTGGTCATATGGTATCTGCTGGAAATATGACTTGGTGCACACACAAATATCATATCTACATAAACAGAGCACAACTAATTGTGCAATAATCTGAAAAAATTGGCTGTATTTAAAAAACCAGGATGAATAATACTTTCAGTATTGGTGTAAAAGCAGTCCATGGTATTGCACTTAAACACATTCATTAAGGCTCCAAGATGTTTTTCAAGCTTTCATGAAAGGAAATTAATGGATATTGCTGAAACAATAGTATGATTTGAACTTCATAGTAATAACTAAAAAGCCTTGTAAAGCATAAGAGCAAGCAGAAATGAGGCTGGGAACTATGAAGCTCAGGTTTCCTATTACAGCCAATTAAATAGTCAATCATGTCATGTACTCACTTTTTAATCTCTTTAAACCAATGCAGCAGTATTATAAGTAATACATTTGGTTTTATGAGAAAGGTTCTGATGTATTCTTAGTTGCCAGGAATAAAAACTGTTTATGAAAAAGTAATTTATGGCAAAAATTTCTATGAAGTACAGAGCTTCATGGATATCAAGCCATATGAACAGTTCAGAACTGACAAAAACACCAGTATGCTAAAGTTTAATATTAATTTCTCTTATTTCTGGGGCCTTTAATCTGCAGTTTGTAAAGATTGTATTTATATTACAGTTTCTACTGTTTCATAGAAGTTTATGTCTTCTCAAGTCTTCCAAGACTGGTGAAATCCTGTTCACGAAGTGCAATGAACAATGCTGTTAGTGTGGGTTGAAAATTGGGACTGTTGCCTTTCCATTAAATAGGTGAAAGAAAACCCAGACCAAAATGAATCATATAAGCTATATGCCTTTGATAGAAGTGTTTTTCCTAATATTGCAGCCCAACAGAATTCAACGAGGACATGAACTCTTCCATCTCTTTTCCTTATTTTTAATCCCCATCCGAGTAAGAGCTGCACCAGTCACAATCCCAACTCTCAATTGCTTCCTCAGGATCTTGTGATCAATCTGTCTTTTTATGCAATCTTCTCCCAGTGCTGAGCCTAAGACAGCTTAAGCCTGAGTTTATCCCAGCTGTCTCTATATTACACAGCTCAAATCCAGCGTAAGATCTGAACACAAGCAAATGCACCACTGCCAACAGCAGCCCCAAACCTAGCCCTGCAAACCATGCAAGTTTCTCTAAAAACACACACTTCACTTCTTTTATGACATTTTTTCTCTTACTTGCATTTGTTACTTAATGTGTATGTAATATAACTGTGTTATCATGCCACTGAGTAACACCACTGTGCAAAAGAATGGTTTTCAGGCTCTTCTGAATAGTTGTAGTTTGAACTGGAAAACATTATTTTGAAAGATGAGTAAAAACCTTATGTGATTTGGCTATAAAATAGAAAACAGGCTGTTTTATCCAGTGGAAATTCCAATGGGAAACTAAGAACTGCAGTTGTTCCACCCCACAAACATCTGTTGTGAAGCTGCAGGTGATGGACTTTATTGAGTTTTCTTTACGCTTACTGGGCCAAATCCTCACCTGTTATTTAAATTTTGAAGAAGGTTGTGTAAAACCAGAATCTTTCCTTCTGTATAGGTGGCACCAGCTTCAATTTGCTCCAAATGCGCTTTACCATACCCCAAGGTTTGTTGGTATTAATTGCAACACGTTTATTACCCTGCAAGAGCTATTACAAAGCTACTTCATTGTGCAGGCCAGTGAGCTAGATAACTTGCTAGTGCTCTCACTTTTTAGTTTAGTTTATTTCAAGTGCAGCTTCTCTCTGGGAACTATCTCTGCACAAATGACATGGAAGCATGCCAGGGCTGTGTCCTTGCTGCAAGCTGGATTCAAATACCCTGTACAGGCAGGTCACCTGCAGATGGCTAAGTCAGACCCACCTTGTTTACCTTATTTCATGTAAGTGATTCCTTGTACAACTTTTTTCTGTCATGTGGATGGATAAAAAGTTGTGTGGTGTCAGTATCCTTCCAGTAACAGCAGTCTGGATTGCTGTGGCCCCTGTCAGCCCTGACAGCATATGGAGTTAATTTACAGGAGGTACTTGGTGCCTTGCACTGTTGGCTTCTTTGGCTTGTGACCTGTAACAGTCAGGAGGTAGGAAAATACCAGGAGCTGGATGGGACCTGTATTTTTTTTTTTTACCTCTTACACAGGGCAAACTGTATATTTTGGTGTTTGCCTTTAGGGGTAGAGCTACCACTTGTGCAGATCCCTTTAGGTCATCTGGCAGCTTGTTTATACAGCTGGGACCACAAAGACCAATGGATTGCATTTAAAAGGCTGGCAGAATGAAAACAGATACTCCCAAAGGCTGAAGTCTGTTTTTCTTTGCTGAAAGAAAGGGGCAGTTTTCTGTGTTTCGTGTCACTGGGTTATTCCTTGTAGTCATGTTCCTAAAGCTTGTTCTCGCTTGCCCCATAGGGCTCTTCAGTGACCCCATGAATGTCAGTGTAGTTGATGCATTCCATACAAGTTGATAAAAACCCAGGTCAGTCCCTTTTTCCACAGGTCCTGCCCACCCATCAGTGTCATACACATCATGCAGTTCTTGGTAAAACTGACAAAACTCCTATTGATTTTCATGGGAATACGATTAGACCTAGCTGGTTGGAGTCCTTATTGCAGACTCATACAGCAGAACTCCGTCATGCTCATCCTGAGTACGATCTCTGAAACGAGGAAGGCTATTGTAACGCATTTATTTTTGTAAATTGGCATCTCAGTATAATTTAGTATGTTTTATTTTTGTGTACATCCAGCAAAAAAAAATCCCAGTAAATTCAAATGAATGGGAATTAGTGGATGGTGCTGAAGGAAACTGGGACACCACTCTGAGAAGGTGATAGGGGTGAAGGTGTTCAGCTCTTCAGTCAGGCTGCATCTGGGCTGTGAGCAGAACCCATTGTGCTTGTATCAGTAGGAGTTCCTATTTTAAATCTAGTGAGATGGTTTTGCTTATGGAAATGAAATAGTCTTCTAAAAAACTGCTTTAAAAACTTCCAGTATTTGATGGAGAGTGTTGCTGTTTCAGATGTTGAGTACAGTGTTGTAGAGCTCTGCTTGGCTGGCTTGGATTTTCTGAAAACTTTTTTTTAGAAGGGTTGTTGTGCACTGTTAAATTCTGCAGGGTTTTTTTTTTTTGCAGGAGGACTGTAGATTTTGATCCAGCCTTCATTAAAAGGAAGCGTGTTAGTTCATGACTTGGAACTGCTCTTGCATTTCCATAGAAATAAAGGAATCTAAACAGCATGCAACTGAAATTAAAAGCCATGGAAGGACAATTTCAACCAGCTTATTTTCCTGAACATATTTGGAAAACAGAGGGACGGGATCTGTGAATTTATAAACTTGAAGCAATATAAAAAGAACCTTGAACTTTCAATCAAAGAGGCATGTAATTAAATTTCTCCCTGCTCCATAATTTTCTATTGTATCCTTGTTACCTTTTTTGTCGTATCTATTTGCATCTTCAGAAATCCAAAATATCTTAATTTGAATAAAACAAAAGCTTATTCATGCTTGTACTATTCATGTGGTCTAATTGGTTTACAAAATACAAATGTTCTTTGAAAGAAACTGATTTGATTTCAAGAGGCTGGTAGTTGTCCATCATATGTGGTCCTTCTCACAAAAGACGAAGGAACAGAACTAGACATAAATGGGCTTGCTTCAACTTGCTTTGTTTTTGCTCCTGTTTGGGCTGAGGTCTAGCTGTTGCTTAGTGAATGCAGTAGGAAAATATTAGGGTTGTAGCTAATTGCACAAACAAGAATAGTTTTCCACATGTGAACTTTAAATGGAGAACTGAAAATACTTCTAAAATGCTCTGCTTTCCTGTTCTAGGTAATACCAGTATGATCCTAAAGACTGCAAAATTCATTAGGGTCTCTGGAACACCTGGGCAGACAGTATTATGTGGTAGAGGTAATAATGATGTATACCAATGTCAGTCATGTTTAGAAAGAGATTCCAGATTATTTTGATACTGAAGTTATATGTAAAGTTATATGTAAGAGAGAGTGAGTAGCTGGGAAAAGATAATATGTTCTTGCATTCCAGATTAATTCTATCTATTTAAATTCAAATTGAATTACATATAAGAATTAGTTGAAGTGATTTCTGATATTTTATATGGAATAATCTGTTAAATAATGAGTCATTAATGTGGACCAAGATTTTTAACCTCATGGGTCTCTGTGAGGGCCAGGTGGAGCAGGTGACACAGAGGAGGGGTGGGCAGGCACTGCTGCCACGGTGTGCCAGGGAGGTACTGTAGTGTTTGGGCGGAGAGAGGCACTTTGCAGGGTTCAGTGTCAGGTCAATATAGCTAATGGAAACAGAGTTTAAAAGTCTGGCCAGATAAATAGCTCTGTGTCTAGGTGTGGGTTTCTGCTTTGGAAAATCAGTCTTGCAGGGTGTCTGAATATCATCACTGCAGACATCTTCAGTGATCCCAGTGCAGATGTGTTCCTGGCAGAGAAGAGCTCTTACCCCTCACAATACACTTCTTGGCCAGCCTCATGGCATCCTGGCACACAGTGGCCCTGCAAGCAGGGGCTGAACCTCTGTATCGGTCCCCAGACATTGAGCTTGGACACCCATCCTCCTCTGGAAGTTGGGAAGATATTCCCCTCACTGTGTCTGCCCTGGTTATCGGGCACAGACCTCTGCAGTACCTTTTCAGCTGCAGATCTGGGAGGAACAGCTCTCTTTCTGTAACAGCTCTTCTTGGTAAGAAGAGGAAAATATTCTTTCAATCTCTGCTCCCAGATGAACAGCTACTTCTTGGGGTGCCTGGGAAAGGAGGAAAGAGATGCAACTCTACCAACTTTTCAATCGAGGGAAGGACCTTCTAAAAGTAGCTGTATAATAGCAATAAGGCAATAATGGCATAGGCTCAAGACCTCAGTGTGCAGTATGTTTGGTATAATTTGAATATAAAAGAAGGAGTTAATGTAGAAAATTGTTAGTCAAGTCATTAAAATGATCCATGTGTTTATCTGAAGAATTATCTATTCTTCTGCAGGAAGAACAGATTAGTAACTGGGTTATTTAAATTTTTTACGTATTCTCAAATGCAACCATGCAGGGACCAGTAATATTCATGTTGTCTTCGGGGCTTACCTGAGAGTGGGGGAATATATGCAGTGCATTTCAGGGAGGCTGCTTGTCCCTGAGGCATCTTTAGTGATGTCAGCTCCTCATCTGGGTGCCTTCGTGAGACTATACCCAGCATGGATAGGCTAAACTCAGAAGGGGAAACGTGCTGAGATGTCAGTCGAGTCTCTCCTGCTGTCAATATAGTTTATGTTTAAGCACAGACTGAAGGGCACAAGAAGATGCATTACTGACAAAATAAATCAAATCATGGTTGGCAACAGGTTGCAAATGCAGGAGAGAACTGACAATAGATGGGCAATGGAATTATAAAGCAGAGGGAAGTCTCTGAAGGATACAGAGATCATAAAAATGGAAAATACTGGTTACTGGCAGAACTAATCTAAACCCATACTGTGTTGCCTCAATGGGAAGGTATTTGTATGTCAGAAAACAAGTTTTATACACAGCCTAATGTGGTGGTAATAGGAAAAAAGAAAAATCTATTTGCACTGTCATTTGTTGCTCTGTATCTCCCTGAGTTCTGAGGCTACTGTAAAGAAAATATTATCTCTACTGAACTGCAGATTAATTAGTCAAGCTAATGAATAATTCAAATCTTGAATTTACCCAAAGTATCTCTTCTCAGTTTATATACTTTGCTAATAGGAAAAGAGAAGACCAGCTTTTTGTTGCAATTTGAGTTTTTTTGAAAGCAAAACCCTCAATTTATGCTTTGCTAAGATGAACTAGATCAGGAATTAATGGGAATAGATTGAGCAACCTGCTGAATAGGCAAGTGTTTACCGTGGAGGGCTTTTGTTGTATGAGAGAGTCATTAGCTGGATCTCATTTAAAGTGTTTACTTTCATAAGAAGAAAAAAGATGTAGCAATAATTATTTCTTATTTACCATGTGAATGATCTTGCTTTGCTTTTTCGCTTTCTATACAAAGCATAAATCAGCCTGGAATACTTGATCAGTATGGACTATAAAAGTATTTTACAGTGATGGAAGGTACAGTTGCTAACTTGATATTTACTGATGGTAGGAAGAGCTGCTCACACCTGGCCATTTGTATGGGTGTGGTAAATACCGTGTTTTCCTGTGGGAGATCTGGAAGGGAGCAGGTCTGTCCCCAGCCCAGTGATGCTGAGAAGGCTCTGCCTGAGGCAGCTGCTCTCAGCTCCTGATGAGCTCTGAGCACCTTTGTGTCCCTGCTCCCCTTGTACGCTGCTAACTCACATGGGTACTGCAGGGATGAGTCAGCTTGGCCCTGGGACATGTGCCCCTCCCTGACACCAGCACACTGCAGCAGGTGGTGGAGAAAGGGCTCCAGCAGAGGTGTCTTCTTGTGGTTGTCAGTGAGGCTGCCATGCCTTTCAAGGAGAAATGGGCCAGCTTGGTGTGAGATGGATCAGATTGGGCCCAAATACTGTGAGTGCTGAGGAGGAGCCAATACCACATCTAGGACTTTGTTGAGCCATGGAGCCTTTGATGACATGAACCTCTGATACTTTGGGTAAAAATTACTTCCTGAGAGAGGTAATGAGTGTGATTAGAGATTCACGTAATCAAGTAGTTACGTCCCTGGACATTTTCCATGCTATCTTTTCTGCAGAATGAGGAACTAAAGAGCCCACTGTGTGCCTGGAGCCAGCTGCTGCACAAGTTCATGCTGCAAATTCATAGAGCCATAGAGATGGCTGGCACAGACCACAGGACTTAGGTGTTAAGTACTGATCTGGAAGGGTAAATCCTGCTTCTGAAAAGGTGGTAACCAGCCTGAGCTCATTGGTAACTTGGTAAGCACTTGCTTTTCTGGGTTGGGGGAAAGGGGGACTTCGGTGATTGCTGGTGAAAAGCGATGTCTTTACCACTTCTCTGAATGTGGCACATACAGAGTAGTGTTCTGCAGAGCAGAGAGGAGTAGGCTTTGCACATCTGAATTTGATTTGACCACTGCCAATGAAAAATAGTTAGTAATACTGTCATCGCTCAGTCTTTTATAAGACTATTTAGAGCCAGCTTTCAGACATCCTCTGAAAGCCCTTTCCTGGTGCAGGCAGATTTGCAGAGGCATAAGATATTCTTGTTCCCTGAAGACTTTCCTCCACCTGCTTAGGTATAATCCTCTGATGTTATACAGTTGCTATGGAAATAAATGACATCACTGTCTGGGGAACATGGCTTCATATGAGGAATCAATAAACTAGAGCAAATGAATTGTCAGACAGCTATGTTGCCTCCCTGTCTTGCTAACATGGAAAAAAGGGAGGTGGATGAGAAAGTGATAAACAGTATTTTTTTTCCCCAAGGAAGTATGTGTTTTATAAGCCAACTGTCTGTCAGTTGTTTTAGACTTCAGAAGATCTCAGTAATCCCTTAAAGATGTAAAGGGATTTCAAGTTAGGGAGTTGGTAATTTCCCACTAGTGGCATCATATCTTGTGTTGCAGTTATTCCCACTGCATTTTCTGGTTTTGGTACCAGTTGGACAGTACAATGCCATAAAAGGAGCTGTGTGAGGTGTAGCCAGCTGGTTCCATGGGATAATTGGAGCTCCTGCAAATGCACCATCACCTCTGTCTCTCAGTCTGCCTCCAGCCCCCTTACTCTCCATCCTCCCCTGCCTCTGCCATCAGGCTGCAGGCAGCACAGGCAGGGCATGCACAGAGGCCACTGCCTGCCTGCAGAAAGCCAGGTGCCAATCCTGCCCCCCTGGCCTGGGGAATTCAGTACAGCCCTCGCTGAGCCCAGGGTGTGGAAAGTATGCGACACTTGACAGCCCCACTGGAGCCCAGCCCGCTTCTTGTGGTGATTTTACACATATGGTATCTCTTCCTAGGAATGAAAGGGTTTTCCTGTTCCAAGGATTATTACGTGTGGATTGCTGGAAACGTAGGAGTGCAGGTAAAATCTGTGCTGCAGTGCCAATTAGGCAGTGTCAGTACAATAGTCCCCAGGAGGAACATAACCAAATGAAGGTCCTAATGTCAAGCATGTATCCCAAATGGCTATTTCTGACATAGTTCATAAATTAAGGAAATTAAATTGAAAGTCCTTTAACTACCAGAAAAAAGCCTTGAGAATAAATGTTAACTTCTGTACTTAAAACTCCAAAGGGTTTAAAAACCTAGATAAAGTCTATTGTGTGTGTCATGCATGAAAACAGCTATTATTATCAGAAATAAAGCAACTAATACTTTGCAGATTTCAACATTTTTAATTATAAAGACACTGGTCCTTACGAGTCAATATGTGGTGGATAGTCTTAAAAGGATTAGCAGCACATTTACTCCTTCACAGAAGGTTGAGCAGGGAGGCTGTGCTGTTTAGTGGATTTGCTGTCACTCTCTGAGGAATTAGCTCGCTCTTCTTGTGACTGGAGCACATTTGAATCCTTAGCTAATTTCTGAATGAATCTGCCATGAAAGAAAAACACTTAAAGAGGTGAAATATATATGTTGTATGTACCCATCTGTACTGCAGTGGGCTGTTCTCCAATATTTACTTAAACAAAAAAGGAGGCCTGGACTAAAATATATACAGAGAGGGAGTCCAGCTCTGACAGGATGTGGCATTACAGCTGAGTTGTCAGTGTAGGAGGGCTGTGGTTTATGGCTGAATGGAGGAGTTCAGCACTGCATACTGTGTGGTTAATCTCTTTGTTCCTAAGCATTGGATTCATCACTTACAAGTTGTACAAATGCAAAATAAGCAGTAAGAATATTACCCAAGCATGTCCATTGCAGCAGCCTGGGCTGCCAGTAGAAAGGTAGTATATATATTTAGTTTTGAACTAAGACATTTGAAAAAGTTCTGGGTGTTATTTTTATGTATGAAGTCAGGCATCTTTGTGAGACACAATGGCACAAGGGTTTGGTGTAAAACCTGGTTTTTGTAACACCCCTCATGAGACTGCAGATTTGCCAGCTGGTGTGATTGGGCTCACCTTACAGTTTCCCTTTTGCACACAAGGGGTTTGAGTTTGTAGCACTAGGGAGAAAAACAATACTGGGAGAAATTTATCTATGCAAAACAGGCACTGAAATGTGATAGAAACATTTTGGTAAGAAAAAGATCTTACACTTTATTGACTGCTCTTCCAAGTCTCTTGTTCAGAGCTACATATGATAGCAGGAAACAGTTCTCTTTAGAGTCTATTTAAACCAAAGTATAAGGACCAGCCTGCAGGGCTGTGGCATGTAGTTCTTGGCAGAGGTCAGTCCTCTCTGCTTTGCACATACAGTTCTGTTGAGGTTCATAAAACTATTTGTGTGACCAAGGCAAGCAAGATCTGGCTTGCTTGGGAGAGAGCTTTTAATAGCAGATGTTCACTAAGAAGCAATGATCCTGTTGTCCAGAAATGTCCTTAGTAATAAAGAAGAGAACAGAAAGAGAGAAAAGGTCTCAAGGAGCAGAGTAGTTCCTTTAGTCTGTTTTTCATGAAATAACCATTATTTATGAGGGTTTTTCTATAGGATCCAGCTAGTCCAGATGAGGAGCACTCATGCAAGTACGATCAGTGAGTTCAGAGGAATTGCCTAAATAAATAAAACAGGCACAGTTTTTGCTTATTAAATACTGAATGATTTTCAGCTTTATTTCAACACCTTGGGAAGGATGAGTGTGCCTCCTCCAAGTGAGAGGAAGGAAAATAGTAGAGAGGGTGGAAAGTGAGAAGTAGTAGAAGGCACAGATTTAGCTAATGATAACAGGACATGCAGGCTGCTTGCCATCTTGGAAATGACAAATACAACTATCCCTAAGTTTGTGCTGTAACTCTTCAAATTTATTACAGACTCCTTGCTATTTGGGAGCATGGAAGAAAGACTGAAAGTTTTCTGGAGCAAGGAAGGAGTTTGTTGCTTGCATAATGCAAAAGATAGGTCTAGAATATGATACATTATTTACTGTTTATTTCTGTTCCTCTGTAAAACTAAAGAATGTCTGTTGCCCCTTCTGGCTGCCTTTAAGTAAATTTTTTTAGCCCACAATTGACCATTAAAGGCATAAGGCAGCAACATCTGTGAGCGTATATAGCAGTACCAAGTGCAGCCATACCCAGGGGAGGAGGCATAATCAGCTCAAAATACTTGACCAGGCAACTCCCACTGAGCAGAGCAAGGTCCCCCATCCTGTGGGGCAGATCCGTGCCCTGCCCATACTGGGTCAGCTCTGCTCCATGAGACCCCGGCCAAGCACCTGGAGAGCCAGCACAGACAGGCCACAGCTACTGCAGAGACGTCCGTGCAGTGGCCTAATGGCTTTTTTTCCAGGTCCCTGATAATGCATGCAAAGTCTGTAGGGTGTGTGTGTATACACATGCACAGAGGTTAAAGCTGTCCTGTGCAGAGAGCAGCTCTCTGATGTGGTGGCAGGAGGAAGTGGTGCGTGGAAATAGTGTTAATTAAATGTCACATTTTGGAAAAATTAGATGCCGGGTCATTGAGTTAAAATACTGGCTCAGTGTAAAACAGAAAACATGAGCCTTGCAATTATTTCTAGGAACATTATCTTTATCATTTGCTTATATTCTGGTTGTTGCTGGCAGCCCCAGTCAGGATACAAACTGCATTATGCTAACTATGTTTATGAAGTACTTCAAAGCAGTCCCTTACTTAACAACCATTGGGTTTTTCTGTCTGCCATATCCATATGTGAGAAGCCACAACTGCCTGTTCCTTTATGCCCTGCCTACACAGGAAGATAATGTGCCAGTACACAAGTGGCTGCATCTGTGAGGTACTATTTGTAAAAATCATGTATTGAAAACTATTTTGTCTGCCATATATGTAAGTAAACACAAGATGGAGATGAAATTTGTTACATGCTGCTCAAGCTCAAGAGTGAATGGGCTAAATGGCACTTTCCGTAGAGCTTAATGACCATGTAAGGGGAAATGCTTGGTGTAATTATACAATGGTAGTAATGGTACAAGAGCAGCAGAGATGCTCAGAGGTTCTTTCTCTCGAGATGAAGGGTGGGATGTCTCCTGTTGTGTGGTGGGGTGCATGGAAAGGGAAGGTGGTTCTGCAAGGGAGCAGAGGTAACAAGGCAGTGTCTGCTCGGGTGTTTTGAAATCCTTTGGTGCTGAGAAGTACTGCTCAGGAAGAGTTTGGGAAGCTGGTTGCAGCACTGCCTGAAACAATAATGTTGATTCTTAACAAATCTTGGAAATCTGGGAAGATTCCAAAAGCCTGTGGGACTCTTAGGCCCTTCTGGTGTTTAAAAAGGGCACAAAAGCATAACCCTTGTTTAGTACGTCAAGTTGGCTTGATGTTAGCTACAGGTTGGCAGGGCACAAATTGTTTGGGACTTTGTATTAATTTAATACTCCAAAGTATTAAAGGCTAAAAATATAATTCCTACTTACTATGGCTTAACCACTGGTAGATTTGTCTAAATTTTTCTTTTGGTAGGGTTATGTGCTTTCATGATTAAAAAAAACAGTGATTATATAATATGCTTGTATTTCTCTAAATCATTTGAACTAGTCATATCTGTCTTTTTGATTAAAAGCAAAATCCAGAAAACTCGCATTGAATTAACCTGCTAAGTGGATTTAAAACCTGAGATTTTGAAATGAATTTGTTAACACGTACAGTATGAACAATGAGCCCCGTTCTTGTCTTCCTGTAGCTACTGTTAATAGTGTCTTGTTGGTAGAGTTTGCTTACAGAAGTGCAGGCAAGTAATGAGGATGTCAGCTTATAGAATGATGTAAATCACTTTTGTTTTCATTCAGCCAAAAGTAGGTAATATAGCAGGGAACTTAGAGCCCCACTTACATAAATAAGAAATTCTGTATTTGTTTTATATTAATATTAACCAAACTGGTTTTAGCTTTAGCTTGAGCTATTATAAAAATCTGCTCTAAACAATCCAGCAAGTGAAGCCTGAAGTGCAACTGCAATGCAGAGAGTGAGGTGCTGAGCTAGACAAGGGATCACATCTGTACCATATAGAAATGCAGTAGTATAGAGAATCATGCAAGCCAATTCTAATGTGTGGGTGGTTCCATTTTTACTCCCTCCCCAGAGCAGCAGCTGAATTGCAGAGACCAGTGCAAAATGCATTGTGATTAGCTCAACAGACTCAGAGTCCGTGGGTTGAAAGGCTTCTCTTTTGCACAAATCCTGGGGAAGGTGTTTAGAAAATAGTTTATCTTTAAATGGTCATTTCTGAGGCCCTGATAGCAGTACTCAGCTTTTTGGAAGAGCAGCATCCTTTTGTGCCAGCTTTTGTTACATGCTTTCCCTTTTTCCCGATTTCCTCCCTCTCATGTGAGGGAGTATCAGCTTGCTGCCCTGGACCAAAATGGTCATAACTGTCTTGTGTGTGTTCTTATTTTATAAATATGATGGCCTTGTTGGCTGGGTTCGTTTGGGAAGGGTGTGTGTCAGCTCTGTGTGCCAGTTTGCAGCGGGGAGATGTTTGGCAGGGTGTCCCCAGCCTGCCCACCTGGTGTGGCAGCTGTGCCACCTGCAGCAGCAGCAGGGCTTCACTCCCAGGCAGCCAGTCTAACAGGGGGCTGTGGTGATGGTGGGCTGGCAGGGATGCAGTTGCAACTCAGTGGGTGCCTCATTAAATTTTCCATTCCTGACCTCAGTACTAACATAAAAATTAAATGAGAGGCAGAAAATGAAAAAAATTATGATTCCATCCTTTCATGGCAGCCACATTGAGCACTGAAGTGCTGAGATGTGCTAATGCTGTGATTCTGCTCACTGTTTGCAGGAATGAAGCTTTAATCAATACCTGAAAACACTGAAAGAGAACAAGCCAGACTGTCATGGGTGTCTTTTTATTAATTGAGCTGGAACTTTAGATTGGGAGGGAATGTGGCCTGCAGGTGCTAGCAGATGCTGATTGCCTTCAGCTATTACTAATGACCACAAGGCATTTGCTAAATGTTGCTTTGAGAGATGTTAAATGAGTTGTCAGCTGTCACTGTGCTTTAAAACCTACTGAAACAGTGACTCAGTGAGCATAGCTGACCATCTCATCTCAGCCAGGCTGGACTACTCTTAATGGTACTGGAAGCATCAGTGTGGGGTCACAGGAATGGTCTGTGGTATGGGTTGACTTCTACATGAATACAGACTTCCCAGGTGAAGGTTCTTCATCCCAGGAAAAAAAAAGATTACAGAAAGGAGGTGCAGAGCTCTGCAAACTGTGAGGAGCATGAATAAAATGGATTGGAAACAGATGCTTATTTTTGCTCACAGGAAGGCTAAGGTACCTCAAGCGAAACTGTCAGGCGGCAGTTGCAGGACCAAAGAAGATACTTTTTTTCATACAAGAAGTATCTAAACTTAATTACATCTCCACACGTATTTTGATAGGAGTGTTAAAAGCAGAGCTGATTTCAGAAAAGCAAAATCAGGATATAAAAATTGCTTGGGAGCTATTAAAAATGTCATTGCTGGCCCAGGAAGTCTCTCAGTCCTAGGTACCTAGAATTTGTCCAGAGAGGAGTGTCACTGATCACCACCTAATGCTCTCCTCTCAGTCTCCCATGTTTGCAGCTGTCAAAGAAAACATAATAGGTAGATGGATCTTGGTTGTTGTGTTGTGATAAATCAGAGGTTTCTGAATGCTTGAGAAGGTTGGGTAGGACTTCTTTTCCTTTGGTGTTGACTTTTCTGTCCTGGATATGCACTGATATTAGAGAAGAACATAATCCATCTGCTTGTGTGGGCCTACATGAATGTGAAAAATGAAATTTATCTTGTGGTGTAAGCATCCTGCCCTCAGGAGAAAGGAAGCATCCTTTCTCTCTTGTGAGGACTCCCACTGACTTTAGTGCGATGATCATCATGACTAACAAAACAAACTAGGTGATGCACAGTTAGTACAGGTTCAAAGGGATGCATATGAACAAAACACCTTTTGGTTTTTGCCTCGCTAGCTGGGTTAGTACAAATGTTTTGGTCGCTACAGGTGGCCTGAACAGAGGCCCTAATTCAAGGAGGTAAGCATTTAGGTCATTGAAGGAAGAAAACAGAAAGTGTGACACCAGAGAAAGTTGGTATGGTGGTTCTCTTTTTGATACCAACTCTTGTTTTTTCTGGCTGCATACTTTCAGAGAGGAATATTTTCTCCCCTGTAGTGGAGCTTGTATTAGTTTTCCAACAAAAGGCACAAGAGGCCTGACAACGCACAGATAAAATCATACTGAGCTGTGCTTCCTGGAATGTGGCACATCAAACAGGCCTTTGTTGGGTGGTTAAAGAGCCTCTTTCGTTCAGATGCTATTTTGACAGAATGCATTGTTTTCAAAGACCCTGGGAATTATGCCCATAAAATGCATTCAGCACTACGTTTATGAGGCTCAATTCAGCACTGGAACGGTGTTGTCTGGGGACATTTAAAGACCAGACATGAAAGCAGTGCCATAATCCTCACGTTCAGTCTCATCTGTTGGACCGGGCTGTCTCTCTCGGCGCAGCATGTCCACGTCTCAGTATTTCTGAGAGTACCAATTTAATGTATCACCCTTTGTAACAGTATTTGTAATTATCTAAGCCATGTATAGTTGTGCACTGTGACATAAGTATGGTATAGCATTGCACATGTTCTGTGTAACACCATAGGTCCTTCCTCCTGCACTTTTTCTACTGGCTTTGCTGAAATGAAACTCCTCTGTGGGAGGAGTTTGGGTTTGGATAGGATTTAAGGCACGCATGGGATTGCACCTTCTGCCTCTACAGAGTGACTGCTTCTGTCAGGCACCACCACCTGTTCAGAGCCTGGGGACAGTGTAGGGGAAGCTCTGAAGTTAAGAGCACCACAAACCTTGGAAATAAATTGACTAGCTCCTGGGTTATGAGTGAAAGAGAAAATTAGCAGTATGTGCTGATATATTTCGTACACAGTTTTGACTCTGTGAGTCTGGTTATACAAGATACAGATGTACAAACCCTTCCTGTCTTGAATTTGCTGTATTGCGGTTGTTGGTTGCATATGTGGTTGTTTCCTTTTTAGGTTTGATATTTTTTGACTGGCAAAACTGTCCAAAAGAAAAAGAAAGGAAAAAAAGAAAAAAAGTTTTGCTAGAATGAAGCTACATTTTAAAAGAAAAAATAAAGTTGTCTTGTTCCTAGCATAGCTTTCTCCATAACCTGAACTGATACAACCTACTCTCCTTGTTTAGAGCTGTACACTGTTTCTTCACCCAGCACTCCTTTATGGTGCTGCTACCCAGAGCTACTTCCCTACTGCACACAAAATACAAGTTTTCCTTATCCCTCTGTGTCTATAAAGTCTGCCCACATGATTTGATTAAAATTCATGTCTTCCTGCTTCCATTTTGTCTCTTTCTTGGGACTGTTTTTGGGTGTTTTTGTGGTTTGGTGTTTTTCTTCCTTTTTCCTTAGCCAGTTAGCATAAAACTTCAGGGTTTCAAATCTATACAGCCATTTCCTTTAGCAGCGTATGCTCTTGGCAAGGTGAGTGCTCTTTGGGCACCAGGAGATGCTGGGTGCCAGGGCATGGTTTTCCTACGAGATGTAGACTGTGAAAGGCTGCAGCCTGGAAACTGAGTGTGTTCTTGTGAACACTTGAGGATTTAGTGTTTTGTGCTCCGAC
This sequence comes from Campylorhamphus procurvoides, assembly GCA_013396655.1. Taxonomy (NCBI): domain Eukaryota; kingdom Metazoa; phylum Chordata; class Aves; order Passeriformes; family Dendrocolaptidae; genus Campylorhamphus; species Campylorhamphus procurvoides. The sequence goes on along the minus strand of WBMV01003263.1, from coordinate 536,539 downwards.
AGAAGGAGCAAAGGCAGGGTGTTTTAAAAGGCCCAAATTTGCCCATCACTTTTGAAGTTAAAGAATTTAATTGGTTGATATTAATTTGGACTCACTTTTTAAAATGTGTAAACGTGTATAAATATATTGTTATGAGAAGCCTTGAAGCTAAAACGATGCACAATGTTTTGTAGTGCTAATTGGTAGCATGGAAGGGTTGTGCCTTATCATCAGGGCACGTCTTAAGTCTGGTTTTACAGTAGAGTCTCCTTCCTTTCCTGCTGGTCACCTTACTTTCTTCAGATTGTGGGGGACAAAATACTTCTTTTTGCCAACTGGTGCCACACTGATGGATCTGAGATCAAACTCAAGCTATGTCTCCTTTGGGCCTGAATTAGGTCTTGGAGCTGCCTGGAGCTGGTGGAGTGGCCTGGAGGCGCCACTCTCTGTTACAGAACATGTTTTATTTTGAGCACAGGCATAATTACTAAAGTTCTTCTAACTGGTTTCTCACAACACTGTTGTTTAAACATCTTCCTTGACACAGAAATCCTGTAAAATGGCCAGCTCCAAAATATTTTGAAACTTTGCAGTCTCTTCACTACTGGTGGCACAATACTGTGCTTCTGTCTATCTGTCTGTTTGTTCTGAGCTGGGATGTAAAAAGCCATTTAGTAAGAGGGGCTCTTTTAAACTATAGCAACTAGGTATTTGGGAAAACCAGTCATGAATTCTATAGAAATTTTGAAAGAAAACAGTGACAGAGTGTACTTACCACTGAAACTGTACTGGGTGAAACAGATTAAAAATCAGGTTAGTAACTTGTTTTTCACAGGACCTTGCTTGGTGGAATTCTTGGTGGTTCAGGGTTTTTGTTTCAGTGCTGTACTCAGATTTAGTGTTGGTTCACATTAACGGTGTAATTTTAGATCTTCTCAGCTGTTTGTCATGTCCTTTCAGCTAATAGAAACAAAATGAATCATCTTTATCTATTTTAGTCACACTTTCTGTATCTTAGCTAATGAGATTTCCGGGTAGATAATTCTTGAATTAGTTAGCAGTGTTTGCAAACTCCAGACCTGGGTTGGACACTTGAGAAGATAATGAGAGGAAAGTGAAAAAAACCAATGTACTGAAAGGTAGATTAAACAGCTCAGTGTGTTTTGCAACATCTGCATAAAATGGTCTGGAAAAATGTTGGCTCTGCACAGCAATACATCCTATGGGTAAGGAGAGCCTGTGTAAGTGGAATTCACCCCTCTGCAGTCATGCAGTATAGTACTTTTGTTTATTATACACTTACACTATTTCTTTCAATAGAAATACCCCTTTTTCATTTTTCTACTTTCTATTTTATGTTATTTGTGTTGCTTTAATACTTTACTGTCTGCTGTGATACTAATGACGGTGCAAGGGGTAATCTGGCAACTTTGTATAAACAAATGCAGTTGTCTCTGGTTCATTTGACTTATCTGTAAGAGAACTTAATCAAATTTCTCAGTGATGAGATGTAGTTTGCTTGAGAGAGCTCTCTTGGAGGGATTACCATGAGTTTACTGTCTCCTGTGAGTGGAATGTGGACATCTGGAATGGATGAGACACCAACCTATGCACAAACCCTTCCAGTTTTGTTGGGGAGAAGTGAGAGGTGGACCACGCTCTGTTTGCTTTGCCAGAGGCTCTGGAATTGCCCAAGTAGATGGTGACGCCTGGTGCCTGCATACAAGAGACGTTTTTAATTAAAAGAAGAATCTATTAGCATAGGGATGCCAGGAGAAAACAAACTTATTTTTAAAGCCTCCTTTCATTCAGAAACTATTTTTGAAATGCTAATGGTGGTATGTTTGCCTTGTGCTGCTGTATCATAAGCAGAATTTGTAAATGTTTAAATGCTATCCTATTTTGACACTTGGCAACTTCCGCTTCAATTCTGCTGGCACGTTTTTACAGCTTGTTGCTACACACGTTGAAGCTCCAGCCTGGATAAATGCTTAGCATTGTGAATGCTCAGACATCAGTATCTGAAGTGCCTCTTCAGAGCCCAGCAGAAGAGTTCAGCTGTCACTGAGGCAAGATGCCTGTGGTCAGCACTTGCAGTTTTAGCAGAGAACCACTGGAGTTTGCCCTGTGGCATTTGTTTGGAGAAAAATTAAAAGACCTTATGTTGAATTTTAGCCTGGAAGAAGACTTATAAAGACATAGTGATTATTTTAAGAGGTTTTTGTGCTTTGCTGATTCTGGGCAGAGTACAGAGACTAGAACCACCAGAGTCCTTGTGGACTTAGACATGCCTTGCAGTGAACTATTTTGCCAAGGTGGTGACTTCTGCACCAGGGGATAAGAAGTCCTCTAAAGGGACCTTTTTGCTGCCTATTTTGGTGTCCTTATTGGAGAATCTTCCGGACAAAACCAGGTAGCTTTTGGCCTCTGTGGAGCTGAGCAAACAGGTTTGCTCCCCTTTGCTCTGGAAGTTAGTGGGTATTTCTGGGGAAGCAGTAACCTTTAGGAGAGCAGGCAGCCCACTGAATCTCAAGATGCTGAGTGCACAAGTAGTTTATTGCGTTAGGACTTAAATAGCCATGACATGGAAACCAAGGTACATTGACTGTCTTATCTACAGTTGCTGCAGTCTGCTGATTTTGAACTTGCACTGCTGAGGCTTCCATTTGAATGGCAAGAAAATTGCAAGAGCCTTCAGCATCCTATCAGCCTTTGAACACTGGCACAGAAATATGTCTTTTCTTTTTATCTGCCCTGTGCTGAGTCCCTGGTAATTTTTTTTTTTTTTACATTACTGCCAGCATTTAAGACTTCCTCACCTTGAAAATGTACAGACAGTTATGTCATAAGGTACTTCATGTTCTCTCAACTCTCACAGCCTTCTCCCCTACCAAGGAGTTGAAGATCTGGGAAAAAGATAAGCAGAAGCATAGCTAAAAATGATGATAATTCAATGATAATAGTAAATCAGTCTCTAGGTCAATCTCACTCTGCAGTTCAGAGTCACCCTTAGGAGGAATGTGGCCTAATCTAAGTCTAATACCCACAGGAATCTTTTCCTGTCAGGGACCTCCATGACCAATTTTGCAGTGTGTTTCTATCAAGAATGGTGCAGACACTTCCAGTGAACAGAGATACACCTGGGCTGCAGTTTCACCTTTACTGACGACTTGGATATGTACCATCTTTGGCTGCTTTTGGGCTCTGCCAGTTAATTCAATAATAGTGATTCAGAGAAAATGAGAAGTTTCTTATCTTCTCAGTTAAAATACCTAATTGTTCAAAATTCACATCGCTGCTAGAAGGTGAGTCATAAGATAATTGCAGCTGATCTGCCGGAGAGCTAACATTTCAATATAAACAAAGGATCCTGATATCCTTTAAAAACACTGCTTTCCAGAATATGGAAATGTACAACATGTATGGTCTGGCCAGCTTTCCAGATGGAGTAAGGAATATGTACTTTCATATAAACATCATGTGGACCATCAAAGGCAGCTTCATTTGGCATTACTTCTCCCCAGGTGGGCTCCCTGCTGTGAGTGAAAGCCGTGCTGTTCCCCCAGAGAACAAGGGACAGGGAGCAGCAAAAAAAAGGAGCAACAATTTCACTAGTGCCTGCTTGTTCTGAGAAGCTTTTCCTGCCTTCATGATATAATAAAAATGGCTTGCTTTTCTGCTGAGCACAGTAACATCTGCCTGCTGCAGGCAGACAGTGCCAGTGTCCAAATTGTTGTGAACACTCATTTGTTAGTCTGGAAGAATAATTAAAAATGCTCTTAATGTACATAATGTAAACGTGGAGTAATATTTGTGGATGATGAGGAGAGTGCAGGGCAGCTTGGGATGACAGCTTGAAAAATGTGGCTTTGTGTGGGGGTTTACTGAGGTTCTGGAGCCAAGCTCTGCCTGTAATAAACTGCAAAGTGAAAAGCTCAGGAAAAGATGAATGTGAAGGATTTAGCATCAGGACGCTTTGTCAGTGATTAATGGAACTTGGCTACTTTTGCTGCTTGGCAGTTTTACCTCTGTGCAGTGCCTGCTACCCTGTGGACCATCTATAATCGGAGTGGCTGTAGCTGTTTGGACCCACAGCACAAACCAGGACAGAGCAAAGAATTCCGGTGTCCTCCTGCTGGGTCAGCTTTTTAATCATGTACATATTCACTGTGACAAAGAAGGAGGCGTTTTCAGGGTTTTTTAAATAACTTAAAAGGGTGTAGGTTTGGAGGTACAAACATCCTTTTGGACTGTTATAAATCACTGTTGTTATCTTGGAAGAAATGAGTTTTGAAGTTCAACTTCATCCCTCTGAAGGTTATTTGTTGTTATCCTGAAACTTGCCTCCATTTTTAGCCGGGTGTCTGTCCTGGAGTAAATAAGGGGAGCTGCAGTGTCTTCACTCAAGTGGGTCAAATCTCCAGGAAGGAGTTTTGAAGAAGCTTGCAGTGGGGCGTGTGAGCCATTGGGGGGCTTGTCGTGGTAAAGGCTGGAGAAGAATGCTGGCTGCATGGGGAGGATGTACCTCGGTGCAGGCAGAAAGTGCCAAGAAAACTTGGAAAACCAAAGGCTTGGCTGGGCTGTCGAAAGGGTGCTGGCTCACTGCCACAGGACCAGCCTAGCCTTGCTTCTATAAGGGGAGGAGCAGTGCTGGCTATGAGCTGGCTGGGAGGCTTGGGATGGAGCAGCAGGGAGCCTGACAGGAGCAGCCATCAGCAGGAGCCATGGCAATGACATATTCCAGAAGTTTGTTTCACTGGATAAAGGGATTCCCCAGAACTGATCCCATGCTTCATGTCGCTGCCTGCTCCTGGGGGCTTTCCTGTGTTTCATTGTTCTCATTTAGCAGTTGAACTCTGATGATCCTTGTGGCTCTCTTCCAGCTCAGGATATTCTGTGATTTAGTCCTAGCCAGTCATGACTGTTAAGTACAGATGAGGCCTGATTTTGCCATCATTTCTAGACAAACTTTTCCACGTCAAAAAGGAATCGTTCTTTTCTCAAGATTCCTGGCCTTGGCTACCAAAAGCAGTGGCTGCAAGTGAAGGACCAGTCGGATTTTGCACTCCAGCTTAAAATGAAAGCAGTATTTTTAGAGGCATGCATATGTGGACACAGCTGTATTCATGCTGGGAGAGAAGACTTTTCTTCCTTGCCTAGTCCTCCCAACAAAGCTCTCTGCAGCCCTGCCAGACTTTCACAGAAGAGGAGAGGTGGCCACTGTCAGGCTGCCAGGCAGGCTCCCCATGCTGCCTCCAGAGGTTGTGGGAATGCTCCTGCTGCTCCTGTGGGGCAGGAGAGTGGCCGGGAACCAACTAAGTCACTGTTGACTGTTCCTGATGCGTGCCACAGTAAGTCTCTCTGCAGGTTTGGGGCTGTGTGATTTCCATGGCCTTCTAAACTTTGCAGTTCCTCCAGACTAAAGAAAATGGGCATAATGAGGAAAACCAGAGGAGAAAAAATGCTCACCATGCTGCCTTGCAAGATGGTTCATCAGTTATGCTTGTTTTAAGAGAGAATCCTGAACTGGAGAGAACAGGCACCCACATATGCCAACACACCTCCACCTCAGCTGGGGGACCAAACTGATCAGGATTTCATCATTCTTGCCATACACCAGTTTTGTCCAGATGGTGGAGGTACACAGTTAGTGTCTTGGGCATTGCAGTCCTTTAGGGGAAGTTTGGTGTCTTTCACTCACACCCCCTGTGTCTGTCTTATTTGCTTGGAACTACATTTTTGCATTCTCCTTATTTGAAGTGTATAATCACAGGGTTTAAACAGCATATCACATAATCAGCCCTGAATGCATAATTTAACTCGGCTGCTGTGAATATGGGAAAGTGCTTTGCCCTTGCTTAATGTAATAGGTGAAATTGAGTGTGGTAAACTCAGCATGGTAAAATAGATGTCTTTGTCTCAGACCAGGTCCATACAAATGTTCCTCAGAGTTTGCTTGGCTGTCACTTGCCAGTTTGTACCATACTTTTGCTGGAAAAGTTTCTGTACAAAAAGAATAGCACATCAGAGTCCCAGTTAGGGCCTGGTGGTTCCAGCTTTACTGCCTGTAGTGGTCTGAATGGCAATAAAGACAATAGATATATCAGCATGTCCAAATTACAAAAACCTACCATGCAATACGGAATGGTTTCTCTGTGAGTGGGCACTACAGGTGCGGTGTGAAGTGTGTGTGATGTGTCTGTGCTGGGGCACTGGAGTGGTAGAGCCCAAATGTGATGCTGCAGGCTCTACTGACAGACTGAGGAGCAGCTTGGTGGTATTTTTCTCCAGTTACCCTGGTGACTGAATAGTTTCCTGTAACATCATTTGTTTTGGGATGAAAGTGTTAATGCTAGTTCAGTGATGTGCAATGATGAGAAAATACTCCTGTGTTTTGTTTCTAAGCAGATTAAAAATGTGGGGGAGAGGATATTCCCTTCCAGTGTTGGCAGTTCCAGAAATAGCCGTGATTGAAGTCTGGATGACTTTCATGTTGTCTCTGAATTTTGCTTGGTTCAAGCATTCAAAAACAGTGAAAATGGTACCTGTCTGAATTTGAATAGCTGTGCTTTCCAGCCATAGTGGCACACATCTCCTTTCTGAAGAGATGTGCCACTATTGCACAAATAGTGATGCACTTGTGGTTTTTTTCATGCCAGGTTGCTTTATCTTTTCTCCTAAAGCTCTGGACACAGTAGGTCCTATTACTACCAGTTCTACCAGCTTTGAAGTTTCAGGGTTTAATTTGCTCCCATTTGATTTAAAACTGTCCTGACCTCAGTGAGAAGAGGTTCCTGTTCTGTACAGCTTTGCAGTTCAGTGAGATAAATACAGTGTTTAGGCACTTGCAGACCATAGAAATCCTATCAGTTTTCTTTGTGAATGAACAATATGCTGACTCTTCTATTCAGGGCCAAAGTAGCTGAAATAGCATTTATTGTATTTACAAAGGAGTTCTGCTCTCTTCATCAACAATAACAAGTTACCATTAACTGCTCAAGGCAGCAATTTTCTCATTAGGTGTTTTAATGAACACAGAAGGGTTTAAATTTATCCTTATTTCTACCCTCCTTGTGCTAAATGCAGCCTCTACATGTACAGGAACCATAGCTTTTGAGCAGGTCTTGGTTCTGAATTTAGGCTGCATTAATGAGTGTAGGAATTACAATACCAAGCTCATCAGTTCATCTAAAATACCATGTAGACAAACGGAAAAGGTCTTTATTTCTAAATCTTCTTAAAAACAGAAAAGAAAAAAAGAAAATAACTTGTGTAGCTAAGAGTTACTCTGGGGATTTGTGGTTAACAGAGTGATTACAGTTTCAGAGCAGACTGGGCAGGAGCTTCCTTGCCATGCTGAGAAACATGCAGTTGCTTCACTGTGGCTGTGGGAGAGATCTTTTGGAAATATGCTTTTGAAAGACCCCTTCCTATTGTTGTTTTCACAAGTTAAGCTCCTTTCCATTTAAGTTAAATTTATTGAAGATTTTCCCTGTCTCCCATATTTCATTTTTTTTTGGTCTTCTTTCCTTTCCATGTTCTTTCCCTATCTTCCATAGTGAAGTTGAAACCAAAGGTGACATTTTTGTGGGGCAAATGAACGGAAATTCTATAGCTGTTGAGTTTTTTTCTGAATAATAAATTGCCATTTTCCAACCCCTTGCTGTTTTCCATGTCTCTGGTACAGAGGTGCCAGGCTTCTCCAAGTGACAGTCCCAGAAGGAGCTATGGGAGGGACCTCCACAGCACTGTCCCTTCACCTGCTGTTTATTTTTTGGTAACATGGAGATTCTTGTGTATTTTAACCCAATTAGTCGTCGGTTGTCCATTACCATTTCTCACTCTCCTACTGCAGCCCTTCAGTGGCAAGCTTTGTCCTCTAGCATCACTGCAACTCTCCTTCCACTCTTCCAGTTCTGCCTTCATTTCTCCCATTGCTGCTCCTTCACCTCCCTCCCACCACTCTGGGACCTGCATACTGTTGGGGTGGGTGTGGGAGACTGGAGGTGTAATGTTAGGTACCTGGTGTGCTTATGTGCTGTAGCAGGGAATGGGTCATTTTCATGACCCAAGGAAACCTATTGAGGCCCAGTGTTTTTAACTTCATCCAATGTGTGTAAAAATGCTCAAGAAAGTGTTCTGAAAAATAATTTCTTAGACCTGCATGCAATATCTATTAATCTGTTCTTTCAGATAAAACTGAAGGTGTATTGTGTTGACCAGAAAGTAACTCTGCTGTTCTGTACAGGTTACTCCTAATACAGTCCCCATTTGTGGCCTGATGTTTCAGCACTTCTGTCTGTGCTGCATCACTCAGTGGGACTAGTGATGTTTAATTATTTCAGTTCTCCCAACAGACACACGTACTCTTTCTTAATCTTCGTTTAAACACCTCAGTGCCTAATGCAACTCATTCCTAATCAGCCCCCTTCATTCAGTTACTCTGAATCCAACTCCAATGCTTTTGAACACTGCAATTTCTCTTTCTGTAGGAGATGGACAGTTTGCCCTTATTACTTGTCAGCTGGGTAAACTGAAAAGATAGATCACATTGACCCTCTGAGCTCTGCTGAAGGCTTCCTTTGCCTTTGGTATAGCATCAAACTTGTCCTGGTTCGTAGGCGAATGTGTGCCTTTATTGGGTTATTAAAAGTGATTTAAAAGGCTCGCACTGAGAGAGAGGGGAAACAGGAGAGCAACATCCTGAGGGTGAAGAAGTTGCTGGAGTGTGGCACCTTTCTGATGATGTGCAGGGGACAAGGGAAATCAACAAAATTAACCCTCCTTTTCTTGCTTAATGTAGCACTCCTCTAGCCAAAGGTCTTAAAACTCTATAGCTAAAGCCTCTGTGAGACCCCGAGATGTGAGGGTTTGTGTGGGTAGCTGTGCAGAGGAAGAGATGTTTGTTGCAGGGGTGAGCTTGTGTAATCAGCTGGGGGAACAGCAAATAAGGAACAAAGGGTATTAACTTGGGATTTTGCCACTGCTCAGACTGTATCTGTCTCTGTGGGCAGGTTTATTCAGGGGGGTTTTCCTGCCGCTCTCTGTGAATGCAAAGCACAGTAGCCATTTGCTTTCAGAGGATGTCTAGGATAGATTCAATTTGCAGTCATTTATGCACTCAGTGTATCTGAACTAGGGTGTTTGTTGGCTGTTCTCAAAGATTTGGTTCAGGTGTTTTTTCAAGAGCCTCAAGACTCTTCTGAATATCTCTGTATTTTGGCCCTATTTTGAGATGTCTGTGCTCTGCTTTTAATCTAACAGAAGGAAAACAGTTTTTGTGGCTTCTGCTATGTAGCTGTCAGTTTTGGTATCACAGAGGCTTTGGGGTTGCTGTGCTGAGAGGGATGACTCCCACTATTTCAAAATGATGACAGGGAAAATGTAGGAATGCTGAAAGAAGCAAAGACATATTGGCAGTCTTTCCTCAGGCATTTCAGAAATGTCAGCTTCATGTTATAACTAGGACACTTTTTTTTTTCGTTTGCATATGTTGAAAATCAGATGCTTAACCTCAAATGAAATCTGGAAGAACTTCCTTACTCAACATCAATCATCATGTTACCTCAGATAAGACTTATAAATTAGAAGAAATGTTCTCTGCCAGAGTGCAATAATTTTGGCTCTGTGGACGGATTGACCATGGGATGCACAAATTTTGAATCGTTCTCTAGGCTTAGGTGTGTGAGCAGAGTCTGAAGTCAAATCTCATCTTGGCTGAAACAAACAGTTTTTTGAAACAAATTCTGAAGTGCTGTTCAACTTCTATAAACCACTTAAAAAGGGGTTTTAGAACATGAAAATGTGTATAAGTCACCTGATTTTTTAAGGCTCTGAGTATTTGCAGCACCAGCTGTGGTCTGTGGTTTTAATGTGGAGATATAACATGGACTAAAATGCATGGCTTTGGCTTTCCAAATGTGAAAATGTCCATCTTAACTTTTTTCATGCATTTGTGTAAAATAAAACCTAGCCAAACCTTAACTAATACTAATTTTTAGTTTGTGTTTCTCCCCCCCCAGCTGCAATATTCTGTATAATGAACTGTCTAGCTTACCTACATATAAGTTCTCCAGAAGCAGAGTTAGGCAAGTACTTGTGGTCAACACTGGGATGTTCCTTTTTAACTGAAACATGGGTTTTCTTCTTTCCTATTTCCAAATAGATGGGGTCAAAAGATGAATTCTGTGTCAGAAGGTCACATGAATAAGCATGGGAGAGCAGGCTTCTTCAAGTGTTCCTTTTTTCCCTCGGCATGTGTGCTAATCTGTTCCAGAAGCAGCCCAGCAATAGACTGTTTTCCTGCTCATCTGTGAAGATAGGAGTTGCAGCTGTCCGGGAGGTCCCATCCATCGCAGCCCTGGTGGAGAGCCTGGTGCCACCAGCAGCCTGTCAGAGCCTATCCAAGCCCTCCATGGCAGCTGCTGCTTGTGCTCTTTTGCCTTTATTTCGCAGGAGACACATGGCTCATTTTACACAAACCTGCCTTATGCAGTCGTTAGCCTCCCAGGATGTTCCTAAAGATCCAAACTAGAAAAAAAAAAAAAAAAAGACCATGCAGAATGAGCAGCATTTGGCTAATCAACACCTCCGTGCAAGATTTTACACCAAGCACATATCCCTGAAAACAGTCTATTTGCAAGCAATGAAATTCTTGGAAAGAAATACTAATGATGTACTAACCAGGGGAAGCTCTGCGTGTGTGTGCTTTGGAAAAGTGAGAACAGCCTTTCTAAGTCTTCCTTTCCTTGGAAATTAAAAATATTTTAATGCCTCACAACTTGAGCTCAAGCAGAATTTAAGTAGGTGAATGTGTCTCAGAGTCAGCAATGGTGAGAAGGAATAAAAGAGCAAAAGAGATGAATCTGTGAAGTGTAGTTCTGAGCAAGTGGTAACATGAGGAATGGATGCCAGTCCCGTTAGCATAAAGAAAAGCTTTTCTTTCTCTTTTCTATAGACATGTCCTGGAAGGCACTTGCCACGAACAAGAGGAACCTGCAGCATTAATGGCATGCAGGGAGACTGTTCTGACACAGAAAAAGCACTCTGTTTCCTCTAAAGGTTAAAATGGAGGGAGAAATGTGAAACAGGAGTAGGGAGGAAAAAGCCCAAACTAAGTTCAGCTGAAGGGTTCCTGCCTCCCCTCCCTGAATAAAAAGAAAAAAAAAAAAGAAGTTTTTAGTTTCTTAAATTTTTGGCTCAATAATATTTAATACTTCATATGCTCCTGTCTTTGAGAAGGAGGCTAATGGAACAAGTTCATTTTAATCGCTGAACGTTTGGAAAATGATCCTATGAGTTGATGTATGATGACATCTTGCAGTGTAGTTGTCAACAATTAAGTCAGATAATTCTAATAAGTACTTGGAAGGAGAAAGCCCTGATTCATTTGGTAACTTTGCTATCTGCCATACGGTTTTGGAGTGGCATGAGATGAGCACGGTAGAAGATGAGATATCTGGGTGACCTTTGCCTTCATCCTGCTGCGCCAGCACCATGAGTGGAAGGGTTGCAGCAGCGCTCTGTCTGGGTGGAAGCCCCTGGGATCATGACATGGCACTTTCCTGGTGAGAGAATGGGAGAAGGGGCCTCCTTCCAAGGAGCTGGAGGAGCAGAGTGAGCGAGCTGAGCTCTGCAGAGAAGTGTGGTTTCTTCTGGTTTTGGCTTCCAAGGTTTCTTTGACCTGAGGGCTGAAGATATGCATAGGAGAGGAAAATGTGATCCTAAGCAGAAGTCCCTCCAATCTTTATTTTCCATGAGATATTGAGTAAAGGTCAGAGGTTCTGGGAAGAAATGTCCAGTGTTTTGATCAACGACTGAAATACAATTTATTTGTGGGCTTTTGTTTCATTTCCTGTTTTTGAGATTACTAAGGGATTTGCAAAGGAGATGCATATTCCAGATCAGTGACTTGAGACCCTCAGTGCTGGAGGTATGCTCCATTTACAGAACTGCAGTAGGCCTTTTTAAAATAAACTAAAAGCACTGGAAATGTATTTCTGGCTTGCAGAGTTCAGGATGTCCCATCTGTAACATGCATTCACTTGAGCATCCTACCAGTCACAGTAATTGCAGCTGTTCTTCAGCTTTCAGTGGTAGACAAGTTCTTTTCAGAAGGGTTTTTGAGGGAAGCTGGACCCTACAGAACCTGCTATTACAACAAAAACCCCAACGAACCAACCAACCAGCAAACTATTACTAGCAAAGTTTATGCATCAAACCTGAATGTCCCAACATTGAGGTGATTTGGAGGCTGATGACAATTTTGCATCTGCAGGTGTCCAGGACCTACAGCTCCCAGCCATGGGCGAGACCACCCCTCTTCTCACAAGGCTGTGTGGCCTTTTCCAAGGAAGCACAGTGGGGTGGACATGGTCCAGAGCACCTGTGTGAAGAAGCAGCTTATGGGCTTGCTAACCAAAATAGACCCTTTGGCAGGGTGGGGAATGGCCCATGGGAAGCTGCAGGTTCATCAGTGGGGTGCTGGTGGCTCCTGTCCTCCAGCAAGTGCTACACTGGCTGTAGGAGGAATGCACTGGGCAGTGCTCCTGCCATGAGCTCTCAGGCCTCCCTTTCCCCATCCCAGGTGAAGCTTGAGGTAGCAGGTTGGTGCTTGATACTGGCTCCTTGATTTTCCTCTTTCAGTGAAATTCTGCTAATGAAATTTATCAGTGAAGTTGTTCCTACTTTGCAGCCTTTTCTTTTTCAACAGTGATGGATGCACAAAAAATAATTCTTATGAAATTTGGCTCTCATAGGCTTACTGAAGTTGGTACTGCCCTTATAACTTGGCTGGGGTGGAAGGTTTGTTTGTTCATTTGTGGGTTTTTTGGTTTGATTTTTTGTGTTGGTTGGTTGGTTGGTTTTGGGGTTTTTTAAGAAAAACTCTGGAAGTTAGGTGTGAGAAGAGTAATTCTCCCCCAACCTTGAAATAAAGACCTTGAAGACATATTTTTACATTATTTTCCCCTTAAAAGTATTTTTGTTGTACTTCAGTCTGTTGAAATCAGCAGAACTATGAAGATTTGCACCATCTTAAAGACAACATTTTCTTGATGCATTTTTAATTTCAAACTCCTAAAAATATATGTACTTTTTTAATGGAAAGGAACGTTTTGTTTCAAGATGTATGCAAAGACTTTGTGTGGACAGTTAAATAATTTAAAGTCACCTGGAATTTCTTTCCTCCTGACATTTTACTTAACTTTCCATATTTTAGAGAAAAATTATGTGTTATGTGCAGATGAACAATCTCTTTCCACTCTCATTAAATCCTATGTGGAGGTGTGAATGTATATAATTAGAGACCTGTGGATAGGCTGTGAAACAGAAAATGAGAGTGGAAGACTTGTCCATTTCTGAAACCATCTCAGTGTCATCTGCTAATTAAAGTGACCTTCTTGTGCCCAGGATGTTTTGTGGCTGTGAGAGTGCTGCAGCAGCTCCAGATAAGCATGGGGGAGAGGCAGCCTAGGGCAAAGTCTCTGCCTTTGGCTCTCACAGTGATGGAGTGCTGAAAGATGTATGATCTGGGAGGTGCTGTGGCTGGTTTCAGTGACTCTGAGGCATGTGAAGTATAGATGTATATTAATAACACTGCAGCTCTTTCCAGAAGGTGCAGCTGAAGGTTAAGTGCTTGCTTAGAGAAGACCATGGTGTTAGGCAGGGCTTAATGTAAAACAGACCATTATTATTGTGCTTGTCTGCAGGCTGTGTTGATCTTCATTTCAAACCACCAGCAATATGCTTAACTGACTAAATAAGATGTGAATAGTCACCTGACAAACGGGAAAGTCTCTCTGTTGTCTTTTTATTTGTTCACATGGGCTCCTGCTGGAAGCTGATGATTTCTGTAATACACGATCTTGAAATAAATTTCAGTAATCTGACCTTAGGGCTCAGATGTTGTACTTAACTGTCATGTAGTAGAAGCTTGAATCAGGTTGAGAGATTAAAGTCTCTACACGGGGAACAAAGTTCAGAATTACAATATACAAAGACCTTATGGTAAGTGCAAACCCTGGTGTTAGTGTGTTGAGGCACCGTGCAGGGTGTGGTGAGCAGCAGTTATGGTAGAGATGCTGCAGATAGGACAATGTAGATGCTTTATCTTGCTGTTCTCTTGAGGCTCGGGGCAGTAACAGAAACCTCAGCCTGTGCTGAGGAGAGTTCTTGGGGACTGTACAGCAAATATTTTCAGTGCAATATCCTGTCAGTTTCTCAGCTTGAAAAAACAAACTGAATGCTTTTGAAGAGACTCCTGCAACACACTCGTTTTCGTGAGTGCACTGCATTTCCCTAGAAATGTCAGCTCACACCCACAACATCTCAATTCATTAAGCAGTTGGTGAACTGGCGCGTTGGTGTTTCTGTCCTGCTGTCCTCAGTTACCTGGAATGAAGCACAACACAGATGTTAGGCACATCGAGGTGAGAATATGTATATGTGTTCCTTTGCAGACCTTCATCTTTTAAAAAAGGTTTGTGCAGGTCCCTAGCTGAGGCTTGGGTTGTGGACTCCCTTTGCCAGGTAGCCAAATGCTTTTTATTGATACAGACTTCAGTTGGATGGTGCTCTGCAAATTTTAGGGAAAAGCATAGCCAATATGGGCTTCATGTACAATTAGTAATTGCATGACTGGTATACAGTGTCGCTGTATCCCTGCTTTTTTCCTCTTTTATTTCTTCTGATGGAGGGGTTTAAGGGATATTGAGCCTTGGGGAGCTAGCTTTGCACTTTTAGGGGAAGATGGGAATGCTGACATGATAGATGACCATCCCCAGAGCATGGATAGGTCATGGCTGTCCTGGGAGGAAAGCAGCATTATCTAGGCAGATTATCCATCTGTGGTTCTCACACCTCAGCTGCACCTTCTGGCTTCCTGGTTGCATTATTGACAAAGTTTGACAAGGCACTTCACTAATGTTTGTCTCATGTTCCCTCATCAGTCAAAGCCACATTTGCAAGGAGCAGAGAATACCTCCCAGTCTGACAGACCTCCACAGTCAGTCTGGATGGACTCTAAATGCCATGAAAATAGTTATTTAGTTCTGAGACAACTAAATGCTTTTTCCATTATTTTTGTAATGACTTGCTTCCATTTGCATTGCAGCCTATGGGTCTGTGTCCCTGCCATGGCAGGAAGCAGACTCATCCTGCAGGAATGGTCCACTGCTGGGAGGATGAGTGCAGAGCCTCCTCCCTGGCTGTGCCCCTCTCCCTTCTGGTGTGCCTTTCCCATGCCTCCCACCTGCACACCCTGGGGCCTCCACTGAGTGTAGGAAGGCAGAAATTAATCTGCAGAGGAAATTGTTCTGCCTGAGTGGGCAAATAGAAGAAAACTGTCTCATTGACTGTGATGCTTTAATCTCTTTTTATGAGCTACCTGGGGAGTGCAGAGCCCTTTATCTGACCCCCCATCAGAGCTGGCAGGGTCACAGCAGGATCTCTGCTGGCTTGGGCTGAAGGATTTAGTAGCTTTTGCGGGCTGCCTTCCCCTTGGCAGGTGTCCCTGTGAGCAGAACCCAGCGCAGGGTGTCTGGGTGCGTGCAGCTGGATGCAGCCCCCGGGAAGCCCTGCAGCAGCTGTCACCCAAGTGCTGCACTGTGGCATGGCTGGGCTCCTGCTAACCCTTCTGGTCTTTGAAAGCCCTGTGCACTCCAGAGCAGATGGGTGGGAGTGATGCCCATGTTTCCTGAAGGTGCAATCCTGCAGGCCCTTCAAGTGCTGCTTTCCCCTCACTGCATGCTGGCGATATGCCTGGTGAAACTGCTTTGCATTTAATCTCGTGTGAGGGGAAATGGTGCATCCTTGTTTACCTTTCACCTCCTTATGTCCTCCTGCAGTTGCTCCCTCATCACTGCTGCACTGCAGCCCTGGGGCTGGGACTTGCTATCAGCCTGGCAGGGGTGTTCCTGCTGCAGCATCACCAGCTGGAGAGGTCCTTCCCTTCCTCAGCCTTAATGGGCTTCGTGCTCTTCCCTTGCCTCCTCTGGGCAGGGGAAGAGGCTTGGTTGTCCTTTCTTAAAGTATTCATTTTGACTATAACCTCTTATGTGTAGTGTGTGCCTGAGCTGTGTGGTTTGTCCTCCATGTGTAGCTGGGGGCAAACTCCCTATCTGCCTGAGTTGATGTGGGCACACGGCTTGCTCGAGAGACTGAGTTTCAGTCTGTAGGGCAACAAGTGCATGAAAAGATTTAAATGGAAAAACAATTGCATGTTAATGATCATAGCCAGATTAATGGTTTAAACTTTTGCTTTTTTGTATCTTACAAACAAATATAAAAATTGGGAGTTTCACGGGAAATCTTGAACAGTCTAGTGCAAATGTTAAATTCAGCATGAGCAGTGCGTAGGGAGATTGCTGGGAATGGTCACGTTAAACACACTCCTACTCAGATGAGCTGTTTGCAGTGAGAGGGTTGCAGCCACCACGCTCCCACAGCCATGGCTCTGACAACAGAGAGGGGTTCATGGGAAAACTGAGGACACGCACCCTTCGTGAAGTCCTGGTGGGTCTGTGACTCTTCCTGCAGAAACCTTGAACCTTCTGTTTATAGTACATCAGTGGGAAGCTTAACAGAACGGCACGTGAAACAGCTTCCTGCCCACTGGTGAGAATTAGAGATGAAGGGAGCCTGATAAGATGAGTTGATTTAATGCATAGCTTGAGTCCATTTTGCAATTAAATATACTTGTATTTTTCACAAACTCATTTCCAGTTCAGTTTAAAAATTACTGTTGGCTAACATGGGAAGTGTCTTAAATCCACCACCCCATTCAACTAACAGTGCATATAATAATATGAACAAAACTACTGCTATTATTAGGCTTTATCTCAAACTACATCATTTACATTTACTGCTCGAGTAATTTTTCTTTATTATTAACACAGTATTTGTTTTTAATTATTATTAACACACTTATTCTGTGTTAATAGCCTGATGAGCCAGTGTATATTCTCAGTGCTTTTTAAAATTTCCTTCAGAGTAAGATTCCCCCCCCCGCCCCCAAAATTAGAATAATGCAAGCAATATTAACAATCAACCCTTTAGACCAACTGTTGCCTCTTTTTATTCGTACAGTACCTACCAGTGCTATCCAACGTCCCATTGTGACATCTGGTTGCTGCCATCACACAAGTATTTACTAACCACTAATTATAGCAGTCCACAATAGGAAAGAAAATGTTTACCATATTGTGTTGGTATTTTTAAGAGTAACTAGATGTTTTGGTTTCCTGGTATTCTTGTAGTTGTGTGTTAGCTCACTTGCAGCCCAGTGTGTTCTGCTGAAGGTTGTTTATATCTCCCATGCTGAGGTCTTGTCTTGCTATGGTTTATGTTATTTTTCTGAAGACAGGGCTGTAAATTAATTTTGAATTGGGTAGCTCTAGGAGACAAAGACCCCACATGTAAATAATGGTCCATACATGGATGAAAGTTTGGACTTGAACACCAACCATTATATGTTTGTGGCTTTGTTTTTAATTAAAAAATATATTTTTTTAATTTAATAAGAACAGAACAAAACAAAACAAGTTTGAGCCTGATACATTGTGAACAGAGCCCAGTTTCAGCACAGGTGAGTTACTTGGGACACTGGAGATTCATGACCTGAGTAAGCAAAATCTTTCAGATTAGCCCTAAACCAGCTGGGCTGCTGCTGGGGAGGGCTGGCAGTGCACAGCTGGTGGGATATTGCAGACTTGGTGTCTTAAGAGCACATCTGTGCTGACCGAGTCCTTAGCTTTTGTCATGCCAGTGGATCCTCATGATGGTGTGCTGAGTTGAGTGGCCACGTGAGGGACCTCTGTGGTTTTGTCAGCTTTTGCACCAGGACCCTGGCTGGCAGGTAGCACGCAGCAGCCAGGGCTCACCCTGGACTGCAATCCAGTGAATGCAATTTCTGCCATGCTTCCCTTCCCCTTTCTGCATAGACTGAAATCAGTGAAGGTTTAGTAGCTAGCTTTTGTTGCTGTGCATTTTTGTAGGAGCCAAAGTGCTCATTAAAAACATAATATTCTCTCCCTGTTCAGCACCCACCCCAAAATCCCTTGAGATTCTCAGTAACATAAATTTGGGATTGCATGTGACCTGTACAACATTTGCTTGATATAAACAACACAGATGATGTTCATGGCACAGCTGATTTGGGAGTTGCTCTGATGGGTGGGTTTTTCTTATTGTCATATGTAACTACCCAAGAGAACAATTATCAGGAAAGGTCCAGAGGAGTTGAGCAAAGACCTTTTTTGAGGCAATCTGCTGATGGCCATGACTCCATTTATGATGTGAGCACTCACCATGGTTAGAAGTGCCTGTGAGACAACAGTGTTCCAGCTGTGATCCCCAGAGGGATGTCAGACTGGCCATGGTTTCCAACAGTGGCAGCTACAATGGTGTTATGCTACAGTGGTTTGGCCTGGGCTTGGAGACTTGGGAGTATATCTTCCTGTGGAAGCTGAATGGCACAAGCCTGTGTCTGAATCCTAGACTGCTGTGTCTCCCTCTTTCATCTTTTCTAATATATTTATAGAAGAGAAGTACTTGCAGACACATCTTCCTACAAAGAGGACTTGTGAGAAACATTATGTGCTTTCAAATAAGGCATAAAATGTACTCACTGTTCAATTTTCTGTCCTCATTAAGTCTCTCAGAGGTGAGTTCAAGGGAAAAAATAAAGATGTGAAGAGTTTGGAAATGAGGTCTCTTTATTTATAATGAAAAAATAAGAATACTGAAAAAGGGCTGCAACTCGGTGGCTGGAGAGATGGAGGATGAACTCAATTATCATAATGTGCAGCTGCACTACCACATGTATTGTTTTCAATTTGCTATCAGATACTTAATGTATATGGGTAGCCAGTGTTCTCTTTTTGTTTGTTCTAAATATTTCCTCTGTGTAATGCAGTAAAAGATGTAGTTCACAGTTGTTAGAACAGATTTTGATAGAGCAAAAAAGCACCTATCAGTGTTTGCACACACTGAATTTAATGACAGAAGCAGACTAATAGTAGAAAGCTTATTCCTATACTAAAAAAAGAGTGGAAAAAAAAAGAGCAACAAAACTCATACCTTGAATTTTGAATTTCAGTTTAAGGAAAAAAGTAAAACTCTTTTAATAGTGACCCATTTCTAATAATTAGTTGTGTGGACTTTTAGACCAAATTTGCTTACAATGCGTAATGTGAATCATTCTCTCCTGTTCCTGGATGCCCAAATGAGATTATTTCTTTATTATGTTCCTGGAAATTCCAAGGGTGCACAGAAGAGCATCTTTCTAGCTTCTGCCATGCAGTAATGTGTCTGTAGCCAGCAAGGTCCCAGCTTCTCATGCATCCCAGAGGTTCAGAGCCAGAGCTCTGACACTCAGTTTTTCACCAGACAGGGTACTCTGATGGGTCAGGGAGGGTGGGCAGGGTGTTGCGTGAATTTTGGATCCTGAAGGGAGATTAAACTCAATTGTTTCTTGTTTGAGGTGAGGCTTGTTTTTTTGGATGTCTCATGGAGAAACTGTTAATGCACAGCTGTATATCATCAGTATGTATTTCCCATTTATCTGACAGGTTAAACAAAGCTGATGAAGTTTAATGAATTAATGAACTAATCATGCATTATCTTGTGATGTAGTCCTTACAAGAAAGAGAAGTATATAAATCTAAAGACTATTTATGAGGGAAGGTAAAGGAAAGCACTCAGATAATTTTGCTTTATTCCCCACAATTTTGCATGATTTATTCTTCCACATTAATGTTAAAGGTGCAACCTTTGTTAAAACAATTCTTCTTCCAAGACCAGTTTCTTATATTTGTTGGTTTCAGAGACATGTGAGGTAAAGATAATTGAGTTCAGGGAAGAACAGTTTGCTTTCTTCACATTCATTGTATTTTGGCAGACATAGCAGACATTCATTTCACTCTTCCTTCTTGCTTCTGATTTTCAGAGAGCAAAAGGGAAAAGGCTGAACACTGGAGGGCAAAAAAGAAAATGGATAAAACATCCTTTATAACTTGCTGTTGTTGAATGATAAAAAGAGGACTCAGTATAGAAGGCCCCAAGTAGGTCCTAGTGAGTGAGCCGTTTAGGTGACTCTTTCCATCAGGAGGAGATACCTTCAGTGTGAAGAGTCTTCTTGGGTTTTGCAGCAGTCACACCAATCCTTGGGGCCTGGGAAGCAGGGCATGAGAACCCTGCTTTGCTTGCCACCTGCTCTGCTGAGTACATGCAGGCATTTCCATGTGGTCCTGAGACTGTCTCAATCATGTCAGGGATGAGAACAAGTCCTATCCACCTCCAGTACCGAGGGGAACATTTAAGAAGATGCATTGTCATCTTTGCTCATTTCCTTGCTCTTTATCAAGTTCAAGTCTCTCTAATCTTGACAGTGGCACCTCGGAGTACAGGTTATATGTTAGCCCCACTCATGGATGATACTTTGTTCAGTCAGCATCAGAAAGGTAAGGGACAATTGGATCAATCCTTAGTCTGTACGTGCAGTGGAAGATCCACATCTTCCCTGGTCTCCCTCCTCTCAGTAGGACTGTGGAGGTAAATCAGTGTCAGTATCAGAGATGAGTGGCACCTTCTGTGAGAGAAGAGTGGTAGTGCTACGGCAGAGTGAGAAGGTGAATGCCACCTGATGACAGGCTCCTTGCTGCGTGTCCTTTGGAGTTAGCAGTTTGGTGTGTGGGATGTTTGCATGCAGCTTATACTTTGGAAAATGCATGTCAGAAACCATTTGCACTGGGAAGATGATTACAGGTTGAACACATTAATTTTTCCATATGCTTCATTGTGAATACACACAGAATGACATTGCTTTTATGTAGTCTGTTTTTTTATTACAATTAAGTGTCTCAATGTTTTTTGGAGCTCAAGAAATAAGTAATTTTGAACAGGGTTTGAAATCTCAGGTAGCTAAAGCTATTTAACACATGGATTGTGATTTGGTTCTCCGCACTCTTTGTCTTCTCACGCAGTTTTATCCATTGCAGCATGGCTGATAAAGGGCTGGTGTCATGTGCTGTGCACTCTTTGTCTCAGCCATGAGGATGCTGACTTCCTCCCTTCTATTTCAGGAGGTCATTAGTGCTGATGAAATTAGAGGTTTATAACTTCGGGTCCAAGTCATTATTCCTAATTTAATCAATGCATTTGAAAATGTTTCCTCTAATAAAATTGTAGTGACTTTGCGTGATTTGTCATGCTTATCAAAAACATGGTTTTAACATTTTCGTATTTACAGGCACGGAGCTTCAGGAGTGGAGTACACATTAGTACATCATTGCTGGGCCAATTTCCTGCCTCTCCGTCTCTCTGTCTCCCATAAATCAGAATAACCTAGTCAGTGTAATCACAGTGATGTACAGCCAGCATGGCACTAGAGGCAGACTTCGCAAGCAGCATGAAATCCTGGGAGAGGTCCCTTGCGTGAGCGTGATTGCTTCTCTGCTGCCACCTTCATCACTCAGCTGTGTGCTTTGCCTCCATATGAAATAGACTATCAGCAGGCTTATGATAAAGGAAAAAATAATCATCTGTAATGTAGAGGTTTGACTGGAGAAATGGCTTTTATGCTGCAAGGGGAATGAGATAAATAGCCCCCCACAGTGGAAACTGAATTACTGAGGCAAAGGGAAAGCAGCAGTGTTGCAGCAGAGCTTGGTGTTTGTTTAGAGGTTTTTGAATAAAATTCAGCCAAATGGGTGGTTTTCAAGAATGCTTTGGAATGTTTTAGGAGTGCTGTTTAATTCAAATTACCTCTTTTTAAAATAGTTTGCTATATGCATTGGGGTTCAGGCAGGTAAGGAATGAGTAGGGGACATGAATTTTCTGTGTGCCAAGTGGATGAGTCCCCTGTTTGAACACACAACTGCTGCTGTTTCATATGCGGTTTCCACAGATCAGCTTCTCTGGGGTAAGGCAGGAATGCATACCACATGAGTGATTTTGATCTTGCAGCTGATGCAAGGAGGGAAAATTTGATTGTGCCTAAGGTCAAATAAGGGGTCTGTGGAGGGCTGACTTTTTTTATCCCTCAAGGGCCTTGCTTAGTGTCCAAAAAGCTGGGTGAATGCAGGAGGGACTGGTGCCTGGCAGTCTTTCTGCAGTGCCAGCATAGAAGTGTCAGCTCCCTGGGACTGCCTGCTTGGACTTTGGGGGTGTTGCTGCTCCTCACCATTTGCAGAGAGGAGAAGCCTACTTGTATGGCAGTGCTTGAGATGCAAATGACCAGGTTCTCTTGCCCCCTACCTCTAACCCTAAGCCACATGCTCCTTCTCAGGCAACAGTCTAAAAGCAGTGCATGGGTGAGAAGTCCAGGGGAGGTTTTTGCCTGTGGTGCGTGGCTGGTGATACGGCAGCAGAACTGGCAAATCACAGCAGGCAGATGGCAGGTCTCGCACTAGAGGAGAGGGTGTGTAAGCGACCAAAGATAGGTTTTAACAGTCTTTCTCAAAGCCAGAAGTTTGTCACTGGGTAAGCTATCAGTCTAAACATCCCTGTGGAATTTCAAGCCTCGAGTCTGGTAGTGGTTTATTGAACAGTTTTGGCAACTGAAATGGATGCTGTGAATCACCAGGTGCCTGCTCGAGCGTGGGGTGCCTCGCATGTCTCAGGCATTGATGATCCGTGCAGACCAGCCAGGCTGTGCCTACGGCCTCTGCTGGGCTTACCCATGACTCCAACCCACCAACCCACCAACCCACCTCGGGGCTGCAGAAGACAAGCAGTAGGAGAACCAGTCATGTACAAAATGCTTGGGTTTGTTGGCAGGTTAGGGCAGAGCCATTGCTGGTGAAGCAGTGACATGTTGAGCATCACTGTGCTGCCTGGCCGGCCTGCTGGAGGGGTTGATTCAGTTTGACCTTTAGTCTTGAAGATGAGAACTGCTGATCACCTTTTGCACCCTGAGTCTTTGCTGTGCACGGCTGTGTGGTGCACACCCCAGCACAGTGGCTGGAGGGGTTGGTGGGGATGTGCCTGTGCTCTGCAGACAGCTGAGTACATCAGCCTGGCTTTTTTTCCATTCCAACCTCTATTCTTTGTTTTTTTCCTGGCAGATCTGTTTTAACAGCAAGACTCAGCTAAGGAGAAGAGTATTTCTTGTTCAGTGCAAAGTGCCATTTGCAAATATGTAATGTAATTCAGCTCTATGGAACTGCCATATTCTCTACAAACATCAGCACTGACACTGACCATTAGTAATATCCATTTTCTTTTTTTGGCCTTTTTAATACTGCAGAGAAACAGTTTCAGTTCCCAGCACCTGACAGGTACAGTGATGTTAGATACCTCAGCAGCAAGGAATGGGGAATAAATATAGTAACCGAGAACACAGATTACCACAAAATGAGGCTCAAACCATTAGCAGCTTGAGCAGCAAATCCTCATCAAAGCAGCGACCCAAAGCTAGCTCCAGTGATTAAACTTACCCTCCTTTTATTGACGTCAACAGTGCAACTCTCAGTAACATTTGTTGAGAAGTAAATGGGCTCCCAGGGGAATGAAGGTTTCCTTTTTCAGGTGCTTTTTTAATGAGGATGGAAAGGTGAACTGAACAAGGTGTCAGAAGCTCTTTAACTTGTCTGCTTCTGGAGTTTGGTGCCTGTGCCTGACAGCCACTTCTACATGGGCCCCTGTTTGCAACTTCTGTCTGGTATCTGTAATGTTTTCACCCTCTTCCTGTGTATCAGAATTCTTGCTATTCTTCTTCCCAATTTTTTTCCTTTGACTTGCCCTCTATGACTCATGCCTTCATTTTTATTTATGTTCCCACTCTGTCTAAGGGCTCCCCATTCACTGTAAGAGTACATTCCAAGTTGCAACATTTTATTGTCTCTTTTATTTATTTTGTATCTAGAAAATGAAGTTGTCATGGAATGTGCTTTATTTGTGGAATCAGAGAAAGTTTCAGCAAATGGCCAGCAGCATCAGTAGAGCCCAGCTGTGTATGGTGCTGGACCCAAAACTTGTGTGCACTTAGAAATTCGGGCTGGAGCTGGTGACTGGTTTGAGGTGGACAAAATTTGTAACTTTGACTCATTTGAACCAAACATAAGAACCTCTGGAAACTTCAGAAAGAGTAGCTTTGGAGAAGAGTGATGCAGGCCTCATGTTAGCTCGTTAAAGCAATTAGCAGTGGAAGAAGTGGAGTTGGGCTTCATTAGAGCAGTGGCTCTGGAAAATGGGTACTGTGCTGCATGGCTCCTCTGTTATCACCTCTTCCACTGAAACCTACTGGTCAGTATTTTTGGAGAGGTGGAAGATGATGTTCTGCCATGTTGTTTGAGTCTTACCCAAATTCTGGGGGAGGCTGAGGCAGATAAGCACACACCTGCATGTGTCTGCATGGGGTGGTAGTGCAGTTCAAGGCTTCGGTTTTGCTAAGGGACCATCTTTTGCCTGATGAGTGAAAAAGCTGTTTGGAGTTTTCTGATTAATGTACTATTACTATTATACTGCATTTAGGAGCTGTTTGCTTTTACATTCCCCTGCTATTTGACTAATAGAGTTCAGCTGGGTAGTCCCTGATCCTGCAGGCACGTAACTGGCAGCAAGAGGTAAGTTTAGAAAGAAAATTAAACTCTGGAACATTAATTCAGTGGCCAGTCCCTGCTGCTGGCTGAGCAGAGTATCACTGGAAACTCTTACTCTTAGGTATTTCCTCCTTTTTTTGTTTATTTGAATTAGGGAGAAGGTAAATCTCTTCAGCAGCATCTGTGCATCACCACTGACATTTTAATTTTTCAGTTAAAAGATTTTAATTAAAGTCTGATGTAATTTGGTATGAAAAATGAGACTGAATTGATATTATACATGCAGACTGAACTAATGTCAATTTATATATTGTTTTCAGGAACAGCTCTGTCTGATTAATCCAGGCAGTAGCAATGTTTGCCTGATGGGGCTCTAGTTGCTCCTTTGGTATAATCCTGCTGGTTTTCCCAGTTTTTCTCAGATGAAGTTCTCATGTTCTGTTTCCCTTTCCCCTTCTGGATGCTGTATAATCATCCCTGCAAGACATGATTGCCCTCTGGGCTTTGAGGAGGGTGGAGAAAATGTTTGCTCTTGAAATGGCTCAGAATGTACCAAGTTTTGTCATAATTTTACAGGTTGCACTTGGAAAGGAGGTGCTGAAATCCCTTGACAGCTCTGTCTTAGATGTGTGTCAGTGTGTGATGTGTGCTCACACAGCTGGGTTTTTGTGCCTGTGCGCTCATATCCATGTGTCCTGTCTCAAGCCACAGGACTTAGCACAGCTTATTCTCAATTCCCCATGTTAGTCACAGATGGAGTACAAACATGTCCAGGATGTGTATTTAAAATACATCTATTTGCCAAACATTGTCTGTGTCTTTGCACAGGCCTAAATAGGAAATGATGGAAAGATTTTCCAGGCCTTTTAGTCTCATTCTTCCCTGTAGAATAAACACCTGCTTCTAGTAAACTTGACACATTTTCTGTGTCTGAAAATTCTGATTAAACTATGGGCAGCATGTCATTTTCTTTGTGAGACTTTGCATATGAGCTGCTTGTGAACCTGGTTTTGGTTTTCTATGGGACCAGCTCAGCACAAGGCTCTGCTGAATAAACATTTTTTCAAGTTGTCACTGTATAAGTGTATAGAAAGTAAATGGAAGAGTTAATGGGGGAATTCTGTGTATATTTTGTGGTATTACACAAATGAGTACACTCAATTACAAGAAGGAAAAACAATGACACTGAAACATTGAAGTAAGAAACCAACATTTGGTATTGCCCAAACTGAACTGTTTATTATATCTTAATTATTGGGAAACTTGTGGTGAAAGGCGTACAGTTTAGGTTAAGAGGTTTCAAGCCCATGTCTCCTACCTGCCCTCAGATTATGTTTATGGTCAGAAATTAAAAGCATTATCTTTCCGGTTTGTAGCCTGATTTCTCTCCCCTGGATATATACCAATCTATCTTGTTGAAAGAACACTTGGGAATGGTGTGTGGTATCTTTTTTACACTTGCAAAGAAACATCTTATTTTACCAAGACAACTGTTTGACTTATTTTTACTGCATGCTGCCACATTCCAACCATGAGGATGTGATTCACAAAACATGTAGGTTTGATACAGAGCTCAAGCAATCTCTGAAAACAGAGGGGTGGTTTTGTGGCTCAGTATTACAACGTGTCAGCGCCGTTCACAGCTCCTCTGCCCTCTGTTTCCTGCATGACTGTGGGTGAGTCTCTGAGATCAGCAAAGCGCTAAAATTTCTTTTAAGTTTCACTGAATACAGTAGATCTGTGGTTAAACATTTCATTGACTCAGCAAGAGCTGGGGATGTGTCATCAGATCTATGCTTCATGCAAAGCAAAGTGACTGAACTGCTTATGTCAGTGTTACTCTGGAATCAGATCTGTTGCTTCAGTAGGTGATATATAAGTACCTCTGAGTCTATAAAAGTGACATCTGTACTGGAGCTTTTTGGAAATGGGATGCAAGCAAAACCTGCCTCATACTCAGTCCTGTATGTTTGCCTACTTGGATCCCAGAATTCGAGTTCAAACCCTGTGTTTTCAGGTAGCAGAGAAAGAGGAAGCTCCAGGTTTAGCATTAAGGTATCCAGAATGATTGTGTCACCAAAAGTAAGCCATGAACTGTAGAAGGTAACAGCCCAGCTCAGTTCATACTGGGAAAATATTCTAGCCTTCAGTTCTTCACTGGTTTGGTTGCATCACTTTCACTTCCGATAGCCGTGTTGACCCTGAAATCAAAGGATTTATTCAGACTCCTTCAGAATTTGTCCTTTGTAATTTAGTATCTTGGCTACTTTCTGGATGGGGTGTTTTCATAATTTCATACATTTTTCTAACGTTGCACGGAAGTTTATTCTTGAGCATGTTCTTATTTTTAGGAGAAAATAGTTTTCTGTGAGAGTTTAGGAAGGAACCACTTTGAGTTTGGGTTATGCCCACCTTACAACCAAAATCTCTGTGTCAGTGTGGTGGTGCACAGTGCTTGATGAATGACCACACTCCACTTGGAGCTCTTAAATCAGTGTTTGATTTTTAAAATACCGGCAAATGGTTGCAGGGTGAAGCATTCATTTTTCATGAAGGTAGTAATGCCATTTTATTTTGCTGAGCTACAGCAGTGTGCTTTGATCAATAGAGAATATTCAGCAATTACAGAGTATCTGATGGGCCTCAATTTACCTGCTAGCTGAAGAACTCATTGACAGCTAATAGTCTTTGGAAAATGAGTCAGAAATTTATCATTTTCCAATGTACGTAGTTAAAAAAATTGTTTGCAACTTTACTGCATACAAAGAGTTGACTGTTTTTCTTCTCTCAGTTAATAATGATCCCAAAGGAAAGCACTGTGTGGAAAAAAAAATAATTTTGTTCATGCATAGGCATAAGGAGGAAAAATATTTTCCGTAGGTTTCAATATTGATTCTGAATCAGACAAGAGCAGATACAAACCCCAGTAAAATTAGTAAGCTGTGGAGTTTAGTGTCTGTGGTAGTTCTTGAAAGATTTAATTTTTGTTAATCTACCGGTAAAGTATCTGGTACTGCTACAGTGTTCTGTACTGTTCTCCTGATTCCAAATATACCTTAAAATAGTATATACAGCAAATATGGTACAGTTAAGAAAGGAGATTTTCATGAATCTCCTACATTGCCCCTGTGGGCTAGATTTGACTTTCATTACATTAAGGTAAGTAAAGAACAATTGCTTTGTCTGAATTAAGAGAATTAAATCTGATTTGGATCAATATGAGCATTAGGGCATTCATATTTTACTGCTGCCCTTGTTGCTGAACTACGAGACAGGAGCACATGAGTACCATTTACCATCCACAAGGACGTTTTGTAGACTGCTTTTTATGTTTTCTGTAGCTTTGCTTTAGGAAGCACGATGACAGTGTTAGAAGCTGCACTGAAAACAATGTATGCTGTATGCAGTAAGTAGAGCTGGTGTGCAATTACATAAGGTAGTTCAGATGAAAGAGTCGCTATGTTCTGTGTCTGAGAGAGGAGCCTTAATTAAGACAGACAAATTCTCCTGGGTACAACAAAGCAGTTCTCTGGATACAGCCCTGATTAGACTGTAGTTCTTTTAAATACATCACGAAAGTCTTCATTACTATAATTAAACAGATATGAAATATGTTGGCCCTTCATTGCTTAAAGCTTTATTTTAGGGTTAAGACTAGAAATTTCATGAAAAGCTTTGAAATGGAAAGCTCATGAGCAAAGTAAATGATTTCTATAATTTTCTGCACACTATATAATTTTTAAATTATTGTCCTTTTTAATCTTCCATTTAAAGACAGACATATTAAAAAAATCTTAAATGGCAGATTTACAATAATACGATATTCCTGAGGCCACCAGCTAGAAAAAAACAGTGTAATTTGTAAAAATGGAGCAAAAAAGTTGGCTTCTCCTAAGTGTGGTGGATTTGGAGCAGTCCGTTCTCAGAATGAGTGTGCTCCCCTGGGCCTGGGGCACTCTCTGCTGCTGACTTCTGGCCAGGGTGCTTTTTTTCTCACCTTTGGTGTCTTTTTTCCAAGAGTTAGACAAATCCTGCAGGTGAATAGAGATGTATTCTTTTACCCTTTATTTATCTCTGAGCAATGTGTTGGGGAGCATTTGTTGCTTATACATCCACCTAAAGGAACTGATGAAAAATAATGAGAAAAAAGAAAAGAAGGAATTAATGTTTTTAGAAGAACAAAAAAGGCTTTTCCTTAAAATTTATTTTTCACTGTATGTGCTTCTGTAAAAACCACACTCTTGAATTTAGAATCTGTTTCCCTGATGGGAGGGATTAGCTTTAAAAGTCTTGAAAAGTCTGAACACTGGTGTTTAAAAAGGACTTGAGGAGATGTTGGATGAACAAATGCCCAGTCACACTTATTTTAATCTAAATAGGATATTAACAAATGAACAGTGTGGCCATGGGGACTAAACGTGTGTGTGTTTGTAAGAGTAAAGCTTAAAATGAGCAACAGCTCAATCACACAGTTCTTGTGAATCATAATCTATTTTAAAGGGCCCATTGACTGGACTGTGAGATCTGAGCTCTTTGTTCTCCATAAAAAAGTGGTTCCTGTTGCTCACTAAGGCCACTCTCCTGCTGTCACTTGTTCACACTTGCAAAATTAAACATGGCCAGTGTGTAAGGGATGCCTTTTAGGTTCCACTTGAGTTGCTCTGAGGAGGGTGGTGTTGGTGTTAATGATAACTATGCAAGATAAGGGAAGCTTGTGGTTTAGCAACAGGGTCTGTGGCTTTCCGTCCTCAACAAGGCAAATACAAAGCTTGGACCTCATAGAACAAAAATCTTCCCCAAACCACTGGCCCAGCTGCTCCTGTCTCTTCTGCTAGATGCCCCCTTTTCTGCCATATCACCCCCAGGCAAGGGCAAGGATGGAAACCCTGGCAAAAACTGCCTTTTTTGGAAAATACTGAGATTTGTGCATCAGAAACATTTTTAGTCTTATGGAAAGCATGAGACAAATCCAGAGCAGATAGTGTTTCCTAAGGAGTCTTCCTCCTGGCTTCCACTTCTATGGTAGCAAATCCAACACTTTTATTCTTGCTTGACATTTTCTTTGTGTTGCAACTGTATAAAACTATTGGCAATTTGAGATGTTACCATCTTACTTAAGTACTAAGTTATGCTGCAGTTACAGTATAATCTAATACAGTATAATTATACTGTGGTTAGGATTCAGATATTTTTTGATACACCTATAGCCACTAATTCATAATGTGTAAATATTAACTGGATGGAAGCAATTACATCTGGTTGGTGATAAACTGTAAAAATACATGTGGTAAGCGAAACTCAAGGGATTGTAATATTCAGGCATGCAGCTAATTTACTTGTAAGGAAAAGGATTTATACTTACTTAGCAAATATATATATATATATATATATGACTAGAATAAAGCTACATTATAATTGCATTCCTTTACTTGTTTAAAAAAAAACCAAAAAAAAACAACAAACCAAAGCAAGCAAGTGATTTTTCTCTCCCTGAGTCTTGGACTCTGGGAAGTAGGAGAGCTGTGCCCTTGAAGGTGGATAGTTTTGAAGAAATGTGATTAAAAATTGTAGCACATCACCATAGCAAATCAGGTATTCTTTAAATAAATTGGATGTTTATGATGCTGCAGTTCGCAGGTTATCAAAATGCTTGTAACCTGCATAATTTACTACTTATTTTGATGAGTAATGCAAGCATTCAGTGTCTGCATTGGTAAAAATTTGGACTATGCGTATGTATGAGAGGCACATAATGAGGCTACCACAGCTGTCTCTTGAATACTTTCTTCCTTTGAATTAATGGGGAAATCTGTGTTTTGCTTGTAAGGGAGATGTTTAATTTGTCACACCGTTGCTAAGTAGACCACTGAAATAATTCTTTCAGTTGTATGTTAGTTTTAGCCCTGCCAAGTCCTTTAGCACGTTTCGAGGCTTGGCACTGCTCAGATACCATCAGGTGTGATTTGATTTATACCTGCACCTGGTGTTTCAGCCCGAGGATGCTGAGGGAGCATGGATGGTATGCGTTGGGCACATAGATGCACAGCTAAAGGGCTATAGGTGGGAGTAAAATACTTCAGGAATTTTTGAGCCTGTGGGTACATAGAGACACATCTTGATGTACTTTGTAGAGGAGTGATCAGAAAGTTTTCCCTAATCCTTGCTTTGTGATGAAGCTCGGTGATAAGAGCTAGTGAAGCACAAACAGGAGAGGCATGGCACGTGTGCAGGGGCGTGGATCACACCTCCACCCATGCTGGGTGAGCTGGGCAGTGCCAGAGCTCCACGAGGATCTGTGTTGTGGGTTCCTGTGGAGGTGGTGCCTGTACCCCACGGAGAGCCTGCACGCCAGCTGGAAAACTCCTACACCTCAAGGGCGCCTTCCTTAACTGATAAAACAGTCTCCTCAGAGGAGCTGATGCATTTGTTGGGTATGTTGCAAGTCACTTTTCTCTCTCACAGGAAGCTGGGGCCTTTAGATAGAATGCTCGAGGCAAAATGTCACCCCCAAGTGCATTATAGGCAGATAAAACAGTGCTCTGTCTTGCCCATATACTTCATATTCAGCTTTATGTATTTTATCTCAACCTATTTAATAATTCAATTATGAATAGCAATTGGAATTTTAAAGACGTTCCCATTAATCCAGATTCATCACTTGAATTTATTGAGTTTTGTAACTTCATTGCTAAATTTAAGGATTGGGGTTGATTTGAATCGGCATAAATGTGATTAATGAAGAAATAATTTAAGTTGATTAAAAAGGGCTTAAAATAATGTGATTAGTCTATTGAGATTTGTGTGGCTTATTGGATTACACATTTTATTCCTGGAGGATTGTTGCAAGATTCAAAATGAAATTAAATTGGTCATCCTATTTTGGGCCTCCAGTGCCTGGTAATCTCCAGTGCCATGTTACCAGACCAGAAGGCACAGTCACATTCAAGGGCGTTCTTTGGAAAAATACAGAATTGAATTTTTGAGCTAATACCTAAATAATCAAGCCAAAAGGTACCACCAAAACCTGGTCTGCTCTCCATTATATAGGGCTTAAATGAAATCACATTTGATCTTATAGGACATCCTTTTGGAAGGAATCAGGTGCCAGTGAATGCCTTTTTAGTGATGGAGACTCTCCTGCCATCCTGACTCCATTGTCGCTTTTGTGCCTTTTTTTCTTTTTTTTTCTTTTTATCCTTTTTTTTTTTTTTTTTAAAGTTTGACCTTTATTTAGAAGATATAAATTTCCAGGTATTAGAAGGATGTATCACCTGACAGTTCTCATCTTTATATAATCATCTTAATAATTGAGTTGGGCTCAGTGATCCATGTGGGTCCCTTCCAACCCAGAATATTCTGTGATCTAAAATCTGTGACAATGTTTTGAATTTCTAGGGGATCCATAAGGAGATGTAATTTGAAGGGCTTCTTAAAATAACATTGATTCACTATTTAATTAAGCTACTCAAATGAAACCATTGCATTCTGAATAAAGGTGCCCAAATACGCCTTTATTAGGGCATGAGAAGTGTCCTTTAAAGTTATTCCTTATACTAAAGCACATTTCTATTACTCTTAATAATTAATTTTTATTAATACAGACAATGTGTGTATTGGACTGAAAGAATCTTTAATCTCTTACTTAAATGTGTTTTTCCAGAATCTTCCTGATTCTTGTGGCTCTTGTGAGCTTTCCAGTTTTCAAGGTAGTTTCTAAATTGAGAGCATTGCATGATGGACCAGAGATACCAGAACTTTTCTATCCTGAGTAAATAATATGTTTATACAACCAAGTATACTGTTTTGTATGTGATCTTTGTTATTTTCTGTGCTGATCATCTCTGATGATGTGGCTTTTTTTCCCAAGATTATTGTCTCCTACATCAGAGTCCTGTAAGTAAGGCCTGCCCCTTGTGCTTCTAGATTTATGACCTCGTATTCTTCTCCTTATTGGAACATACTTCTTTTTTTATGTATCACTTGTCAAGCAGTCTTTTGACTTTTTATCAGTCTCATATTCTTTGTTATTCATCACTGTTCGAACTTGGCTTTGTATCATCTCCAGGCTCCATGCATATTGATTTCATGCTTTCTTCCAGGTTACTCTAAAAATGCTAAATAGCACTGGGCTGAGAACAGGTCCCTACAGAATCCCATTTGAAGCATATCTACATGATAAGTGTTTCACATTTACTGTTGTGCTTGAGAGTTGTCATTTATCTTGTGTTTGATATGTTTAATGTCTTCTGAGTTTATTTTTATTGTTATATCTTAATCAAAATGTCATTCAGTACCAAGTCAAATGCATTGCAGAAACCATAATATATTACAGAGTCTAAGCATGTTGCAATGACTTTATTATGTGTATCAACCAAACTTTTAATATCATAAAGTCAGAGGTATCAGGTTAGTCTGACAAGCTCAGTTTTCTGTAATGATGTAAATAGTTAATGCTAATAATTTGGTTTTATTCTTAATCAGATCTTGTTTTAGCCTTTCCATTATTTTGACAGTGAAAAATACTGACTCACAGATACACTGCCAATCCAGCATTTAGAGGGGGATTAGTAATGAGGGGGAGTACCAGTGGGCTTGTTTTCTTAGCTAGAAACTCATTTGGCTTTTCCTCCTGAGTTACTGCTGGAATTCTCTTATCCTCTTAATTTTTGCCTCAGATGCAATCAAAGGAGATTCTGTGAAAGAATGAGAGTTTGTACAGTGGAGCTCTTCTGGGAATGCTGCCCTCTCCTTGTCTGAGTGCTTGCTGCTACTGCTTCTGCTTGAAGACAGAAAGTGTCCTTCTGTCTTTCTCAGGTTCATATTCCCTTAGAGCAAGGGGATAAATTGAATGCATGTCCAAGGTGCCCTTGCAGACTTATAAGCATTAGAGCCTGTGAGCAACCCAAGTCCTTGGAAATAACAGAGTCTGGGAGTGGGAGTGGTTGGAGATATTACATCCAGTGGGCTGTGTCAGTCCCTTACAAACTAAAAGCCCTCTCACAACTGGGAGTAGATCTGGCACTTGGGGTGTAATAAGTGAAGGAGTTTTTTCCTACAGGGACAGTGAAGAGTATCCATGAAAAATCATCTGCATCGGGTGGGGTTTTCCATATGGTTATATGGAGACATTATGCATATGTATTGAAGTATCATGCAGGAATTTATTTCTCACTGTAGATGTTGCTTAATACATAAAGGGATAGGTACTCACACCTGCATGTAAGGACAGTCCTTGTGGAAACCAGTTGGATGAAACTTCAGTAGTGATGATGGAAGGAGCTCTGAAGTGGTAGCCTCCTTACAGGTACTCATGTTCTTGCACTCTTAGAAGCTTTGGCCTCATGGCCCCAGTTATAAAAAAAAAAGAGAAGTAGAAACTTCACTGTTGTGTCATGCCAGAAAATAAACCCTTCTTGCACAGTATGCTTTTAATTTCCAAAAAGCATTTCCAGATGGAGTCTTTATGTGTTGCTCATTTTTTCTTTTCCTCCAATTTGTCATTTAAACAGCAAAGGTAAATTTTCATCGTGGTAAAATTGAATAAATTTGGTAATACTAATGATTTAGAAAAGAAAAAAAGCAAATACACAACAAAGCATTCCTTGAACAGCAAATCATTTTGGTTCAGGTGTTTTTCTTAATAATTTGCTCCAGATACTCTTACCTCTGTCTCTCTCTATCCTTACACTCCAGTATTTGAAAGCGATTTTTAGTAACAGAGCAAAAGAGGAAAGGAGACAATCCATTATCATCTTGCCTCCTGTTGAACTTCTCCAGCGGGGACTGTTGAACATCCCAGAATAGTTAAGCACTTGTCTTCACTCAGTTTTCCTGCCCTCATGGTACCCATTTTACAGGTGACTGTAAAGTTACTATAAAAGGTCTTGTGACAGTCCACAACACATATCTGAATGCTGGGCAGTCGTGGGGAGTTGAGGAAAGCCCACTGTAAATGCAGATGTTACAGTTCCCCATGACACTTTTCTGTCCCCTGTGTCTGAGTTCCCTTAGTCATTGCTCTCCCATGAACAATGATGGTGCTCAGGCCTTTGTGTGGAGCTTGTGCTCGAGTTAAACTGCTGGTTAGTGACAGCTAGCTGGGTTTACAGATGTGCTGCCATGAGGATTTTGGGATTTGGAAAATTGTTGGACACTGTGTTCTGAAGCTGTTTCTCAGAGCTATCTGTCCATGTTGTATTTTTGGTCTGCCTTAAATTTTCTGTTTATTCCATTACGTGTGTACCTCAGCTTTTAAGAGTGCATGTGTTAAGTTTTGGATCCAGTCTTTATTCCCCATGTGCACAAATCCCTGAATTAAGAGGAATTTTTCCTTGAAGAGGCTACCGAGCTTGATCCCACAGCACTAACATCTGCTCTTGCAATCTGTAGAGCTGTGTGGTTAGCGCAAGTGTGACTGGCAGCATCCCTGTGGCTGCTGCACCAGGGTTTAAGTGGTTTGGTTGTTCAGCCTCTGTGCAAAGGTAGCTGCTTTGTGCCGTGAGTTCTCAGCCAGGATGAATTTTGAGTAGGCAGCCTTTCCTTTCTTGTCCTCTGAGATGTCACAGTGGGTATCGATACTTAGATCCTACAGGCCTCGCCAAGAAAGACTGGAAGGAGTTCAGCTCACGAAGTAGTTGTGATAGCAGAGGCTGGGAGGAGAATCGATGAAATCTGCCAAACTGGCAGTCCTGGGATGCTCTTTGAGGATGGCCAGAACAGGGCTGAGATTGACAGAAGAAAGCTTAGTGTGCTAACAGTGAATAGTGGTTTCCAGGGCTCATTGCTGCCTCTAATAATCACGTACTGGTACTGGGTTTGACCTTTGAGTAGCATCTCTGATCAAATGGACTAAGCCTTACACATGTGTAAGATCCAGTTGCAGCCCTGGCCCAAGGTTTGACTTTCTGTGTTCTCTTGGATGGTTTATATAAACCTTCCCTGTTCTGGCATACTTTGTTCTAGAAAAATTACACTGTCATTTGTCAACATGCTACAGAGTGCTTTGAGTGCCATTAGTGACTCACTGAACTGACTTCTTTATTTACTTTTTAAAGGTACATTTTCCCACCACAAGTACTGTAAAGCTTTAAGATTTTCAGGGACTTGGATTCTGTCTGTGTTTAACTGAAATATCTAGAAACATCTCAAAAAAAATTATCCTGTAGAGCTAATTAGTTTCTCCTAGGGGAAAAAAAAATAAATCAGGTAATTAGTTGTCCAATTAACTGGATCATCTGGAGTTTGCAGAGCAGATAGCTTTTAGGATGCACCGTTTATCACAATCTATTTGTGAGGACAGGCTAAGCTGTCTGTTATTGATTTCTTAGTGCTAGGTTCATGGGAAATGTCAAAGATCAGAACAAAGCTTCTGTTTTAGTAATGGTGATACTCACTGGTGAAAATGGGAATTGTTTTGGGGGAAATGGCCCTTAATCGCACTTAACAAGTTTATCTCTCAGCATCATTACTGAATTTCATATCCTTTCAGAGAAGCCCTGCAGCTCTTTAAGGGTTTTTGGTGTCTTTGGATAGGTGATGATTTTTGCCTTCCTTACCCTTCTCAGCAGAGTCCTGGAACACCATCAATGCCTTAGGCACCCTTCAGGTAACTCAATTTCAGACAAAATTCATGAGCTTGGCCTTTGTGTGCTACCCAGCTCTTATTACTGCCCCATTTCCTAACTTCAGATCAGCAATTTACGTCCTATGGTTTTGACAAAGAGGGTGGGATGAGGTGAAGAGCATGTTTATTAATATTTTTTTAATCCCACTTATTTATTTCTGTTAGCTCTTTGATTTAAACAGCAGAAGTTTGAGCAGTCAAAGGTCTGGGTGGATGGGGTGGAGTTTTCCCACAACTGCTGATGGCTTACTGATCCCACTGTTTACACATCCAGTCCCTCTGAGGAGGATGATGTGTTCAAGAGGAGAGCTTCTCCTATTTTGGGAGTATGCTTAGGCTGGAGCTCTGAATCCCTCCTTCAGAAACATTTAGAAAATGTTAGGATGCAGTCAGGCCAGCCCAGAGAGCTGTCTCCTTGGTCGCAACCCATTTCAGAGCAGCTCTGCATATGCTGAACCAGAAGTGCATGTTGGTGTGGTCTTGTGGTTGGGGTCTTTAGGTATTTTACATAATGGACATTATGTAGGCTCAGGAGAAGGAAGGAGATGGGGTCACTTATGAAATCACAACCAAAGAACTGAAGGAAACCATACTCTGAGTCACTTTGAAAGAGTGCCTGGGTTGTCAGGCTGGGAAGACAGCCAGCAGTAGAGCTTATAGAAACACCTTCTGAGTTTCTTGCAAGACTGCAATAATTAACTTCTTGATAATTGTGAATGAAAACTGACTCATTATATCTAAATTAACAGCTCTCAGTTTGAAAGACTGAGCACCTCTCCAGATGCTCCTGGTCTGTAGACACCAAGAGGGGACTATCTGATGCAGTAATAAGCACAGCTAACAGTTGCAGTTTCGCAGGGGTTTTGTGTATTTTACAGTAGGTAGAGGAGATTGTTGGTATCGGTTAAAATAATCCCATCAGTGTCAATAATACTTAAATCTTGGTAATTTTAGGCAATTAGTCTGTGGATTAGGCTCAAATTCTATTCATTTGATTGAAAGGTATGGGTGAGTCCTACTCTGAGATGAAAAACAGCTGATGTTCCTTATATTCCACTGAGTACAAAACCAGAAGTATCCATAAAAAATAAAAGCAGGAAAGAGGGCACAGAGGATAATCTAGTTCCCTCCAAAATCCCCGAGAGGTTAAGATTGAACGTTAAATGGGAACTTTTGTTGTTACTCCATGAGACCAATTAGTTTTTTTCCCACCTTAATAGCCGATTAATTCCCTGACTTATTTTGATCAAAAGGCACA
Source organism: Campylorhamphus procurvoides (assembly GCA_013396655.1). Lineage (NCBI taxonomy): Eukaryota > Metazoa > Chordata > Aves > Passeriformes > Dendrocolaptidae > Campylorhamphus > Campylorhamphus procurvoides. Next base: position 499,140 of record WBMV01003263.1, on the reverse strand, counting down.
GGTACCTTGGAACTAAAAATAAATGGCTTTTATTTTCTGCAGAAAAATTATAGTTATATAACAATTTTTGCCTCCATAGTTAAGACAAAATATCAGACCTCTAACTATATTAGGCTGCTCTGATGAGATTTCCAGGTCTGGCCCTGAGGAACCTCTGTCAAGGAATTAATCACTGCAAATTCCAAGGCCATTAATACATCTTTCTATATGAGAAAAATAATTCAAATTAATCATCAATCTTAAATCTAAATATTGCTCTTGTAAACACGAGGAAATAAAAAAGAAGCGGTTCTTTTAGAACCTGTGGTGTAGGTGGCTGTATTCATTTGTATTCATTAGCATCTATTACCTGAAGATTTTCAGGGCCAAACCACTTATTAAAACACAGTATGTTAATGCAGAAACAGAATATTTTAGCAGAAAGCTGTAATTTAAAAGGTAGCTGACCTGAGGCACTCACTTCATTGACTTCCTTCTTTTTTAAGACCTATTCTCATAAGTACTAAATAGTTATTCTTGTCTGTAGAAGTCTCTGTATTAGTTTAATGAGAAAATTTCAGCATGCAAAGTTTAGGGAAACAAGGCCCTAGAGTAGGGAAGGGTAGTCCAGGCTGTAAAGGGTTTGGGAATCAAGGGGTTTGGTGTCTCAGAGCGGGTCCCTGGTGGGCTTTTGGGAGGCTGGTCCCTGGTGCACACCTCATGGCTGGGCCTGAGGCATCAGGGTGGAGGGCTGTGTGTCTATACCCAGCATCAGCATTTCCTTGCCTTGGGACTCCTTTTCTACTCACAGTTCAGGCAGCTGAAGTCCCTTCAACAGCAGAAGGCAGAGAGATGGGGAAGCATTGGTGTTGGCGAGGGAAATAGGAGGGAAAGCAATTTTAACAAGTCTTTCACAATTAATTACAGCTTGAATGATGTTTTAAAAATATTTTTGGTAGCTGTTGGATACTTTGTATACTAATGGAGTAGAGTAGATGGAAATCATGCAGAGAAAAAAAGAATTATTTGCAATTTATAATTATTAAGCGATGTTTTGAATTGACAACATGTGGGGAAAGATATAAATGCAGTTGCTGCACTAAAATTGCAGGCAGCTGGGTTTACATCCAGCAGCAAGTAGACAATTGATACTGAAAAGGCAGTCACATGTTTGGCTGAGTATTTTCTCAAGACAAGTTAGTTAGAATATATTTCTTATCTGGTTGTCTGTTTTCCTACAATGCTTTGTGGTTCAAAACTAATGGGGAGACAAGAGAATGTGAAGTACTTAGGGCTGAGCAAAGAGGTTTGTGGGGCTCCCGTGTGAGCCATGCAATTAAGCATGCAGCAGAGATGGGCTTCTCAGCCTTGTGAGAACTTCCTTTGCCAAAGAACACTCAAATATACTAGAATGTACCAGTAAGAGGGCCCAGACTCTCCTGGATCGAAGGGTCTGACTCGTGACTGTTATTTGGCTTTGGTTTAGTTTTGCTGTGTTCAAGGTTGCTGAGAAGAGGCACAATTGAGGCAGGACCCTCATCTGCTGAGCACCAGCTCACATGTGTCCCACTGGCATGCTGACTCAATGGGATCCTCCACATTCTGGTTATGCAGACCTCAGCCAGGTGCTGGAGCTTCCCATCAAAGCTCTTTTCATATATATCTGCTTTGAAAATGTACCTGACACAGCTGGATGCTGCCTCCTCACAGCTCTAGCAAATTGCTGGGGTCTCAAAGGCAATGTAAGAGCTGCAAATATCTCTCACAAAAACTTGCCATCTCACATGCTGCAGTCAGTCAAGTTGCTCCATAACGCACAATATTTTATAGCTCAGCATGAAATCAGGGAACTGAATTGTGGGAAGAGATAATAGGTTGTGTTTTGAGGTTCAGAAGCACATTAATTATCTTTACATAAATGTATCTTTTCTATTATTTATGGACTCCTGGAATGACCAAAGAAAAATTAATATTTTTATATATATAATTATTCCACAGGATCCTTCAAACCAAAAATGTGGAAGAAAGAAAACAGTGTCCTTCAGCAGCATGCCATCAGAGAAGAAAATAAGCAGTGCCAGTGACTGTATCAGCTTTATGCAGGCTGGGTGTGAACTGAAGAAAGTTCGTCCAAATTCCCGGATTTATAACCGTTTTTTTACTCTGGATCCTGACCTGCAGGCTCTTCGTTGGGAGCCTTCCAAGAAGGATCTTGACAAAGCCAAGCTTGATATTTCTGCTATAAAAGAAATCAGACTAGGGAAGAACACAGAAACATTCAGGAATAACGGACTTGCAGATCAGATTTCTGAGGACTGCGCACTGTCAGTAATTCATGGTGAGAACTATGAATCGCTTGACTTGGTTGCCAATTCGGCTGATGTGGCCAATATCTGGGTATCAGGATTAAGGTACTTGGTTTCTCGTAGCAAACAACCCCTGGATTTGATGGAAAGCAGCCATGATACCCCACGGTTTGCCTGGCTAAAAACTGTATTTGATGCAGCAGATGTTGATGGCAATGGCATAATGTTAGAAGACACATCTGTGGAGCTAATAAAGAAGCTTAACCCCACCTTAAAGGAATCAAAGATTAGGTTAAAATTTAAGGAAATTCAGAAGAGTAAAGAGAAACTGACAACACGAGTAACAAAAGAGGAATTTTGTGAAGCATTCAGTGAACTTTGCACAAGACCTGAAGTGTATTTCTTACTCGTGCAGATATCCAAAAACAAAGAGTACCTGGATGCCAATGACCTCATGCTGTTTTTAGAGGCTGAGCAAGGAGTCACCCACATAACAGAAGAAATGTGTCTGGATATTATACGCAGGTATGAGCTTTCGGAAGAAGGACGGTTGAAAGGTTTTCTTGCGATTGATGGATTTACTCAGTACTTGTTGTCCCCGGAATGTGATATTTTTGACCCAGAGCACAAAAAAATTGTCCAAGACATGACACAGCCATTGTCACATTACTACATCAATGCATCTCACAATACATATCTAATAGAAGACCAGCTCAGAGGGCCAGCTGATATCAATGGTTATGTCAGAGCTTTAAAGATGAGCTGTCGGAGTATTGAACTAGACGTCTGTGACGGCCCAGATAATGAACCCATTATTTGTAACCGCAACAACATGACATCTCCGCTTGCCTTTCGAAATGTTATTGAGGTAATAAACAAATTGGCCTTCTTTGCTTCAGAATACCCTCTTATTCTCTGCTTGGGGAACCACTGTTCTGTACAGCAGCAGAAGGTGGTGGTACAACACATGAAAAGAATCTTTGGAAACAAACTGTACACAGAGGCACCTTTATCCTCAGAAGTCTACCTCCCATCACCAGAGAAATTGAAAATGAAGATCATTGTGAAGGGGAAGAAACTGCCCTCTGATCAGGATATATTGGAAGGAGAAGTCACAGATGAAGATGAAGAGGCTGAAATATCCCGAAGACTGTCAGAGGACTTCACAAGGGAACCAAAGCTGATCTGGCTCTGCAGGGAATTGTCTGACTTGGTGTCCCTATGCAAATCTGTCCAATACAAAGACTTTGAGACATCCATGAAATTTCAAAATTATTGGGAAATGTGCTCCTTCAGTGAGGCAGAAGCCAGTCGGATTGCAAATGAGTACCCTGAAGATTTTGTCAACTATAACAAAAAGTTTCTGTCCAGGGTGTACCCAAGTGCAATGAGGATAGACTCTAGTAACTTAAATCCTCAAGATTTTTGGAATTGTGGTTGCCAGATAGTGGCAATGAACTATCAAACCCCAGGGCCCATGATGGACCTACACACTGGTTGGTTTCTACAGAACGGGGGATGTGGGTACGTTCTCAGGCCTTCAGTGATGCGTGACGAAGTGTCTTACTTCAGTGCAAATACCAAGGGTATTGTGCCGGGGGTCTCTCCCCAGGTCCTCCATGTCAAAATAATCAGTGGTCAGAATTTTCCAAAGCCCAAAGGTGCATGTGCAAAAGGGGATGTCATAGACCCCTATGTCTGCATAGAAATACATGGGATTCCTGCAGACTGCACTGAACAAAGAACTAAAACTGTTCAGCAAAACAGTGATAACCCCATTTTTGATGAAAGCTTTGAGTTCCAGATCAATCTACCGGAGCTGGCCATGATCCGCTTTGTTGTTTTGGATGATGACTACATTGGGGATGAGTTCATCGGACAGTACACCATCCCTCTGGAGTGCTTACAGCCCGGGTACAGGCACATACCACTGCGATCTTTTGTTGGTGATATCATGGAGCACGTTACCCTTTTTGTTCACATTGCCATAACCAACCGAAGTGGAGGTGGGAAGGCACAGAAGCGCAGCCTCTCGGTGCGGATAGGGAAGAAAGCCAGGGAGTACACCATGCTGAGGAACACCGGTCTCAAGATTATTGATGACATCTTTAAGCTGGCAGTGCATCCACTGCGAGAGGCTACTGACATGAGAGAAAATATGCAGGTATGCCACTTCCATTGTGTGAGGTGAGGTGTCCTGAACATGGAAGTGAAGGTTGTGGTGTGAGCTGCTGGGAGGACAAGCTTGCTGAAGCTGATGAAGCTTCAGACCCACAGCTGTTGTCAGCCTTTAAGTCATCATTGGAGAGCTGCTAGTTAGAGGTGTTAACTAACAAGTAAATGTAGGATTAGGCAGAAACATTTTAAAAATCAATATGCGCTCTCCAAATATATACTTTACTGGTTGTTTTTCTTCTGAGAAAGCAGAACTGAGCAGAATTTGTGTCACTCCACCTCAGGTCTCAAGTGCTTAATTTCCTTGTTCATTCTAGAAAACATCAGCAAGCTTTTGTTTTGCTAGCTGTGTGAAGGTTATGCTCTTAGTTTTCTTTGGGTGAGTATAAGAAACAGCCAGTGGATGTGTCATTAAGGTCTTGTCTACACCAAGGAAACCCACTGTGCAAAGAGCAGCATGTTCTCCCGAGTGTGTGTTGCCACTGTTTGCCCAAGGGCTGCAGATGTTCAACACAGGCACTGAATGCCACTCGAATTACAATTTCCTCCCTGCTCAATAACCGTGCTGTCTTGGCTGGCAGAGTGCTGGCACAGACACCAGTGCCACGTCTTGGCTTGGGAGGTCTCCTGCCACTCTGTGCCCACAGTGCTCCACGCAGCAGAGCCTGCTGTGGCTGGCAGCAGCAGGGCCCAGGTGCACAGCCCCGTCACAACTGCTGGGTTAGACCTTCCTGGTTGGCAGGAGGTGAAGAGGCAGCGAGGCCAAACAAGAACCAGCATGCCCAGGGGTCTCTTCGGTGGTGGGGGTGACTCTGGGGGTTAATTAAGGGGCGGCTCAATTGGGAGCTTCAGGCACTGCCTAGAAACAAAACTGAGTAGCACTAAACAATGAGTTTTCCTTAATAAATAGCTGAAATCAGCTGTAACTATCTCCTTGGTAAAGACACAGAAACAATTCTTTTTTTCTTCCTTGAAAACAGGAGAAAAACGCATAGCACTTCATTGACCCCACTTTTCTGGATGGAGTCTAAAGCAAATGAAACGTTGACAGCTGGAAAGGTTTAAAAACGACATAAGTTTTAAATCACTCTCAAAGGAATAGTCTCAGCATATTTTTAAGAATGGGAAACTCTTCCCAGCCTTTCCTTTCCTTCTGGCCTTGAAAGTAACTAATTTGAACTGCTGACTCCACCTTCTGTCTAGGTCAGGCACTATATTTGAACTACATAAATGAAAAAGCTCTGACTCAGAAACAACATTAATGTGCTTTCCAAGCAAAACTTCAGTAGATGATGTTCTGGGGAATGCTGTATAAAGACACAGATTTAGCTTTAACTGCATGCTAATGTATTTGATCAATCAGACTGTTTTTTTTCAGCAAGGTGTGAGAGGAACATTTGCAAGGTACGGGTTGTTATAATACTCTTACTTGGGTTTGGTGCATCTTGGTCACTCCTAATACAACTCAGGAAGGTAAATGAGGGATGCGTGTCAGCTGTACATCCTCTGACTTTATAATAAATAACTCCTGACACAGTAGTTTGGTTTGACCTGTATATCTAGTATTGATTTTTTTACATGTGACTTATGAAGGGGAAAGAGAGTTTGTGTTTCATTATGATGTGGTGATGCAAGGCTGAAAACAAAGTGGGTTTTTCCTCCTTGCCTTTCCCATGGGAAGTACAAGGTCTGTCAAACTTGTTCTTGCTGGAGGATAATGACGGAAGAACACACAATTTCAGCATCAAAGGCAATTGGAGTCTTAAGTAGTTGAGAAGAGAAATAGCATTTTAGTTTGAAGGTTTAATATGCTGAGGACCAGATCTTGTCCCTCTTAGGGCTGGATTTGCAGTGCAAAGTAACTGGCAATTGAGATGCCTGGGTCTGGAGGAAGGCTGGAGCTGGCAGTATGCTTGGGGACAGAGACTGGGGCTGGCAGGGAATTCCTGTGTGGGATGGCATACCATGGTTCAGGGGGGACCCAGGGACAGCAGGATAGCCCTGCCCCACATCAGAGAGGGCTGACAAAGTACCGGCAGGCAGCAGGGTCTGAGTGGCAAGCAGAACACGTGCTGAAGTGTTCCTTTCCCTTGCCCCAGAACGCCATGGTGTCGGTGAAGGAGCTGTGTGGGCTGCCGCCCATTGCGAGCCTCAAGCAGTGCATCCTGACCCTGTCCTCCCGGCTCGTGAGCAGCGACAACGCGCCCTCCGTCACCCTCTGCATGAAGGACACCTTCCCTTACCTGGAGCCTCTGGGGACCGTGCCCGACGTGCAGAAGAAGGTCCTGGCAGCGTATGATCTGGTAGGCACTTCACTTCACTGCTACCTCTGTGTCCCCCCCTGTTGTGGGTGCAGTGGGCTGTGCTCACTGGTTTTCACACGTTCAAATGTTTCAGTGCAATAAACAAGGCTCTTCAAATGACTGGGGCTATGCAAAGTTGTCCTTTACTCACTTACAATCCCATACTGGTCTTTTTGTTGCAGTTTCCTTTCTTTAAACATGGTTGTGGCTAGCACAGGTTGGCACTTGAAGAGGACTTTGTTTACAAAACCAGCGGCAATTCAGCTTGTACTGGTGATTGTTAATCCTTGTCCTTGAGAAGCCGCAGGATTTGTGTGCTGCCCTTCTTGCCTCCCCATAGCAGAGCACAAGGCCATTCGATAGGGAGCTGCAGCATGGGAGCTCCCAGGCCAAACCTTCCCGGCTCTTTTCAGCAGCACTGAAGGTACTGCCCATGTCCCTGTCAGACCAAGTCAGTGCTGCTCTTGGGGAGCACATGGCAGAGCTGGAAGGGAGGTTTAAAAACGCCCATTTCCCAGCGTGGGGTAGGAGAGGTCCATATGATACAGGAATACGGATACTGATGTAGAGGCACAAACTGGAACTGTTCCAGATGAATGCTGCTGCTCGTTGTATGACATATGTCACTTCTGTGGGTGACTGAGCAACAGCTGTGCGTGACTTCCAGCAGCAGAGGTTGCTGTCACATGGTGCCTTTCAGGCCATGACACTGCTCTGTGGCTCCACATCCTTTGTAGATGGTCTGCACAACCTACAGCAAGCTGCATAGTTTTGCAAACCCTGACTTAAATAGTGCTCTGTGGCAGCCAGGCTAAACCACAACCCTTGTTCAGCACACAGCAGTTATTTCTGCAGCTTGTGTTATTTCTGCAGCTTGTGTTATTTCTGCAGCTTGTGTTATTTCTGCAGCTAGTTCATAAGGAATAAAATGGTGAATAATGTTGCGGGTATCGAATTGCCTCCAGAGAACCTTGAAGTGTTGTGAAGAGTGATCACAGCTTTGACCAGCTATTCAGTGTGCCAAATGCTCACCTCCTTTCTGTCTCATTTTTTGCCATTATAACACACTTTCCAAGGGAAAATCAACTTGTGGTGAGGAGGGAGACACTGATGTTGATTAAAACTGAAATACTAAAAGTATTCTGAAATAACCCTTGGGTTCCTTCCAGAGTAGTTTATATTACTTGAAAGTGATTAAGTTATGGTAATAAAATACCAGCTGTAACAATACCAGAATGAGGATTTGCAAATCCAGTTGATTGCCTCATTTTAAATTGAACTTTTTGGGGGTAGATTTGTTACATGATGCGATGTCTTTCTGAAAGAGCAAATACCACATAAGTAAGAAATTTTCCTGTCTTTAGAGGCCTGCTTAATGGAGTTTTACCAAAATGAATGTGTCATCTCTTATCTTTGTAATTATGTACTGAAGAGTACACATGGGACATTTCAAGGCCCCCTTGTGCTTTGGAAACAGTTTTTCAATTTAAAGAGGTGAAAGGCCTCTTTTGGAAGTAGACAAAAACACTTGTATAACTGCTTGCAATAATGGTTGTTCTCACATATATCTCTGATGGGGGAAGATGTAACTTGAATGTCAAGAGACTGTGCAAACACTTTAAAATCAGAGAAAGGGGAGGGATTTCTCCCTTGCCTATGTAAGGATTGATTTGAGATGTAATTCTGGTAATGACAACATGATACTTTATTTTTACCTGCTTTGTCTGGCTGCAACTACCTCTTACTTTGCTCAAACTATTTGCTTCTGAAAAAGCAAAAGCCAGATTTGATAAATGTTTTTGCTACACTTTGGATATTTGCCTCTTGAGACAATGCCAGAAGCAGAATATTGAAATCTCTTTAGCCTTCTCTGTGTTTAAAAAAATGAACTCTATCAGTCTTGGTATTTGAAATCACAGCATGGGGAGGCATTTGCAGTTTTAATGTTGATAAGGGTCTCCTCCTTCCTATATAATGAGTTGGTATAATCCAGAGTGGATTTCTTTTTAATAATTATATATTTTTTGTGCAAATGAGAGCACAAGGAGATGTTGGTGGAAACCAATATAAAATATTCTAGCTTATATATTTTTATTCAAGATATACTACAGTTCAGCCTTTTATATTGTTGATAAATATGGCTTCAAGGAACTGAATCTACAAGTACTTGCTGCATGTTTTTAATTCCTCAGAAATGTTGTTTCACTTCAAAGTACTTTTTGAATGAATAGGCCTAAGAGGATTTTTAAATGCATAAAATAAAATCTGTTTATATTGGCCTGTCTCTTGTATGAACGGGCTATACTTCTTAATTTCTTCTACAGTAAAATGGAAAAAAAATTGACCCTAAATCTCATAGTGGGAAGCTGTGATTGTATGTCTGCCTCACTTGCTGGGCTCCACAGCACAGGGAGCTTGAGTGCTGGGCAAACCCTTGTTCACCACCTCTGAAAACAATACATATCTCACATTCTTTAAAGGTTCTGCCTTTGAAAATAATTTCTGATAAAAACAGCCTAGTGTGTTAGAATCTTTTCCCCTTACAGAAAGTTGCCAACTGAACATACCTTTTCCCTTTTTTATTTCCATGGAAAATATAGACTCTGCCTGTGTATTTAATGGGGCATAAACAGGGCTGAGGTCTGGGGAAATGGAGGTGCAAATGCTCAGAGACCTGCCACAATGATCTGGAAAACAATTAACTGTCTGTTCCCTCCTGCTCGGCCTTTGTCAGCAGGCACCAGAGACAAAGACTGGTTTGTGCAGTTTGTTTGTTTTTTCCTGGGCAATTAATTTTACCATTGTGCTCTGCATTAAATATTTTCTTTTGAGAGAGGCCTTATTAGAATAAAATTTAGTGTGCTTTGTTTAAGGAACCAGAATGATTTTTCTGGACTTTGTTAATCTCCTTTTATGGTTGCCCTGCGGTGGTTTGGTGGAACTCTACTGTTGCTGTGTCTCATGTAGAAGAGGCTTCTTTGATGATACTGGGCTGTATGAGAGTTTCTGCAGAGGAGATAAGGGAATATGATTTGTCACAATCAAGAAAAGAGGGTGGACTGATGACACTACACAGCAAACACTTTTGAAAACTGTGTCAATGACCAGAAATACTGTTTAGAATGATTTATTTTGACTTACAGCTTTTAGTTGATACCATACATAGAGTGGGATGACTGGACTCTGATCATGTTGTCATTGGTTCCCACACATACAGCCTAGGACAGCATACTGTGTCACCTACAGAGCTGTTCTTCAGAGCTTTCCTTTCCCACGAGGGAGGGCTGTCCCTCTCCCCTCCAGCCGTGTGCTCCCCTGGTCTGTGGTCACTCAGGTGGGCAGCACGTGCAATGAGCCTCACAACCTGTCAAATTAGTGCTGCTGTTCAGTGATCACACCTACAGAAGGAGATACTCCATGTGAAGAGAGGGGATGGGGCCCAGCTGGACCTGACAGATGGTTGAATTATTCATTGCAAACAGTCATCCTGTGAAGTTAGGGTTTTTTTGGTTGAGAATTGTTTGGAAACAGATTGTGATTTCTGTGTCTGCACGATATATTCATGTACAGATGCAAGCAGGCATGAACTCAGGGACACTTGTGCACTTTGCTCTTCAGTTACTGGTTCAGCATTATTTTTCCTCCAAGACCAAATGATGGACTCACTTGAAAATCAAAAGCAATAAACAAGTGATAATAAATGTTCTTGGTTTCACCCAGTCTCCCTGTTCACATGCATACAGAAATTTTTCTAGAAAATTGAAAGATGTTCAAGTATCTTTGTATGTTTTCAAATAATAGAAGTGTGAAAAAGGTTGAACAAGGCAATTTGTTATATAAACTTGCATTGACACTAATGTTTTTCTTTGTATTTAAGCCTCTTTACTGGAACTGATCTTGCTGTGTTGGGACAGACAGCTGTGGAAGTACAGGGTGTCTGTAGGTGCTGTTGGGAGGAGCCAAGATAGTTAACAGTGTCTTGGCCAACATGGAGATGAATTGGGCATTTTTGAGAGGAGAGGAAATATCTGTGATGCTGCTGGGGAATTAGTGGATGTATTTAATGGCAGTGTTTTTGCTGATATGGGTATTGGTCCATGCATGTTAGCAGAAGTCTGCTGAGGCATGTGTGGAGAGGAACTTCTGCTCTTTGCTGTTCTTTTCATACTCAGTTTGTTTGGGTTTCTTTGTCTTGATGCAGGTGTGAAAGCTCTTTATTCCCAAGGAGAAGGTCCTTTTTCCCAGTTTATGTAAATGCAAAATGACTAACTAGATTTTTTTGAGCTTTTCCACTGAAATTCATACCTCAGCTGGGACAGAGTCATCCCCAGAGGAATATTTTTCACAATTCTGTAAGCAGCTGAAGACAAGGAATATTGCAGAGCAGAGCAGAGCACCCACTGCCAGGGAAGTGTCATAAGGCACTGATGTCAAACACAGTCCACTACATGGACATTGTCTTGAGCTTTTATTTGAAGAGTTTTCTGTCCAAAATTGAACATAGACTGGGAAAGTCTGTTTCTTTTTCCATTTCTTAGTAAGGAAAGTCTTGTTTCTGTCTCTCCTTCTTATAATTCTCTCTCTCTCTCTCTTACCCACCACTTGCACTGTTTGTTTCTGATAGCCCATGTCCGTTAGTCATTTCGAAAAAACAGAACCTGAAAACAGTCAGATCAAAACTTTTCTTACAGATTGAAGTTCAGTTGGGTACTTCAGTTACTCTATTTTAACCTAAGCAGATGGAAAGCTGCCCCCTCCCCCTGTTTCTCCATTGCTCCTGTTGTTCTGTGGAGGGCTGGTCTTCATGCACAGGTCACATCCTGCAGCATTCTGACTCCATATTTCCCCAGAAATATTTGTAACTGAAAACATGAAATTGGAGCTTAAGGTGAATTTCCTTCAGTTCTTTCTGCAGTTTGTGTCAGTTAGGCATTTCAGATGTTTCCAGCTCATGTTACTATCCTTGATAGCTGTTCCTCATACGGGACTGTTGTAGGAAAAGGCTCATACAGAAATCTGGCTTGAAGTATACTGGGACAGACTGGTGGGACAGTGTTCCTTCCCATGTCCTGGCACCACACACACATCCTTCCTTTTTGGCAAGACTTGCTGGCACATGATTGATTGCCTGGATGTTTCTTGTCCGAAATGTATGCAAGAAATGCTCAATGCTAAAGGGAATCCTGTTCAAATTTTCATGAGCTCAGTTTGCACTTCAGCTGTTTTTTGAGTTGGTTTTGTTTTTGTAACCACTTTTATTTTTAATTGATGGTTTTGGTTTTGTTTTGGATTTTTGTTTGTTTTAGTTGGTTGGGGTTTTTTTGTTTTGTTGTTGGGGTTTTTGTTTTGTTTTTTTCAGGGACAGAGGCACAAGATGGTACCCCTTACCCAGGCAGAATTCTGCATTGTCAATGATAGGCACTGGAGATTAGAACAATGGCCATGGGCAGATACCTAAGAGAAAGCTTCTTTTTAATCTGTTACTCAGTCAATTTCTGTTTTAAACTTTGGAATATTTATGAGAGGATTCCTTGAACTGTCCCTTTTGTATCATTTATCTTCCCAGTAGGAGCAGTGCTTTAATTTGCCACCAGGAGATTTTCCTGCCTTTTTTTTTTGTCTTCTTTGGTGAGGCACTGCTGTGTTAATTTCCTCTCTCCTTTTCAGTTTGTGGAATAGTTCATAATGAAAAGAAGAAATTGGTCTTTAGCACAGGGGTTCATTAAAATAAAAGGAAAGAACACTTTTGTTCGGTTTGTACTGATCCTGTGATTGAACTGCCTTTGGTACAGGTAATAAGTAACCCTCTTAATCTCATGTGAGTAATATGATGCCTCAACATTAAGGTAAATTAAATTTCACTTAAAATTTATTTAACTTTGTAATTAACACTTAACAAAAGTTATGAAGTAAAGCATTGTTCTGTGCATGAAGCAATGGGATTTTAAATTTGGTATCCATGCTATATTTAGACACTGAAGTGAGATGGGTCAGTTATATTTTCAGTCCATGATCTGCTCCACTTTCTGGGTCTCACATACTGGATAAAGAGGGAGCTTCTGGGTTTGTGGCAGCTCCTGCTTCCTATGCTTTTGTGAGAATCCAGCATGATTGTGACAGGGTGCTTCAGGTGGATTGAGATGAATCAAGTTTATGCTTCTTGCATTCAGCATTGCATAGTAATATTTCAATTATATTAAAATAGTTATTATTCAGAAAAAAATAACTTTTGCAGATGAGGCTTTGTATTCTTCATTCCCATTAGTTTATTAAACATGACATGTAGTTCTGGGACTTGTGCCATGTGCATCTTTTGTCAGTCTGAACAACCCCCTATTCACTTCTTGCTGTGAGAGTTTCTGGCACTGCAGCCTCTCCAGGAGGGTTAGTACCTCCAGGACTCCAGAAGTCTTTGTGTCCCTGCTCCTATGGAAACATGGGAACAGGCCCTGAAGGGAGGAGCAGGGCTGTCCCTCGTCCCCACAGTGCTCTGGGAGGAGGCCCATGTCCTCCCCGCAGGTCTCAGCCCCTGGGATGCAGAGCCCAGTACTGAAATTGGCAGGATCCAGAATGGTGTCAAGATTTTTTGTAGTTTCTCCCATTCAGTCTTCTTCCCTTCTGCTTGCTCTTATAGGTATACACTGCTGCTCACCAAGGTAGCTTTTTCAGTCCCTATGCAGGAGTCAGGTTTGTCTGCTTTCACTCTTCTCACTTCTGTTTTTTCCCCCCATAGTTAAGCTACAGTGAACACATTGCTCAGTAAAGTTTATCACCTTCTTTCTGACATGGGAAATGCAAGTTGTCCTAAATAGTCTTCAGCAGCTCTTAAAAATATCCTCACTGAGTCCAAGTGGACCCCGATATCAGCATCCATCCTCTAGAGGTTGCTATTCAGTGTACAATGCCTGGCGGTCAGTCCCTCGAACCTCAGCATCCAGGAGTTAACACGCCCTGGTGGAACACAGGTTTCCCAAGGGGGCAGGACATCCCTGGCTCTGTGAGAGTCACTCACAGAGGCGAGTTGCCTTTGGGAGCTGACACTGAACAGCAGCCTGATGTGCTCCAGCCAGATGGCTGGCGCTTACACAGCTGCCTGGAGGGCTGCTCAGCACGTGTCTGAGCAGAGGAAAGGTGCGTGGAAATTCATGCTGCAGACATCAGAAAGTTCACTCTTCACTCTTGAGGCGGGTTGGTGGGTTTTAAAATGTTCCTGGTGAAACTGGGCTTTAAAAGTTTCAGGCTGTCATGTGATGTATGGAGTTACCTTCCCAGCAGAAAATCTCACTTCCTTCCATGTTGTGTCTTCTGCGTTTTGTTACCTACTTTACAAGAAGTAGGTGACATCTCCAAGGTTTTCGGATGTAATGGCGGCTGGAAAAGCAAGGGGTGAATGAGACTGGGAAACTGGATTAATTTCGGAACCAGTGACAGGAAAGGAAAAGCATATGCAGATGCCATGACCCTATACCGTAACTCTACACCTGGATGTCAGTTACTTGCCTGTTGTGCTCTTGTCTGTATGGATCAGTCTCTGGTTCTTCAGTGTCCACTGTGGCTTTGTCCTTGCACCAACCTGTTACAACTTTTTATGACAGTGTTGGGAAGCAGAATCCTGTACCTGCTGAAACTTCACATGCAGCTCTTGTTGGGAGCAGAGTCTGGCCTATCACATAGGGATATTGGGTCCTGCATGCTGTGTTATCACAGGTGGAGAAGATATCATAGGCCAGCCAAAATCATATATCATAATTGGCCCAGGGTGCATTATTTCTACTCAGTGCATTATTTCCTAGAGGAATGTGTGAGGGGGGATGCCAGGTGGTCACTAAGGCTGTCCCCTAACCCCAGTCACTGAGCTGAGGAATTCTGAAACCACTCTTGGGATTTGTCATGGGACAAAAGCTGCTTATTTTTGTGAAGATTACTGCCAAGCAGGAAGAGAGGAACAGGTTAAATTCTGCTTTATGATCTGGTTTTGTTTGCTCTTGCTGAGCTGAGAGCAGAGACTTTGATGTCATCATCAAAGGAGTGGAGGGCTGCTCTACCTACTCTGCAGGAAGGGATAATTGACATCCCAGTGCCACTTTTATCTTAAAAAATGAATATAATACCTTCATGTCTGAGAATCCTGAAAGAGACGTGCCAGAAACTCCTGGGAGTGGGTCCAGTAGTAGCATGATTCTCAAGCTTGCTTTTTTTGTGTGATAGGATAATTTCCTGTGGCCATACATACCTGTGTGTGTATGTATGTGTGTGCATATATAAAAAACTCTCACAAGCCACATTCTGCTTTAGGGATCTGAGCACAGGAGAGTCTGACCCTTTGGGTATCCTGTACAAACCTAGATGCAATTGACCTCACGGGACACACCTTCCTGCTGGGTAGGAGGTGCAGGCATAGAGCCAATGGGGACCCAAGCCCAGGGTGACAAATACCTGGGATGCAGGAGCCATGGCGATGCTGGTAACACCTGGCTGGACCAGGCAGTGCCACACTGGCTCACAGGCCCAAGTCTGCATGTGCAAGGGATGCGTGTTTGGCCTCTGGCTGACTCCATAGTGTCTTGCAGGCTTTTTGGGACTCTCACTGTCTTTACTACTCAGACCAACTTCAGCATTTGTAGTTGTCAGCTGAATGGCTCCTTCAGCACAAAATGACAATATGCTGTGGTACAAAAAAGCCAGATTGTGGGTAGAAATCAGTATTTCTTTCTAGATGACAAGTGAAGATATCAAAGAGGAAAAAAAATCAACATGATGCATAGACAAGCAAGTAATAAGAATGAAAGGCAAAGGATACTACCAAAAGTAATTTCAATCTCAGGCATATCCACTGGGTTAAAAAACAATTTTGCACTCTGTAGGTGCATCAGGCTTTTTTCACTCTCCTGTGAAGCTGATAATGGATTTTGTTTTCCATGTGTTCTTTATATCAAAGCAAAGGTATAGGTATTTGTATTAAAAGCAGCCTGTCTTAATGCATTTAATTAGAAATAAAGATGGCACGAGGAGCAGAATTTGGATCTAAATTTCCCCAGAATTTGAGAGTTTGGGTGTGACAAGTGGATGGATCTCTCCTCCCTTGTGTCTAATTAAAACAGTAAAATGTGCTAATTTGCAAGTGTTAATTTAATACTGTTATGCTGTCTTCCACCAAAATCCTCAAAACCTACTGGCTGTGTTTTCATGTTTGGTGTGTTTGGAAGTAGGAAGGCTTTTAGCGATTGCAGCATTTTGGCAAAGCTTTCAGATGGTGGCTTCTGTAATTTCAGGCTGTAACATCAGGCAGTATTCAGTTTACTGCATTTCTAATTGGCACCACTCTCATGCTGTTTGGATTTGATTGAGGTTTGTGGTGTACATCCCAGGAGAGGGAGGTTATTCTCAGGCATAGTTTGTTACACAGCATGTTGTTGCCTTCTGTAACAGATGTATGTACCACCTTTGCAATTTCACAAAATATTGCACTGGAACAATTTTCTTGCTTGCCTGGGCTTCTGGAAGTTTGTTGCCCTCAAAGGAGATTAGTATTTGCAAGAGGGGAGGCTCAGGAAACTTGACATATAATGGATCCTTTATTTGTTTTCTGATAATAGGCTACTCCAGGAAGATGCATAAGTATGGAGATCTCCTGCAACTTCTGAGTAGGCTTGTCGAAACAACCTCTTTTGTTTTATTTTGGGGTTTTTTGCCTTCTCCCTTAAACTTCGAGAGAAATACTGAGGATAGGATAAGATTTGGATCTTAATTTCTCCAAAGAGAAACTCAAGAAATACTGTAGTTGTCTGAACTGTTGTAGGGCATAAAGCTCAGCACAGGCTTAAATACTTATTGAAATAATCTCTGTTCATGAATTGGCAACATTTTTAATAACCACTTATGTCAAAGACTATATTTATTTCTCCTTTTATTTCACAGAAAGTACTAATTTAGAAAGGGCTTAATTTCACGCAGCATGAATTTTGTCTGCTAACTCTGCTTTCTTCTGAAATCACTTGTGTTTCCTTCATGTTATTTGCAGTGGTGTTTCAGTGGTAAAACATCTGTCCTTTAACTTTTGGAGCAAAACATGTTCTGAAGAACTGACACTTACCTTGATACAGACCTGGGAGCTTTGATAGGAAGAAGGAAGGAAGCATCTAGTCTTTATAGTGTTACTTGCAGAGCAGGGATCCTCTCAGGTTTCAACCTTTGTACTTTTCTGTGCTCTAGATGTTGCAAGAAACCCTTGTAATGCTGATTTTTTTCCTTTTTTTTCTTTACAGATGATTCAAGAGAGCAGAGTTCTTATTGAGACAGCAGATATCACTCATGAGAAGATTGTTCAGTGCCAGAAAGCAGGTAATCCATCTTCTTTTGTTCAGTTCTGGATGGAAGATGGGAAACAATGTGCCATAATTTACTTACACGTTGTGACTAATGTAGCATTTGTCCCCTGTATGTAAGTGAACATTCCAGTCTTTCCCTGGCATTCTCTACCCTCCTGAAGGCTCATCTTCCAGTAACAACGCAGGCATGGGATCAGGGAAAAATACTCAGCTTTTGCCATAGAAGGTATTTCTCCATCTGCTCCACAGCTCCAAAATGTCTGACAGCATTTAAATTAGTCAAGTGAAATAGAAAGGCATTCAGTTTAAAGGAGGGGGTGAGAAGACATCCTGCGTTTACTGAGTGCCATTCTCTACGTCATCTGTCCCCTTGAACACAGAGGGGACAGGAGGTTTCCATACCCACAGGACCAAGCTGTGTTGCCTGCCTTTCCTTTCTTTTGCTGTTTAGGTTTGGTTCAGACCTTGTGAACTTGAGCTAGTATAATTCCATTGTATCACAGTGCATCTGTGTTGCTGTGCATTATGTTTGTCAGGTGTACAGGTGCAAACTACTGTGAGTAGGTGTAAAATAGATCTTACATTGCTGGTGTGTTGTACCGATGTCTAGGGCTCTGTCTAATATGCACCAGTACAAGTGGAAGAGGGGGTTTCAGAAGTGGCCACCTGCTTGCTGTCTGCTCTGCTGCAGGTTCACCCTCCTGTTTCAGGATGGTAGAAGTCACCAAAGTGTCTCAGTTCAGCTTATTTATGCAAATCTCTCTTCATCACTGTTCAGGATAGCAGGCTAGATTTGGAACTGGGAGATGTGTCCTGTAGTTTCCACTGATGCACAAGAATAAGCCCTGCTGGAGAGATAAGAGTCCACATTCGGCAGTGGTAATCCTCCACAACTAAATCCTCAGCTTTCGTGTATCAGAAAGCATGCTGAATAAATACATGCGGTGCATTTCCACTAGGAGTTTAAAGTGCAGAAATTAAATTTATTTTCAGTTCATTTAACTGTACAGCTGTACCTTTCCTAACCTGTAGCAAGCCTTGAAGGTCAGTAATGCAAACACTTGTGACATTTAATTTGTGTTCTTAGGCATGGTCTCCTGGAACCACAACAATCATGAATATTGTTGTTTCTGATAGGCTGATAGATGTAGATTACAGTTGTTTGCTTTACATAAATATAAATAATGAATGAAACTGCTGTTTTGTAGTAAATATTTTATTTAATCTTTTTAATCAGAAGAAATTCGGAAACTGTTTCAACAATAGCATTTTTATGTGATGCAAGAGCAGGGTGGAACCTAGTCTTTGTTCTTTAGCCCTGCTGGCAGTGTGGTAGCAAAGGGAGGAGAGGCAAGTGATGATGTCTTACTGAATTTCATGTGCCTCATCACTGCATCCTGCCTTGGGTTCTTTGTATCTGAGTAAGCAGCATTAAATTCCTCATCCCAAAGCCTTCATTTTGTGCAGAGCGTTTAGGAATGGGACAGTAACGAGAAGTTGCAGCACCAGGAGGGTCTCTCTAGATGGTATAATTTAAAAGCTATATTTTGCACTGAACTATGCAGACCCTCAGCAGCATCAGCCACCTTTCTGCCCAGCTTGCTCTGTGCACTGAAGAACCCACAACACTTGTCTGTGCACTGGTGTGAGCAAGGAGCTGGAGATGTGTACAAAGAACATGATGCAGTACCATGCTGGTGTCCAGAGTTCCATACAGTTCTCCTCTCCTTCCTTCCCCCTGGGAAAAGAGGACTCTTTCAAGTTTGTTCTCTTCGCTGCTGAATCCACATGTATTTTCATTTGTTTTGCTAGCTTTAAAATATAATTTCTGATTGAGAAGACAGCTGGTGAGATATGAAGTGCTTCTCCAAAGCCTGAGGATTTAGACAGAGGAAAGGACCAGGAGAGAGAGTATCCCTCCCTGTGCTCAATTGCCAATTAATTTATTGCGAGTGTTACCCAGGCAAATTGTTTTGTAACATTTTAAGTGTGGCAAGATGAAGCGCTCAAAATTGACAGGTGTCAGAGGTACAGTTGCCTGTGACATTGTCCATCACCACAGTGCTGCTCCCTTTGAGCAGGTGTTCCCACTGGACCTCTGCTTCACATCATAGGCTGCTTTGTTCTCAGTTCCCTGGGCCTCAGGGTCCTGCTCACCCTCCCAGACGTTTTTTCATGTGGTTTTTCATTGTTTTTTTCAAATGTGCAGGCTCAGCCCAATGCACAGTGGTGAGCAGCAGCTTAGAGGACTAACCTGCAAATGCTTTCATTGGTGCTGCTACCTGCAGCCTAACAAATGTTTGTGGCTCCCTCTCTCCAGGGCAGCACTGTCTCCAAGTCAGAGATGGAAAAGTGAGGTCCAGAGGGAAAACTAACTAAAAGGATTCTGCATAAAGCCAGAGCTGTCCATGTGGAGCTAAGATTCACAGGCCTTCGTATTTTTTTCCAGGACAAAGCGAGTCATTTGAAGGTTTTCTTTCACTAATTGAAGTTAAATGAGTCGTAATTTAGTTACCACAGGGCACACCTGCAAGGTGTGCTTGGGTTGCAGTTATTTAGACTGTTTTCCAAAGGATATCCTGCAGGAACCCTGTTACCCTTGATAGGCAAAACCCATAAGTGGGTGAAGTTTTGAAATATAAACAGTAGTGAAATCTTGTGTTATGTGGGGTTGAACTGCCTCAGTGTTACCAAGCTACTGGAGTTGATGCAAGGCAAGAAAAAACCTATTGTTAGTCTTCCAGAAGTGCTTTGGGCACTACTACACTAAGTGACAAGCATGCCTTGGACTGTCCTTCAGCAACAGCTACGTAGCCCTCTGCATCTACACCCTGCAGATGTTCTCTCAGTGGGCATTTCTTTGATGTAATTTCAGTGAAATTCAATTTGTGAGTGATAATTACCTTAAAATGTTAGGGGAGGGAGAGCTATGAAACAACTGGTGATGGAGCTTGGTTTGTTTAGCCAGGATGGGCTTCAGATGCTTTGGAGTGATTTGGTGCCAATTTGGCCTTTGTGAGGTAGGAATTAAGGGAACACGAGCAGCTCTCTCTCCATTTTATCTCTTAATCCACACCAGACTCAGAGAAATGTTTGCATACACTGTGCAAATCTTGTGAAATTGGTGGGCCAGTTGGATATCACCAGGTTTTTAATATGCTCCCAGATTTCCTGAATTCTTGTATCCAGCGACAGATTTTCAGACGTTTGCCACAGAGAGTAGCAGTGAAATGTAACAGGGCTGTGGTTGGAAGTCACAGTTCTCTGCATTGCAGGAATAGCAATCCTGTGATTAGAGTTACGTGTTCCTGACATGACTGTGATTAGGATTAATGAGGAGATACACATTAGAGTCTGCATTTGCTGTGCTGAACAGGTATCTTCTGTGTCTGTCAGAGAGCCTTCCAAGGGGCAAAATCATCCATTCAAGGAGAGAGAGAAGCCTTTTGTTGCAGTATTACAGCAATGCAGGCTGTGTGTGAGGGGGCCAGGAGTGTGTCTGTGTGGGACCCCAGCACTGGCAAGGAGAGTCATGTACAAAGTGGAAGCACAGCCCCAAGATTGTATGTGACACTTTTGTTCTGGAAGATGCTCTCCAAGGATGGAGTCATAAAACGAAAGGGAGTGAGGGAAGCACAGAAAGGAAGTACCAGCTGCAAGACTGAACACTGCTCGCTCTGTGTTTTATAGGGGAGATCAATCATGCACTGGGTGATGTAGCAATCTCTATTTTTAGGAATGGAATTCCATGAAGAGCTTCATAACCTTGGGACAAAGGAAGGTTTGAAAGGAAGAAAATTAAGCAAAGCCATTGAGAGTTTTGCATGGAATATCACAGTGCTGAAGGTAAGCGCAGAAAGCACCATCTCATGTCTCTTATTAACCTTACAAGCAAACCTTTGCTCTTTTAGCTCATCTTTTTGTACTGTCTTACTAATACTGAAGCAACTTGCTGTTCTTTTTTTAATGGGATGTATAAATTACCTCCACTTACTGATATTTATTGAATATATCAAATTGCACCTCTGATTTTAAAGCCGTGGAAGGGAATTTATCTAAGCCTCAACAGAAAAGACAGCTTGTGGTTTGTATGCTCAGGGACCTGATTTTGGTTCTCTGTTTTGCCCCCTGCATCCTGAAAATGATCTGTCTGAGGTCATTGTGTCTCAGATACTTGTTTTGTAAAATGAGAAGTAGAGTTTCTCTTTGGGAAGTGACAGGGCAGGAGAGGCTGTCATGAAAAAACATGAGGAACATTGTAGATCCTGCAGGGTTATGTTTCAAAAGTGGAGCCCTGCCCAAACAGCTAAAAAGGGGATTTTCATCCCTCCATACTGGTTGTGCAGCGACACACTGTGTGGTGGTGTTACTCACCAGGCTTTAGCTCCTGGTTCAGCATCAACCAGCCCAAAATTGTCACAGTAGCTGTATGACTGAGCCTGGGTGAAGACACCCAGGGACAGCCAAAGATGGAAAGTGGAGGAGAGGATCTCTGCAGCAGAAGGCAAGGAGAGGACCTGAGCCAAGCATTTGGGTTGTTAGCATTCAATTCACACCTGCTTTAACAGCCTTATTTCCCACTTTGCTCTGATAGATCACACTTTAATTTCCCCTGCTCTGTCCGTGCTGTTCTCTCCCTCCAGCTCCCGTTATGCAGGTTGCCCTGTCTGACAGCATCTCCCTGTTACCACTCAGTGCCTTTCCCTTGGCTGGCATCCCAGAGCAAACCAAGTGATGAGAGGGAATTTTCACAAAGTTCCTCATCAAATATACCCCTAAATGTAGCATGCAACAGCAGTAGCAAGAGAAGTAAGAGATGTATGCATGCCATGAGCATTGTGGTGCTGAAAAGAGCACTAATGTATCTTGCACAGGAGAGGGAAAAAAAGAGTTGGGAACAGAGAGGCTGAAGGGCAAAAGTGGGTGCAAGGAGCCATGGGTAGTAGAGAGGAGTTAGAGAAGACCTGGGTCACCTGTGGTTTCTTGCATACCTTGATTTACCATGAGAGTGATGGAAAGTGAGTAATGGAGTGAGTTTAGGCTCAATTAATAGGACCTCTGGTGAAGAAAAGAGGCAACCAGTTCCAGCATTACGGAATGAACTGATCTATTCCACAGAACATAGCTGAGACAAGTAGTGAGAAAGGACAATAAAGAAAAGTGCACTATGCAGTTCTGAACATTACTCTGAATACCTTTAGCTGTGTTAGGTAAAATAAATGCCTCATGCTCAGTCATGCCAAACACAGTCAGAGTTGCTCTAAAATTTTTCAGTTTCTAGACATTTGTTAAATGAGAAGTTTGCACCTCCGAGGGTGACCTATGATTAATGAAGGTACAAGAAGGGTATCAGAGAAACATTTTTCCATGAAGAATAATTGCTGTCTAGCACATATTGTGAACATATGGAAGAGCTTTTAAAACATCTAGTCAAGGTCAAGGAATAATTGACTTGTTTCATTTCTAAGCCACAAGTTCTTTTTAACCTTTCTCACACAATAAGTTTGTCACAACGGAATGCACATGAAACACCTTTTCCTTCTGATTGAAATCCAACTCAGCAAAGACATTAGAAACCTGGGAATGAACCTGTACCTCAGGTGTCTGATAGANTTAAAAAGTAGTCTTTCAGTGACCCTGCCCATAACAAACCTATTTGCTGGTTACAGCTGCATCTTGTGTTTGTCACTGACTCCCCTCAGTGCTGGTGAGAGCTCCTCAGGAGGATTTGGTGAGGAGAGACTGACAGCCCTGTCCCACTCAAGCCATCGGTGTCCTCCATATGTCTGGTGGCAGGGTGGACACTACAAATATGTTTCACTATATGTTGGTATAGTGTGGTAAAAAAGGGAAAAAACAGTCCATACCATCTCACAAATGTATCAGCTGCTTCACACTAGGTGAGGTGAGTGACTGGCTGACAAGGGAAAGCCTCTTTATGTGCTCAGGGTATCGGAGACAATGAGATCACATGGCAGGAGTCAGTTTGTGTGAGGTGCCCATGAGCAATAGCAGGTATTATGTTGTGTTTGCGCCTGTGAGATGATTAATAGTCTTTTCCTAGGCTAGTGAAGCCAAGGCATATTTAATTGATGTGTTTCTTTATAAAGACCCATTGCAGTAGGTAAGCTTTGAATACAAAGACGAGATAAGATAAGAAATTGCTACTGGCAAAATAATTGAATAGTTTCAGAGTGCAAGATTAAAGTGTATTTTATAAAACTCGTAACTATGGGCATTCTTCATATTAGTAATACCTGCAATAAAGATGAACTGTTTGCCAGAAGGTAAAAATGTCAGTAAAAACATGGATGTTGCAACTTGGTGAGATTTTTAACAAGTCAGCTTTGACATCAATGCATATTTTTAAAATGTCACATCCTCATGTTTGGTCCTATGTTGTGTAAAATACTGTCAGGCTCACAGGCAGTAGTACTGAGAGGCATAACTTAAGGTACACTAGACAGAACACTTGTGTTCTTGCAGCAATGTTACAGGAATGGTTATGATCCCAAATTTACTCTCCCTTTCAAATTTATTTCCACCGCAACATCAGCTCTGTGTCTTTGTTTTCCTCTCTGTATTAATTGAGCTCCAGCAAAATGCACAAGTAGCAAAAGAAACTTCGTGTTTACCCCCTCATGGGGTCCATGGTGCTAGGAACAGTTCATTTCACCCTAACAGGCCTGCAAAGCTACTTGGTTCAGCCGAGGTGACTGTTCTGGTCTGACCCTCTCTTCTCGCGGAAACTCACAATTCATTTTCATGAGATATTGCTTGTTTTTAAAACAGGCCACTATCCATTTCACTGAGCAGAGGCTTTGTTGTGCTTGTTTCCCCCCAGATGCTGGTGCGTGTCCTGCCTTCCCCTGGCAAGGTCACCTCCACCCTGGCTGTGTGGCTGCTTTTGTAGCAGGTGTGGGCTCCTCCTGCCTGTGCCCTGAGAGGGCACCACCAGACCCTGTGAGGCAGAAGCTGAGAAGCCTCGTTAGGGCAGATCTGACCTTGAGCTAATGAGTCCTCCTGAGAGCTGGGACATAACCCCTGTGCTCAGTGCTGCTGTAGAGCACTAGGTGGCTTTCAGGTCAGGTACACTCACATAGGCTGGGTGATGGGCATGCAGAACCAGGCTGGCTCTGCTCCTGGCCCTCTTGGCATGGGACAGTGCCAGCAGCCACCTCTCCTGGGCTCTTCTGCCCACTCTGTCCACCTCTCCTATGGGATCTTGTACCAAGCATCTTCCGGTAACACTCAGCATCTGTCACATGTACAAACCACTGATTCAGTGACTGCTTTAAGAGTTTTTGGGAATGTTTGGCGAAAAAAAAGTTGTAGCCTATGAAACTACTCTCCTTGCTGAGGCAAAACCGCCAGAGACTACCAGGTGTTTACTTGATCAAAGAAGTTGGGATGTGCCTGAGTCCCAAGAGCCTGGCAAGTAAGTCAAACAAAGTTTGAGTGGGTTGACTGTAGTTCAGATTTATTACTTTCACATGGACATGCTTTGACTGTCTCCATACATTTTCCTGGCTGTTTGTGGGTCAGCATATATAAAGTCTTGAAGAAATACCATGGGGTTCTTGCCTCCATGTTGATGGTAAATATCTGGATAGTTAATATACTAACATACTGACTTATGTATAGACAAACATGAGAAGAAAAAGATAAAGTGGCCTTTACTATTTTGTTATTCTACTGAAGGGGAAAACGGACAAATGTTTGATTCTAGTCGCTACTCTGAAATGTACGTGTTCTTTTAATTTTTTTTTTTTGCTGCCCATGATAAGTAAGATTTCTCCTCTGCTGCTATGTGTTGTCTGACTAGGACTCCAACTGCTAGTACATGCTACGAGACATCGAGTGGTTACATTTTCAGGATTGTTTCAGCACTCATCCATGAGTGTATCTGTTAATTACCCTGCATTTAAATTAATGCTGATTAGATATATCAGGAGAGAGGTTGCTGAATGCAGAAGGCATGCAATTATTAAATTGCTAATGCAGTTCACTCTTTGGGGGAGGAATCCACAATTTTGTGATGTTATTGTGATCAGTGTTAGCTCTGGTGTAAGTGATTTTATGCAGCAAAGTGGTGCACAAATAGCACTTCTGCAGGATGATGTTCACAAATGACCTTTCTTCACCTCAGTCATTTGTGACAATCAGCCTTCAGTTGCCTGGGAGATCTGCAGCATCCAGACCCCTCACTTGGGTGGCAGAGCCCCTAATGCACACTTTAAGGCTACTTGGAGACGTAAAAGCCACATTTCTGAAAGATGTACATACAGACTATTTGGCTTCACCTGGACTGAGATGAATTTAGCATCACTATAAGGTATTGGTTTTCTGTAGAAAGAAAAACTACACACCAGACTTTGATTTTTATTCTAAAGCGCCTTAACCACAGAGTTTCTGATAATCTTTGGAAGAATTAGGTCCATTCACAGCATTAATTTAAGGATTATTACAGTGTACTGTGGAAGAGTTCTTGAATGGATACTCTACAGTACTCTGAAAGCGTCTTGTAAGTGAGATTTATTTGGGTCTTTTCACATTAGTGCTTTTTCCTGCAGTTAGGCAAGAGCCATGGCTTTGTTCCTTGGCATGCTACAGAGCAGGCAACAGAGCAGCCTGACAGAATCTTAGGAATATTAAATGTAATTAAGTGCAGTGGTAACAATATATTCTATCATGTTATATAATTGCTGCCAAAGGATTAGCATAACAATTTACCCTATCTAGATTTTAAGCAAGAGCATGATGAATTCACGAGTCCCCACAAAGCTGCTGCATTCCGTGTACCATTTATTTCTTTCACTGTTCTTATCTCCCTCCTTTCCCCAGCATACCCCGTGGACATAAGCACATTGGTGCTCAGTTTGTGAAGCTGCAAAAACAATTGAAACACAAGCCATAGTGTCTTAGCAATTGTTATTTGCTCTCATCTTCTGACAGTGACAGTCCAGCACGAGCAGTAGGCAGGAGAGGTTTGTGTGGCACGGAGTCTTCATGACTGCCTTTAAATGCCGGGCTCATTGTGGTATTTCATGCCCACTTGTCTCATGTCTGCTCATATCCAGATCCAAACAAATATATTTTGAATGTGGTTACCCCAGAGGCTCTTTTTCTGGAGAGACCGAATGTCTTTTCTGTTGTCTATGCCCCACATTGTTTGCATTTCCTTTTTTATTGCAGTTCACTTTTTAACCTCTCCAGACTGTGTTCTTTGGATACTTTTGGCGGACCTTTACCTTCAGCTGGGACCTGCTCAGCTACAGCTGAGATTGACCAAGCCAGTCAGTCTGTCACTGAGTGACAGATTTTATGAACATATGAGGAAATGCAGAGCTGCTCTTATTATTCATGCAGTCACTAGATCAGCTTTGCTCTCTTACACATGAACTGAAGGACAGATAAAAGTAATACAAAAAAGCTGGCTTTCTGAAAGCGCTAGAGAGAAGGTGAAGAGGTCCATCAAGGTCAACATCCATTTAGTCTTGTAAATACCAACCTGCTTAGTTTGAAGCAGTTTATTTAAAAGTAGAGGGAAAGGTGAAGGAGGAGACAGATTTAGGTTGTTCTTAATTGAGTCTGTGAAGAGTCTGGAGGAGCCACGTGGGAGCACAAGTTGTTCGCAGGCCCTTTGTGTGCTCTGAATGCAGCCAGGCTCCAGGGCTCCTCTGTATGTGGAGGTGTTGCAAGATCTTTCTGGGATAGGGGATTTAGAGTCCTTTAAATGACATTGAGTTACAAGACAAGGAGGTAAAAGTGTGTGATTCACATCAAAGCTGTTTTGATCAATGTATTTTGTAAACTAAGGGAACCAAACCATGTGATCATTAGATAGGATAGGCAGATCTTTCTTGTACCTAGCAGAGTGCTGTTCTCTACTGATCTGGTTGATAAATGCCTACTCCATAAACGGTGAATGCATTGTTTTTTATCTGTCTTGCCTTAGCCCAAAAGGCAGGAACCAGAGCTCTTTAAAAGACTCCATGAATTTTGTATCTGGGGATGGAAACTTCTCAAGTTACTTCAACAGTGTGTATTAGGGTAGAAGGAGTGTAATCCCAGTCCCTCAGGAGTACTAGTTAATCAGCTGGAATATCCTGTTCTTCTTGGCCCTCAGCCATGCTTATGGAGCACTGCTCTGGGAAGGATGTAGTGAGCAGTCTTCAACAAGTATAGCATGACCTCTCTGGGTACCTGGCTGTTCCCTGCGAGTTTTTGAAGCTCTAATGGTGTTTCTGACAAGGTCACTGTTTTCTTGGCCAAGGAAATTTCCAAGACAAGAGTTGGATTTAGAACAAGTTAAATATTTGCATGTGTTTAAAATATACATCAAGGCCACCCAGCTAATCTTAAATCTGCAAGTATCAAATGCTGGCAACAGCAGGGACTAAGGGAGGAAGGGAAAGCAAAGGTCACCAGGGTTCACAGCTCTTGCTCCTTCATGGTACTGAGCTTCTGAAGAGATGCAGTAGGGTATGGAGTTCCAGGATGGCCTGACAAAGAGGAGAGACTTTGTCCTCTATTAATCATTTATTGCTGGGGTTTTGTTGAATAATGTCAGAGCAGGAGTGTTTCACTGATGGTCAAGAAATGATTGTCCAGACATCCAGATCAGGCAGTGCTTAACTGTCCAGGCACAGTTCCACATGGACTTGCACTCACCTGCCTGTGGTGCTGGTTCTTGTGATGAGCAGCACTCACCTCCCCACATCACACGGCCCCTCCAGAAGCAAACCAAATTCATAGTTTCTATTCATCCAGGGAGCATGCACAATTTTCTGTCTTTTCCCCAGCCTTTTAACACCTATTTGGGTGCATAGAAAATAGCACTGGAAGGGTCTGTGAGAGGCTGTGTAGTTCCTCCTGCTGATAAATGTTTAGCTGCTGTGGATCTAAGCCCTGCTCAGATATTGAGCATGGAAGGAGCTTGGTATGAGGCTCTTGTGGTTTCCATGATGACATGGAACCCAGGGACCCACTTGGCTCTTGAGGAAAGTGCTGGTGGCCAGAGTCATCTGGGCAGAAATGTGGGTCTCTCTCACTTTGCTGTTCCTCCTTCAGCACCAGGGCTCTGCTCCTGCAGGTGTTTCACAACAGTGGGCTTAGGGACAAGACCCTCCTGCAGTCCGTGTGGGACCCAAGTGTACAACTGGCCAAAACCAGAGGGTCACTGAAGTTCATCCAGAAAACAAGTGCTGTGAGCTGCCTTCCTTTGATGTGTTTATTTTTTTTTTTTTACTGCAATATAAAGTTCTGCAATTCAGATCTAAATATCATTCCTTTGGTTCTGCTGGGGTTGTATGTGTGGAAACCCACATGCATGTATATATATAGGAGGTGAGACAGGCCATCAAATATATATGCAGATCAACAGTAACTTTGACAGAAAAAAAAAGATATTAGAAAAATGAAAGGCCTTGAGTGATACCTTGCTTAATCCTTGAATCTGACTAAAATAAGCCAGAGGTAGATGGCAAGCAATCTTGTGATATGCCTTTTGAGTGATGTGACAAATTGCCAAGAGCCGTGGATCCGATGCCAAGCTGCTGGCTGTGGATGAAGGGCAAGATGCTTTGTGTGGCAGTGGTGGTGGTGGGAGACGGGGCCAGAAGCATGTGGGGTCACTGTGCCTGCTGCCCTTTGTGCCAAGGCCACCTCAGCAGCATGGGCTTTGAGCCCAGGTGAATGTTGGCACACTGAGGTGCTGTGTGTAGAAAAACAATTTTAGTGTCACTCCACAAATGGAGGCTTGTCAGGATGTTTAAAAGGCACTGCTCTGCCAAAATAGGTGTCCAGCTCTCATCTTGTGTAGGCTGGCAGCTCAGTGAAGGCCTCTGCTTGGCTGTCTGTCCTGCCTCAGTTACCCCTCTGTGCCTTCCTGTCATCTCAGTGTTTACTGTCCCTTCTCCTCAGCCTCAATCCCCACTCCCTCTGCATCACCTCAGTTGTGTGTTGTTATCTAAATCGTGCTAAAGCCAGGGGCAAACCACCATTCTCTTTGCCTCACCTGTGTGTCCTATTGACTCCATCCTTGATCAGGACTGAACTCTGCATGGCTCTGAAACTGTCCCTAACTGTGATGCAGGTCACATGAGTTTACCACTCTGTATTCTGTGCCAACCTGCCCTGGGGTGGCTGTGTAGGACCTGGCACTGCTGTGCCTGTGCTGTTGGGGCAGATCCATCACAGCCTGAGCCCCAGCTGTGCTGCTGAGGTCCTTTTTCTCTCACAGCCTGGCAGGGGTTTTGGCATCTGGGTGTGAAGGCCAGCTTCTCCTGAATGGGTGTGTCATCCTGTCCAAAGACTGCAACTGGAAATGTAATTAATCATGTTCAGGTGATGTGTGAATACAAAGAGAGTTTGTTCTCCAAATGCTGTTTTGAGCAGCAACAAGATTATCACCTGTGAAGAGGTTATTTGAAAAATCAGCAGATAGGGTGACAAGTTTCTTGAAGATACTCTTCTTCCGAGGAAAAGGAGCTAGTCCTATATGTGTACCTGAGCAGAACTGCAGAACTGTGCTGGAAAGTTGGTACCCTCAAGAAAGGGAAGGGGGGGCACAGGGGAAAAGTGACTGAGTGTTTGTAGATGATTCCCCAACAAAGGAGGATTGCTTGAGTGTAAAAACTGGGTCAGTGTCATCTCCTGTCCCTTGGCGGAAGAGACAGTGTAGGCAGAAACTGCAGGTGGCATAGGAACTTCAGCAACTTGTGCCACCCTTCCCTCCCTCCCCTGCAAGGGTGACATTTTCATCTGAGACATGGATATCAAAGACTACTGTACTCTGCAGTTGAGTTAATTAACGCAACCTGAAAGTTGGGAATCTAGTTTGTGCCAGTCTGACAACATGACCTCATTCAGAGGAATCAAAAAGGCTGTAATGAAAGTATGAGTTTCAGCAGAATTTCACACATTTCTTGCTTCTATCTGTCAATGACTGCACGAACAAAGAGTGAATGAAAAAGAGCTGCTGGCTCTGTCAGGTGTTGCAGATTGCATTATAACACAAGCCAAGCCCCAGCCCTGCCCCAGCAGAGTGTGCTGGAGGGGTAGGAGCCTTTCCTCTGGGCACTTGGGGTGTCACTGGATGTGTGTCCCAGGCAGGGCCTCTGCCCCAACACCTGGCCCAAGGGGGGGGCTTGGAGAGACCTTTTCCTTGCAGGGTTGGCAGTGTCCTGTTCTGCCTTGCCTGGAAGCCACAGTGGTCTTTGTGTCAGAGGTCAGTTAAGCAGAGCAGTATGCAGTTGTGCAACTATTATTGGAAATACATGTCACATTTTAAAATAACATCAGTTGTATTTTGATCTACATATATTTAGCAAACTCACCTTAGAGCCTAGAAGTTGCATTTTCTTTGCTCGTCTCGTCCCAGTTAGCACATGTTGCTATCTCTGACCCATGCAGAGGTTACACTGATGGTCACTGCCAAGGTGTTTTAAACTGTGGAATGTCATTGTGGATCAGAGTCCTGTGTGCCGGTGGAGCTGTGATTGCTTAAAGACTATCAAAATATGGGTAGAGAAAATGCCCTTTGTTTTCCTTCCAATGTCGAGCGCTGTGTGTCAGCTCAGTGTCCTGACTGAGTCGGGGTGACCCACAGGCTCTGAGAGGACTTTTTTCCCCAAAGCAGTTGTGTTCCTGTACTGTTAAATTCCATGGTTCATTGAGACAGAGGACTTTGTGTCACTGGGGAACTGCTGCTTTGGGCAGCCTGTGCATGTGTTGCTGTTGTATGAGGGGGTGTGTTGTCTGAATGAAGGGCTTGGCTTCTAAGGGGTGCATGGTGAGACAGGGCACGAGGGACCCTCCACACACAGCTGGGTTTTTTATTGAATTTTTATTGGGCTGCTGAGTATCATGGAGAGACTGGGGCACTGATGTGTACACGGTGGGAACATTAAGAGAGGATTGCTTGTACCTTGGGTTTTTTCCAGCATTTGCTTATTGTTGCATCTGAACTGTGCCATTCTCTGGGAGCTGTATCTGGTGCTAGGCTGAAATGGTTATGTTTGAGTGCTGTGTGCTAAGAGCTTTAACATCTTCTAAAAATTACCTCTCTGGCATATTTTGAGCTTGTTACAGCTACTGTCATCAGATCACTACAGTTTCCTGAGCTAAGCTTATAAATTATGGCAAGCTGACTGCCCCTTTTGTTATGTGAATTACGTGCCAGCATCTACAAAAGCTGCTCCCTGTGGGGGAATGGGTGTCTAATTTAAGATAGCTCCCTGGGGAAATTCAGAAGGCGATGAAAGCTCCATCTCAGCTTCCTCCTCTGTGGCTGCTGAGGGGGTGTCTGGGTTTTCCCTGGCACTGTAGGTGGCCCAGTCAGATTTGGTCATGTACTTCATAACCGAGTGATACCCAGCCCCTGTGCTTTGCTGAAGATGGGAGGTAGCATGTCTTGGTATGAATGCCAAGTCTTCCCCTTCTCCCTCCTGCGTACTGGTAGGAATCCTCTGTCCACATGTCAGAATGTGCATCGTGCCACTGGTAGCCAGGACCTCTGACTTCTGCACTTGTGTGAGTATGGTAGTCAGGGAAGCAGAACTCTGAGTGCAGCAGGCAGTGATTTGCTGGCTTGACCTTCCCTGTTTTCACTGTGTCACTCGAGCTTTCCCTACTGCCTCCTGACATTGAAAAGAGAAAATATTCATCCACACCACCACACATTCCAAGGGCTGTGGTTAAAATAAAACACTCTTTAACTCAAGGGTGGTATTGATTCATTTCTGTTGTCTGAGCCACTAGCAGCAGAGGGCTGTGGAGTAAAGACTCTGTGTTAACATGTGATTATTGGCAATATGCACCTTCAGGGAGGGCTGGGACAGTTAGTGAAAAGCCACAAACTGCATTAAGTGAAAGTTGTAGTTCAATTGTAGGTTTTCGGTGTGACCAGGCTTTTGCACTGCACTTATTCTTCCCCAGATCTTATGATAGAGCCCATAAGCCCTAAATGTGGCAGGTGTTCCCAAAAACTTGCACAAGAGCTAGAGAAATCAGAGGCCCAAGTACTTGGAGGGCAAAGTAAGATTTACTGTATGAACAACAGAATGGGAAACTCCAATCTTGTATCTTTGACAACTATAGTCTTCCTTTACCTGGATCAGATGAATTCAAGTGCAAGGTGACGCAACCTGCAGGAGATAAAGGTCACTTTCTTATGAGTCACTTCCCCAGGTACTGGTAGCATCCATTTGTGGAGAAAAGCAGAGACAAAACCAGTGATTCTGGTACTGTGGCAGCTGTTATTTATTTTTAGATCACAAAAAGAAAAAGATGGTATTACTGATGACAGAAAGGCTATGTTCATATGAGAGCAAATTAAAATTATGCAACACTCAGAGGAGTATGTTAAAAATGCCTATGTAGTTTTTTTTTCCAACATCCTCTGTGTTATGGATCAGACATAGGTACTGGCAGGATGAGCCTTACTGATGGGCTGTGATCATTCTGAGTAGAGTGGGAAGTGGTCTGAAGCTGGGTAATATAAATTTATTGTCTCCAACCCTCCACAATGACTGTGGAGATATTACTACAGCATCAGGCTTAAAAATTGAGTTCAATTTTGCTCAAAAGATTTGTTTTCTGTGGTATAGCATTGTAGTGGATTGTAAATTATGCTTGTTTAGTTTTCCTCATTGACATTTTGGAGCAATGAATGTTCACATAAATGAGTGCTACCTTCCCTATCCTGCACCACTTAATTTTTGTGCTTGCCTCACTCAGTTTGCTGTGTGTCTCTGTTCCCGTCCTTCCCATTCCCATGCCTGTTTCTGACCCCTGCTGGTCTTCTCCTCCCCTCTCAGTTGCTTAGTTTCAGAGACTCTGCCTGCTGGGTCAGTGCTGCTTGCAAAAATAACCATACCCTCTCCTGTTTGTACTTGATTTCACATCTGCACTGGGAAGGCGAGGCTGGGATTCTCCCAGGGCAGGCAATCCTCACGGCCACAGTGTCCATGGGAGCCTCTTTAACCACTGGCTGGGGGCAGTGCAGAGTGGGTGGCTCAGCTCTGCTTTTACTGCTCAGTCTCACCAGCAAACCTTCCTTTTGCTGCAGGGGACCAGAATGACAGAGCTGATCCCTGGACAGGAATGAGGTGATCAGAGCATTTGCTTAGGGATTTTTCCAAAAACCTGTTCCCTTCTGGCAGTTAGACAGTGGTTTGTGTTAGTATTTTTAACTTCGTGACTTAACCTTACATGTGATTTGGAGGTTTTGGTCTCAGCTTAAAGCTTTGTGCTTCAGCATAAAGTTACCTGTCCAGAAACCCTGTGCTCTGACTGGCACAATTTGATTTCATCTTGATTAGATTATTTCAGTTAGTATCAAGCACAGCTGTAGGTATTTTTTTCAGCTGTGTTTGTGCCACATTGCTGCAACACTCTCCCTCCAGAAAAACTCCAAACCAGCACAGGTGCCTCTTCTGTCCAAACAGAATCATCTCAGAGTTGGCCATTAAACCTTTCCAGGTTCTAAGAAACTTAAGGGACATTTTGCTGTCAACACTGTGATGAAGGTCATGATTTTGGTGTTAACTGTGTGCTTGCAGCTTAGGCAGCTGTGAGTCAGCACTGAGGGCACCAGGGAGCTGGGGGTGCCAGCTATTCACAGCCCAGTGTTTTGCTTGGGGGTTGCTTTGCACAGGTGTTTTGTTAGCTGAAAACATCTCTTTTCGTGAAGCTGGTCCTTTTACTCTGAAAAATTAAATGCAGAAATAAATTGTGCACTTTCTGCCTCATTTTTCATCCCCTTGTTTTGTTTTTCTGGGACTCTCTGGACTTTACTAGAGTTACCAGCAGGTGCTGGTACAAGTACCTGTGAGAAATTGGGTTTTGTGACCAAAGGAGGACTAAGAAATAAATGTTTGGACATACAGCCTTGATTTCCATCTCATAGCTGTGTATCAAAATAAATAGCGCCCCAATTTCCTCAGTGGTGTGGGATTTTCTTAGTATTAATTGTGCACTCCTGAGCTCCCAGCCAACCCTTTGATTTCAAACCTATGACCAGAAAAAAAGGCAGGTTCCTAGCAGGTTGACAGTGAGAGTCCATACATCTGTGGCTGTGCCTGCAAACTGTCTGCTAGATGTAGTGCCTGAGAGACACACAGGCAGCTGAACAGCTCAGCACATGGCTAACATCAAATTAATGGCATTATTTCTGAGAGCAAATTCCTGCTGAAACACAGTTACAGTCAATGTTCACATTCATTGCTTTTGACAGTCTGATATAGTGTAATTTAATTTAAATGCCCAGATGAGAGAGAAGCATAGGCATTTTTTTAAAAAATGCAAATAAAAGCCTACTCTTTTTATACATAAAATGCCTGCTTGAAGGAATAAATTAGTAGCTGTGCAGTGCAACTGATTTACAAGAGCCCCTGGATTTCAGTGGAGAGCTCTGTTTAAAGAGCAGGAGGGAAGGCTGTAGCATGAGTGCTTTTGCCACTTTGGTGTTCTAGCAAATGCTTCACGTTAATTCCTTGTCAGGTCTTGGTCTGGGGCCAGTGGTTTGGGAGGGCACTCAACTGTTTCAGAGAGCAAGCTGGCCATGTGTGCCCTTCACCTCTATGTTGTTAGGCAAACCCTGTAAGAGAATTACAAATGCAGACCCTTTCCTAAGTTGCCATGGCTGCACAAGGCAGTGATACACTCGCACTTGCCAACAGCCAGAATCAGAAGTTTTTCTAAGTATTTTTTTCATTGCTAATTGCATGACTGTTCTCTTTGAGGTTCTCCTTGTAGGATAGAAGTGTTTTGTTCAGTTCCACCTCCCAGGCTGCCCTTAAGGTCTGTGTTTGTCTGTATCACGTGATTTGGGAATATATAAATGGTGGGCTGGCAGTTTTATTAAAAGTGTGGAGCTGTCCCAGTGTCGTGCAGTTGGGACTGTCTCATGGTATCCAGCACAGCCATTTAGATTTTGTCTGCACTTTTCCAATAGCTGGAAAAGAAGGTGAGAAATGCTACAGGTGTTCTTCAAGGGAGTGCCATACCGGGAGAGGCAGACAGCATTCCCTCTTCCCAGCCACTCATGTCATGCCTTATGCTCTGGGATTGACTGCTTGGCTGTGCAATGAACTGTCCCCAGCCTCCTAGAAAACTAACCAGGCTAATGCAGAACACCTCTTTAAATCCCTTTTAGTCATCCTCTCCAATGCAGACCTTTGGGGTGAGACCCAAATGGCAAATGAAATCAGTTTAAAAGTTTTGGGGTTTGAGAGGGACAGCCTAATATTGAACAGTGGTCAGATTGATCTCGTTTGGGAATTTAAATCTGAGTAGTTAAAATCAGACGGAACTGGTTTTTCAGGTGACCTGGACATTGTTCTTAAGACACCACATTTACTCTTTTAGCATCAGGCTACATCCCTAGCTCAGAATACCCCTCTACAGTCACAAATCCATTGGGTGTGTAAACAGGGTGGTATAGCCCAGGGTACAAGTTACATTTTGATTTCTGCTTTATTTTGCTCATTATTTATTAATTTTATTTATTAAAATGCATTTATTATTTTTATTGACTTTCTCCTTGTCCCTTTCCTGTGTTGTCTGATACACTGGAACCTGCTGGGTGCTCAGCGTGAGCTACAGCAGGTCTCTGTGAAGGGAGAATCCATGGCCGCTTTCACTTGAGCTGCTGAGAGACCTTTCCACTTTTATACAGGGCTTTGGAGTTGGCATGTGAGTTTTCCCCACCCCCTGGAGTAATGCTGGAGGTTTTGTAAGGTTTGCTCTTACAACTGACTGTGCTGGCAAAGAGGCTGTGCTTTGTGAATGGTATTTGCAGAGATGGTTGCCCCTTGGGTCTTCACCCAACAGTTGTCCTTAGGTTGGGTGCTTGCAGGCAGGAGGCTTCTGGCTGGGATGTAACACCTTAGGCCTGGGTGTCTTGGCAAGGCAGAGTGGCCTCGAGTGTTGGTTGCAGATGTGGTTTAATTTTCAAGGCTGGTGCAAACAGGATTTTTATCCTTGAGTCAGTAGTAAAACAGCTGGGACACACGGCACAGTCAAGGCTGGTTCTGTGCTCCTGGTGTTTTTCCTAGGAAAATGAGCTTGAGTTTCTTTCTGCTCTCTGAACTCGCTCAGACCCTTGTGCAGTGAGACTCAGGCAGGAAAGCCTGGAGCCAGCATCCATATGGCTGGTTCAAGAAATGAATGGAGAAAGGATGAAGTGAGGAATAATCTGGATTAGATACAGAAATTCCAGGAGATTGATTCTGTTAACTAGCCATCTCGTCCTCTGTCATCTTCCTCATCCTTGCTTTCCTAGGAATCCCAGCTGCTGGCTACGATGTGTTGAGCAGATCAGCCCTAGTGCTTCTGACCTTGCTTGGCCCAACCTTTGATTCCATTTTAATGCTTTTCTAAAAACTCAAGTTCATTTTGTTTTTATCATGTAACCTTGTGTCAAAGCTGCATGTGACAATCTATTCCAAAATAGTTATTCCTTCCTGCTCTTGCTTACAGAGATTTAGCACTTCATATAATGGTCACTGCCCTTCCCTGGTGCATTGGGTTTCTGTGGGCAGGTTTTGGTAGCTGGGGAGCTACAAGGGTGGCTTCTGTGAGAAGCTGGCAGAAGCTTCCCCCATGTCCAACAGAGCCAATGCCAGGTGGCTCCAGGACGGACCTGCCCCTGGCCAAGGTTGAGCCCATCAGGACTGGTAGTAATGCCTTTTTGATAACGTATTTAAGAAGGAAATACAAGGGTTTTGTGCAGGTGAAAATTGCAGCCAGAGAAGAGCAGAAGGAATACATGTGAACAGCTCTGCAAACACCAAGGTCAGTGGAGAAGGAGGGACAGGAGGTACTGAGGTTCCCCTGCAGCCCGTGGTGCAGACAGCGGTGAAGCAGCTGTGCCCCTGCAGCCCATGATGGACCATGAGGGTGCAGAGATGCACCTGCAGCCCATGGAGGAGACCCACACTGGAGCAGGTGGATGCCCAAAGGAGGCTGTGATCCTGTGGGAGTCCCATGCTGGAGTCAGGTCCTGGGAGGGACGTGCTGACCTGTGGGGAGAGGAGCCCACACTGGAGCAGGTTTCCCTGGTAGGACGTGTCCCTGTGGGGGACCCACGCTGGAGCATCCTGTGCCTGAAGGACTGCACCCTGTGGAAAAGTGATCCACATTATGGCCGTTTGTGAAAAAATGTAGCCCATGGGATGGACTCACACTGGAGAAGTTTGTGAAAGACTCTCTCCTGTGGGAGGGACCCCATGGGGAGCAAGGGAAGGACTCCACTCCTGAACAGTGGTAGAAACAACATCTGACCATTCCCATTCTCTGTCTCCCTGCACTGCTTGGGGGGAAGAGGTAGAACTTGGAAGAAGGCAGGTGTGGGGAGAAGGTGTATTTAAGTTTTTTTTTCACTTCTCATACTCCTACTCTGATTCTGTTAGTAATAAATTTAATTAATATCCCCACTTTGAGTCTGTTTTGCCCATGACAGTCATCAGTGAATGATCTCTCCTGGTCCTTAACTCATGTACCCTTCGTTATATTTTCTCTCCTCTGCCCAGTTTGCAGAGGGAAGTGAGAGTGGCTTTAGTAGGTACTTGACATCCAGCCAACATCAACTCACTACACCTATGTGGATATTTTCTTTTTCATACATCTCAAATCTCTATGCAATGTAATTGATTCTCAACTGTGTTTACTTCATGCAAATTTTTGCCAGACCCTGGTTTGGGAAATGGGAGAGAAGGTCTCTGGCTGTCATTAACGTGCTGATATTTTTGCTGATATTCAGTTTGACCCCTGAAATTACTAGCAGTTACTGCACAATGTGATGACTCAGGCCCCCAGCAAACACTGGGTCGGATTGCCTGATTTACTCGGTGTCAAAGTTGTTGCTGGTTTCAGCCAGGTAGAAATAAGCTCTTGTATTTGGTTCAGAGTGGCTCAGTGGGAAGCTATGCCCGAAACCCAGACCTTAAATGATACACCAGTAGCACAAGGAATGCCATTTAAGTACCATCTTTTATATTTGTGGCCTTTTTGTTTTCCTGACAGGAGGCAAATTTCTGCTATGCAAGGCTTTAAAAATAAATTGGAAAGTAACATTTGGCCCCTGCTTTTTCTGTGGTGTAACTAGTTTTTGGAATCCTTTATATTTTAGTGTGTGAGAAGTGATTATATGTTTTGTGTCTAATCTTTGTGTGCAGTAATTTTTCATGCCAACATGTGCATTGTGATCTCTGTCACAGACAAGAAAGCAAAGCTCTTGACAAACTGTATGCAGTAATAAAGTAAAGGGTGGGATTTTGAAGTCTGCTTTGATACAGCAACGCTCTGTATGTTTTGGAGTAGTGTGCTCTGAAATGTGAATGTATCATAATCAAATTCATATCAATTGTTCCCACATTTAACTTTGAAGGAGGCATGGAAAAATATCTGCTTTTTGTAACAAGTTTAACATAGCAGTCTAATCACTTCAATAATGATTTCCTCCCCAGGATTACATTTTCAAAGCCATGTGTGATCATTTAATTGTGTGCCTCCTTATTAATACTAAACGCAATTAAAGTCCCACTATGATACTTTAAAAATGCACCCTTTGCAGCGAATGCTGCCTCCACACAGAGTATCCCAACACTGCAGCAGTTCTCCAGCGTTTTGGCTCTCTGTGTCCCTTGGCACAGACCACAGACTGTCAGTGCCATTCCCATACTCGTGTTGCCTCCGAAATGTGGAGCGATGCAATGCTTGTGGCTGTTTGATGTGACTGTGGTTGGCTTTTTCAGCCAACCCCTGGCGGCCACTGGCAGTCTCTGGAGATTTTACTTTGTCATGAAATAGTAATGTAAGAGCTTGATTCTTTGAGAAAAAGTTTAAAAATAACAGTAATATCTTCAGCGTGATGAGGGATGGGTGTTAAGACCTCTGTTATTTATTTGTATTTACTCAGCCCTTGAGGATTGGAGAGGAAAGCTCCCATAATGTGCTGTCAGAGAATGTGTCTGCCCAGGAGATAAGCAACCGTCTGCTTTAGCAAGCAGCAGATTACAAAATGGCTTTTGCAGCCACTGTTTCAGCCTCCCTGGAAACAGGGCCAGTTTTGAACGCCGGGAAGGCCCTATGGCTCAATGTGGGATTTTCTACTTCGCCAGCAGTAAAGCAAGATGCTCACGTGGGGCAGCTTGTCAGTACAGTTCACCTGTGCAGGGGATGAGTGGTGGCCTTCAGGGCCCTCCTGCTGCAGGGTGCCCACAGCTAGCAGTGCCTCGTGTCCTGTGTGCTGTGGGGTGTTTCCTAGAAAGCATAGGAATAGAAATTGTACTTACCCGTGCCCATATATTTACGCATGCAATGTACGTAAGAGAAATAATATTGTGGTGTTGAACACAAAATGGTGCCACTTACCCACCTTTCACTTTGACAGCTCTTCAGTGGGTTGTGTTGGATGTAGAGCTGCCGTCTTGACTCATAAAAACCAATTGAACCAAAAACATAAGGAATTTGTCCCATCTGTGGCCATTGCCAGTGTTTGTCTAGAACTACTTATGCTTCCTAAAGCCTTTCATGGGTTGTCACTGAAACTGAGCAATATTTAAAGGCATGTCAGATTACTGGGTTTCTAAGCAGTATTAACCTGTCAAGGTAACATCTTATAATCTTAAAATTGCTTGACAAGCGGCTTTATTTGTACACTAATGTTCATTTGAGCTGAGGCTCTGTAGTTAGGTGTGTGAAATCTGACATTTAGTGTTCCCTTACTCTAAATGAAAATGGGCCCCTTGATCAGTTTTTCAGGTAGAACACTTGATTAATCTCTTCTGGTTTAATTCGCTGTCCTGCCAAATGCTGGGTTTAAACTTTCTCACAACTATCAGAAAGGCTGATGATACTAATAGCAGAAGGGGGACACATGAATAGATGCCGAAGTGGACTGTCATGATCTCTCTTTGTCTGGAGGAGAGATGCTCGCTTTGTAAGGGCAAGAAGGATGGTTCTGTGCACAAAGATTATCATAAGGACTGGTTTATGGAGGTTTTTGCAATGCAATCATACTTGTAAAATTTACTCTAGCTTCTCTCCAGTATTTAGTTTGTTAAGGTGTTGACACAATTTTCCTGACATTTTCCTTAAGTGGATTATGCTCACAGCCAGTTTTTCAGAGCAAACAGATGGCTTTTCAAACAGAGCATGCCCACAGATTTTCTTTTTTTTTTTAAAGTGGTGTCTCTAGAATTATGACAGCTCTGTCAGAGGGGGCCGGTTTGTCATTAATTTTCTCATGACAGATGATTCAAAATCATTTTTGCTTCTTCAGCTTGCTCAAATGAACCAGCTGTTTAAAAATAAAAAACACAAGGAGTCTAAGACATAAGTCAATTTATCTGTACATGAATGGAATTGCGCTATTTTGATAAGACCGTTTCTGGTTTTGGATCACTGTAAAATAAGAATGTCTTCAAAATATTGGAAGTATGCTCAGGAGAAGTGTATTTCTTCTTGGAACCTGAAGACATGTTGTGCATTGCCTCAGACAAAATCTGAATTGCCTGGTTACTCAAGTGTGAAATCAGAATATGCATAAGGCAGAGCACGTGGCTCAGCACTTTCACATGGGGTGTGAAGTCCCTTGGCTTCTGAGGACTTTGCATATGAGTCTTGGCAGGACAGATTCAGGCTGTCGTCCTCCAAGCAGTGTATTGAATCCCAAATAGCTCCCTTCGAATGAGTGCCTCAGTCCCTGGACAAAGACACAGTCTGTGGGCCACCTGAGGAAGGTTTCCATGCTTTGCCCTCACTCTGAGAAGGAGGAGATGTGAAGAAAGTGGCATAGACTCAGCTGAAGCTTTTTGTGTCGTCTTGTGGAGCAGTTTCTGTCTTGTGCTGTGCATGACAGGAAAACCTGCTCTGTGCATGGTGTGGTGAGTGCTCCCACTGCCCAGGGAGATGCCAGCCATGCCACAGCAGAGGATGGGCTCCTGCAAGTGTTTCTCCAGACACCCAAACTAAGGGGACACCAGTGCTTTGGGGTACTGGGCCTTCATCATCATCACTTTACCCCTCTGCTGCAGTGGCTGTCCCAGGTTCTGGACTTAGTTGTTCCTGGTGCTGTAGTGACATCTATTTTGAGTTGCCTCTGGCACTAAGGGGAGTGAATACACAGTGCCAGGTTTTGATTTGGAGAAGTTAAGGCTGCAAAGCATCATCGCACTGATTTTTGTCAG
Organism: Campylorhamphus procurvoides; assembly: GCA_013396655.1. Lineage (NCBI taxonomy): Eukaryota > Metazoa > Chordata > Aves > Passeriformes > Dendrocolaptidae > Campylorhamphus > Campylorhamphus procurvoides. The sequence goes on along the minus strand of WBMV01003263.1, from coordinate 457,852 downwards.
CTCATTGGTGCAGGTTTTGATGTCTGGTCCTGTGTGCATGGTAAGAAAAAGCAGCCACCCCACTGCAGCCAGAGATATTTAATCCTAAATCCAAACTATTTAAAACTGCATTTGAGGATGTATTGAGGTACGCCCTTTTTGGTAACACTGCAATGTCATTAATGATGCATACTTTGCTTATGTTGCGGTGCTGTCCCTGTCACTATTCCTGTACCAATTGCAGACAAGGAAGGGAGACCAAGCTGGGGTGGGCTCAGTGCACGAGACAGCTCTGGGGCTCTTGCATTCCTGCCTACTCTCTTTAACCATAAGCAAAACCTCTGACCTAAAAGCAAGATCACAGCTACGTGAAATATCTGCTGCATAATTTATTCTTGTTTTGTTTTTTTTCAAACCCTGCCTTCTCACTGGATCCAAAGCTATTTGTCTGTGTATTCCCATGACTGTCATGCTATGGAGATACAAATCCCTTCAAAAGAGCTTCATACCAAACAGCACAGAGCTGCTCATGCAGTCCCAGTGCTTTTTGTTACTCTCACACTGAGTTGTATTTCCAGCATCTGGGTAGTGATTTGCATCGTTCAGCAGGGACAAATTCATGACACCAGGAGATGAGGCAATCATGTTCTCAGGCACAGGCTGCCGTCCCTGGATGACGTGGTTTCCCACGTGGTGTTTACCAGTGCAGCAGACTTGCAAGCCACCATTGTTTCTTCGTTGTGAACATTGTTTACAGGGGCTCAGGCGTTCTGAGCCCAGTGCCAGGCGCTGGCGAAAAGGGAACTGTCCTCATGGGTGTGGGATAAATCCTTCCTCTTAATAAATCTTTCCTCTGGGGAAAGGGAGAGGGACAGATATGCCCACTGCTGGAAGGTGTCATGCTGTGACTTACCAACACATCTGGATTGTTTTGAACACCAAAGGAGGGGCAGTGATCAGTCACCCTGCTGTAGTATCTGTTGTCTCCCCTGAGACCTGAGGAGGTCGGGTTAGGTTGCAGGGATGCAAATGTGACATTTCAGTCAGTGGGGATATTCCTTCTGAATATGTGTGTAACCAGCTGCAGCGGGTGCTGTACTTTAAGCTGTACTTTGGGTGGCATTAGAAGAAGCGGAGCTCAAGTTCTTAGTGATACTGAAATTTAATGACCAGATGCACCTCCTGGCTTTTATTTATTTGTATCCTGTAGCGCCAGAATCTTCTTGCTTCACAGCACTTGAGATATCAATATTGCATAAATATTCATTTTGGCATATCTGAACACCAACTCCTCAACACAAATTTCATGTAACACATTTTTCCTGATTGTTGCAAATCGGATAGACATCCTGTTAGTCACCTCACCTTTACATGCCCTGAGAAAATAAAGAAGCAGCCCTTTGCTCATGAAGTCTCATTGCCATCACCTGCTCTCAAAGGTCCCAAACAAAATGGTTCAGAGGTGTTTCCTGCAGCAATACAGGATGATGTGTTTCATAAGGGTGAGCAGCTTGGCCTGCCTCTGCTAAAGGAGGGCTCGAGGCTGGGCAGCAAATCCAGGTGCAAGGAGGGTTGGGTTGCCAGGGTCTCACAGCTCGTAGGGGGTCCCTGGCTGGGGACACACAGCCATTGCCATGTGGTATCTGATGCCAATGAGCAGGGATAGAGCAGTGGCATGGAGAGGAGGGTGACATATGCCATCACTGCCCGGTTCCTGGCAGGTCCTTGCTGTTGACTGTGGAAAAGGAAATGCCTTCCCCCACAGCCTCCTTCAGTCCAGGCACAAATTACCTCCCAAGAGGTGGTGACCTGGAAGTAGTGGGAGTCTGGTGTCTGCCCTGCTCACCCTGTCCAGTGTGCTGGCTGCTGCCTTCCTCACTGAACTGGTGCCAGGCTGCAGAAAGGGCTTTGGTTGGTCCCATTCAGAGAGAGCAGAGACGGGATCTGGAACGTATTCCGGGGCACTGAGCAGTATGCCCCAGAGACAAGGGGAGCAGTGTTGTCCCTTTTGGTGCCGAGCGATGTGTGCAATCCCTGACTCTCTCCTGCCTGTCTGTCTGTGCATCCTCAGGGCCAGGGAGATCTCCTGAAGAATGCCAAGAACGAAGCCCTGGAGAACATGAAGCAGATCCAGCTGGCGTGCCTGTCGTGCAGACTGAGCAAAACTGGAAGCGGGCACGCGGATGCCAAGTCAAAACGGTGCCTGGAGGCAATACAGGAGAAGGATACCGGAGATGAGAACGGGAGGCTGTGAGGGAAGGCAGAGCTGTCACGTTTGTCACAGATTTCAATAACTCTAAACTATTTTTTTAAAGCATTTAAAAATTCACACGGGAGTGCCCTCTACAGGGTGTGATAGTATTAAAATCCTCACAGTGTCAGTATTTTAATGCAGTTAATTTATCCAAGTTAAGCTCTGGTAGTGAGATTTCTAATGAAGCCAAGCTGTCTGTATGCAAGTGTGTGTGTGTATGTGCACACACATGCAAATCCTGTAGACGCCCTTTCATGCATTGCATTAGCCATTTGCTAATTTATTCCTTTGTCATCTTTGAATAGGCCTGTTCACTCTGAAGATCAAAATAATTGAGAGCACTTCTATCAGTTCTGGGCTTTATTTTACTCTCCAGCTTTTATCATTTAACTTATAGGTTGCATTACTGTTATGCTGTTCAAACAAACAAACAAAATACAACAAGTATCACTGACAGCTGTTTTTGTGAGGACAAGACCGGTGGTTTGCTGCAGACCCTGAAGGTGATTTTTAATGAACAACACCCAACCAAGTAAATGGGATATTAAGTGGCTGGAGTTGCTGGGTAGATTATCAGTAGATTTAAGGTGTATCTTTCGCTGAATTTTAGCAAACTGCTCTTCAGGGTACACCCAGATAGCACATACTAATGTAAGAACTAGCTGATTTATTTCATTCCAGCAAAACATTGCCACCTTGTAGATCTGCAGGACACCTGCAGTCTTTGCTGCTAGGCATTAACTTGAGTAGTAATGAACATAGCTAGTCAGCCCTGCAGCTGTGAGGGGAGCTGTGAATACCTTTGGTGGTCCTGAACTCTGAAAGTGTGCTTCAGGTGAAACACCCAGTGGTGCCAGTATTGGAGGGAAGGTTTTCCATTTTCACAAAACGTGAACTGTAGTGCAAGAGATGTGAGAGGTCAAACCTCGCTTGATGCCTTCTGCTTAGATGTTGAAGTCAGTTGGATGAAGCAAGCAGAATCTGGCCTTACGTTTTTGTGGTTAAGAATCATGCTGTGCTAGAAATTTAAAGCAGGGCGGCAGAACTGCTGCAGATGCAGTGTGGAGAAATAGCTTGGGGAAAAACAGGGTACCAGCATTTTTGTGCAGCAGTTAAATATCCTGACACATGTCATATGCTTAGGGTAGTTCTGAAAATTGGGTGCCTCTTAGTGCCACTGTAGAAAGGAGACGGAGAATGTGACAAAGCAATGCAACCTCATCCCTCCCGGTGTCCCGCTCATGTGTGCTCACAACATTCATTTCAATTGTTTAGTTACTGTGCTTGAGTGTAGTATTTGTGTTACCTTTAACAGGACTAAGTGTTTTATGGTTATAAAAAAGACTATATTTATTTAAAGCATTGCTTTTATTTTTAAAAGCTACTTTTTAAATTAATTTGATTAACAAATATGCTAATTTTCTGAACTTAACAAAAAGTAATTGCTGAAAGTTTGATCATTGGAAAATCTTATATAGCTATTGTGTTAAGTTATTTTTGACTTCTTAATAACACTATTATGTTCATGTTGCACATTACTGAGAGAGTAAAGCTATGAAACAACTTTGACCCATGTTTTTACCGTGATTTAACACAGAAGAAAACAGTGATGCTGGATAAAGGTGGGTTAGAGGGGATAAGTTGCTTGGGAGAAGGTCCTGCTCTAACAGGAACTGTGTTATTGCAAAGGTGCCTTAAATACCATTTCAGTAAATACTTGTTCAGATCCAGCCCTAAATCCTCTGTTTATTTCTCCATTATGAGTGTGTATTCAGACTTCACTGAGGTCTGGAGAAGTGTCGGTTGTGTTTCAGGCAAGGCGTGAAGCCCAAATCACTGGTATAAGCGTGCACATTCACATTTTGCCCTCTTGGGTTATCTTCCTGATTCCATCATGAGTTGTGTTTATATATAAACAACACTTGGCCTTCAGTATTTACAGTTAGGGAGGATGGAACCTGTTAACCCAGCACCACCAGTTGCTAAGGGTCAGCCTTTGAAAAGCATCTCTTCAGAAGGGAGAGGTTGCTTCAGGAAGGGTGAATGGCTTGCCTCTTGGTGCTTCATTTAAGCCTAGATTTTCTCAATCTAAAAGGCTATCCTAATATCTGTGCAGGAACTGCTGGCAACTAATTCTCCTGCCTTCTCTGATGTTATGAACAAATGAACATAAAATTAAACAGAGAAGGGCTTTCTTTCTATGCTCACATGGAAAGGGGGTACCACATAGCTCTCACACTAGAAGTATTAGCAGACCCAGAAATGACTGGATGGAAATCCCATAGCATGCACGCACAAACCGTTCATGCCATGTCCTGTGACAAGCTCCATGGCTTTCTGTGCCAAAAAGCAGGGAGTAGAGAATTTTGGTCACCCCGAGTTGCCCAAGCTGCTGGGACCACTCCTGGTGCTGGCACCCAGAATGCCACAGCTGGAGCAGCTCCATTCTCCCTCCTGCAGCCAGACAGGGACTGGCAGCAAAAGCTCATCTCACCTTCCTCTGAGCCCTTTTGAAGTCACTGGATGGAATGATAAAAGTGGCAGTCGGCATAATAAAAAAAATTCAGCCTTGAAGGAGAACACGTGGAAAAATCACATCCAGCATCAGCAACAAAACACACAGGGGACTGACTGCCTGGCCTTTTGGGGAGGTGTTTCATGGCATGCCTGGCTTCCTACAGTGGAACAACAGCCTTCTCTGGGCCCTGTGCAGGTACGATTTGCCTGATGTCCCATGTGAAGGGGTAGATATTATCTGTTCCACTTCTATGGAAGTGATGTCAGGGAAGTGTTACAGGTAATTGCAATTGTTTACAGTATAATTCAACAACTAGAAATCAGAGAACATCTCAGGGCTGGAGTGGGGAGGTGTCTGCCAGAGGGAGGTACAGGAGTAAATCTACCTGGGTTCTATGTGCCCTGGGTCCTACATCTTTGCAGTATTTATTTTCCCTCTGTCATTCTCTCATCTCTAAGATAAGGTTGTTTTTGTTCCCAGGCACAGATTAGGTTACACATTTCTGAAACACCTTTGAATTTCCTGTTGCTCTCAGAAGAACAACCAGACACTGTGTTTGGGCTGTCCTGTAACAGCAGTGTCTGCCAAGTCCTCCCATTGCTGGTGAGCACAGGCGAGCCAGCATGTGTGAGGAGGGCTGAGTCGCAACCTGCTCCCCTCTCCTGGGGACATCAGTTCCTCCAGTGGTCAGGGGTACATTGTCCACATGCTTCTGTGTCTGGCTCCTACCAAACTGCACCCTTGGTCAAGCATGGCAGAGGGGCAGCCACCTCAAGGGTATGAAGTTCCTGCAGATTTCCCAAGCAAGGATGGAGCGGGTGGCTCAGAGAGGCCCCAGCAGCACCTTTCCTGTCACACAAGGCTGCACCGTGATCTCTGCCTCTCAGCTGGGCACTGGGGCTCTTGAGAGAAAGATTTCACTTGGAGTTTGTTTCTTGTGTACATACATGAAGGAATCCAAGCATGGGGCATGGGAAGAGGCTGAATTAGTCCAGCTGTTCACAGACCTGATTAGTCTTAAATCAGCAGGGATAGTTTTTATCAAATTGCATGTGCTGGCATGACCAGCAGGACTTGACCCCTTTCTGTATCAGTTTTCATGCATTTAGCTCTCTGTTCTTAAAAGGATAATGCAGCTTCCCAGTGCAAACAAGGTGCGAGTTTTGCTTGTCCTTCTGAAATTCATCTCCTGAAATAGATTGTTATCAGATAATTGCATGCATGGAGAGCATTCCTGTATAATAATCCATCTCTTCCATCTATCTTTTCAGACTAAAATATTAGGTCGTAGCCTCCTTGGCCTCCATCCCACTCCTACAGGGATAGACAGCAGCCTCATACAGGAACTAACTCGGGAAGCTTCAGAGAAAAGAAAGGTGAGGAGGTCACAGGGGCAGTGTCTTCTTGTCCTCCACCACTTGCTGTGGGGCTGAATGTGGCGACCCTGGCTCATCTCACAGCAGCGGTAGATGATGTACACATTCAATACATCTGAGATTTCCTTCTTGTAAAGTGCGTTGCTTAGCAGGGGAAAGGTGATTGTGAAGGATGAAACCATCCAGCTAGTCACAGTGAATGTGCACTTGGGAATGGAGCAAACAAGAGGCACCCAAATACCCTCCCTTGTCAGCCCTTCTCCCCTCCCTGGGTGGCCATGAAAATCCAGCAATTTCCATAATATTGTGCCAGTAAAACTGTCTCCAAATTGCCACCCCAAGCACAAGGCAGTAAGTTCCCCAGGAGCCCGGTGAGTACTGCTGGGATGCGTTTCCTGGGTGTGAAGTGAGTACTGTTTGAGATCTTCTGGCACAGTCCTGTCAGGTTGCCTTTGCACAGACTCAGGCTGAGCAGTCTTGCATTTGCTTTCCACAGCAACTCCCTTATATAATATTTCCTTTTTAAAGTAAGGTTGAGGACTGTGTGAGTTCAGTAACCCAGATGTGACTGACCAGACCAGAAATATGATGCAAGTGCTGTCTCACCAGCTGTTCCCCTGCCACAGAGAACATGCCCCCAGTCAAAGAGGTCATGTTTTAAATGAGAATGTTCTACATATTTGATTATTTGAAACACTTTATGAATAAATTGATTTTGCAGAAAATATTCATGGAATCATTTCAAAAAAATGTGCAGAAATTAAATTCTCATCAGACAACACATCAGCAAGAGGCAGTGTTATGTTTGACAGCTGTCTGCTGTGCACAGTCCACACCACGCTTTTTTCCCTGTTAGGCTGTACAGCAGAGACTCATTCATATATGAAAATGTGAACATAGTAGGATCGGGAAGCGATTGTGGTACCTGAGGCCAAAAGTGAGCATGGAGAGGAGGTGGCATGTTGGGATGTTGTTTGTGGGGGGGATGCAGAGTGGGCACTGTCTGAGAGCCCCAAGGAGGAGCCATCAGCCTCCCTGCAGTGGTAGTGAAGGGCTGCTTGGGCAGGGAGCAGCTGGTAACTGGTGGGGTTGGTTTCCACCAGCAGAAGTTTGCACAGCTCTCAATGAGGGCTGGAGGTGTGATGGCCATAGCAATTAGTCCAATCCCTGACCTGTTTACTGAGGCTGTGGGAAAAACCCTCAGGGAATGGGAGAGTCTGTGGCCACAGCCCCTGGACCTAGTGGCATTCCCACCATCGGAGTGCTCCTGGAGCTGGATGGGTTCACAGCACTGATGGCACTGGATGCAAGCAGCTTGTCACTGTGGCCCAGTGGGTAGGAGCACTATTTGGCACTGTTCTGGCTGCAGGTGTCAGTTTTAAGTGACATCTCACTAAATTAACTCATGACTCTGGGATGCAGAATCACAAACTTGCTGTGCTTCAGTGACATAAGGTGCCATCAAGAGCATTGTAGCTGTTTCTGCTTGCTATAATGTATTGAGCGTTATTTTTTGTAAAACAAAATTAACCATCTTTTTTGACCCAACCTGATTGAAAGTCTGTAGTTCTTCTCAGTCTCTGAAGAGTATTTGGTAATGAGTTTAGGACATGGGAGGAGATTGAATGTGCTAGGTGAAGCATTAATTTTGGATGGCAGCTGAAAATAAGATACTAGGTATACAGGATGGAGATGAGGTTAGCAGACAAAGACTAGTATTAATCGGGCGTCTTTGAAAGCACATATGTGGAGAATGGAGTATACAGATGAATTATTTGTATGCTTCCTCAGATAGTGTCTGGTGGACCAGCTACACATAATGCAATTAAAAATGAACTACAAATTACAATTCAGACAGCAGGAGCTGCTATGATTATTTATGATGCTGATGGATGGAGAAGGGAGCTGGCAGCAAAGTGCAGTTGCAGTGTTAGTGTGCCACATGCAGGGGACAGGGTGAGCAGCACTGCTGCTCCTCCTGCACAAAGCAAACAGGCTGAGTATCAGTTGCTGCTGCACTTCACAGCTGGGTTCTCCCAAGGTGAAAAATGAGTGTGCTGGAGTGGCAGAAACAAAGCATTTAAGAGCGCACCAATCTTGGCAAATCCATCGTTTGCTGGTGTTGATGCACTTTGCCTTCAGGATTCACCAGCCCTGACTCAGGTGTGCTTTGCTGGATTGCAGCAGCCTTCCCATACAAGGTATTTCCAAAGCCAGGGCAGCACAGCTAGAGCTGAGCTGTGCCTCTGACTCCCCCTTGGCACCAGAGGATATCTGGTTTGCTCTTTTTCTTTGTGCTCCTTGATGGACTCCAGTTTTTATGGAGTGTGAGCAGTGGGAAGGAAATTAATGATGCAATGCTTTTGTGTGGGGCCAGTGGACACCGAGCCCGGGGCCACAGGGACCCACCTCTGGGGTGTGTGGGGCTGCCAGGGCAGGCTGCAGCTCGCTGTGGGGCTGCTCCCTCAGAGACTGCCTGCTGAGACCATTTCTGGGAGGCTCAGATCAACCACAGCGTGAGTGGGCTCGGCTCCCACTAAAGCCAAACTGTAATTGCACGTGCTGATGCTGTCATTTTGCTGGTATTTTCTCTGTAAGTAGCTGGACACACACACAAACTGCTCTCTTGACTGTGTGGTGTCCCAGCCCCCGAGGGGAGGGTGGCAGCACTGGTTCAGGACTGCCCTTAGATTGTGTTTTGGAAACAGAGTTATTCTGAGGTATTTGATGCATTGCCCAAGAAAACAGTCTAGAGGTGTACAGCAACAGGCAGGTGATGATGTGGTAGGGCACCCCCTCGTCAGATCAGCCAAACCATCTTGGAAGTGAGTGAGTGCAGAGTTGAATTGTCATCAGAGTAAACCAAAAATACCAACTTCTTGAGATTGGTGCAGATTAGCACACTGTGTTTGAGGTTGGCTAGGGTGTGCTGCAAGGCATGTGCCCCTTACGACAATCAAAAGCTGATCCTGCGTTTCTGGAAGATCTGCTGTGGTATTTAGGGTCTGAGTGGAGGCAAGGATGTGTGTGAGTGACCACCCTCAACCCAGCAGGCTAAGGGAGTCAGCAAGCCCAGGTGTATCTGTGGGTCAGAAGCTATGAAAATTTCCACTATTGCCACTCTTTGCTCTTCCCTGGTGTTTCAGACCTGTGAAATATCAACTATTTGGCAAAGGAGAGCTTTTCCCTGGGCCAAGATTGCTGGCAGAGCTCTCACCCCCTGTGGTGGCTCAGCAGGGCTGACCAGGGGCAGCCCTCCAGGAGACCTTTGCATCTTGCCAGTGTTTTACCTTGAGCTGTTTGTCAGCGAGCTGGGCACCGTCTGTTGGCACAGTGGACCTCTTTGCTGAGCAGTGGAAACTTACACACAGCCTTGCATCTCATTTGATGCTTGCATTTCTCACTGTGGCCGGCTTGGTCCTGTCACTGGGCACTTTGAAAACATTGTGGCTTTTATTTCAGCAGTGTTTTCCCATCCTGGGATGTGTTGGAAGAGCGACAATGAGAGCAGAGAATTAATGCCATCCAATGGTACTGCGCAGTGCAGTGTTTCTGCTTGTGCTGGGTTGTGTCAGTTCCATAGAAGATAATTTAAAAAAAATTTTTTGGTTATTGATTCTAAGTTGATATTTGTTAAGAAGGTGATTGCAATAAACCAGTAGCTGCAATTCAGTCAGGATTGTCCCCCCAAAGTCTTAAGGAGATATGTTATGTGAAAACTGTCACTGTGGTCTATCCCACTCTCTTTGTGCATAAAGGCTGTTGCCAGGGGATTTTTTTTGTTAATGCTTAAAGGTCATAATTATCATCAAATGAACACAAATGTCCACAGGAAAAATGTTTCTACCAGGCATCACAGTTAAGGACAGATGAAAGTCTCTGGTGTGGAGTCAGGGGATAGCATCAATGAAGACAGAATGGCACCAGTTTTGATTTCTTTCATTGTTTGCATGAACTGGATATGAAAATTTACTGAATAATATTTAATTAATGATGTGCATGGAAAAAAGCCTTAGGCCTGGTGAGGAATTTTTATGAGGTAGCATTACATCTTGGAGCCTCTGGATCCCAGGTATCCAGTAAGTTAAAAACAGCTTGTGTGTCGCTGGTTCCCAAGGGAGCAGGTAGCTGTAAGACCTGCCTTTTCTTCTAGAAGGCAAGCAGGACACAGACAGTGCTCTGAGCCATATACTGGAGAGGCTCAGAGCTGCACGGGAATGGTGCCTCCCTGTGTGGTACCTTCCAGCTACTGGGAGCTCCCCAGGAGGGGGCCAAGGAGCTCCAGCTCAGAGAAACTGCACAATTAGCAGCATCTCAGCCTGAGGGGGAGGGAAGAGGGTCTCCTGGGGACAGTGGAGCTGGGCAGTGTCTGTAGCAGCAGCTCTGCTCACAGCCTTGTCGTGAAAGGCAGGTTTTCCTGCGCAGCTAAACCCTCTCTATTGTCTGTGCTGAAACAGGTGTTTTTAGGCAGCCATTTGTTCCACTTGTTTCAGCTGAGCACTTTAGGAGAAGAATAGTTTTATCCTAAGAGTGCCTGTTTCATGTTGTATCTTACAAGTATTTATAGTAGAAAAAACAAACTTTTACCTGCATAAATGACAGCCAGCTGTGACAGCTTGCCACAAAGTGTACACTTGTACAAGGCCAAGTGATGTATCTCTGGGGTAACTTTTTGCATTCTTTGACTAAGAAAATCCAAGAAAGCTGGTGGCAGAGTTGTGGGGATTCAGGTTACCCTGCAAAGACATAGGTGCAGATACGGCTGCTGTTTATGAAGAACAGTTTTGTGGTAATAAATGATTGAAACCTCACATCTGCAAAACCAAAGGACAGGGTGAATGAGTGGCTTTCATCCTCACAGACCTTGTGCTCACTGCCTCAGGCATTGGGGCTGAGGTGGACTGTGGCCCTGCCATGGGGTGACCAGCTGGGAGAATCCCGTGTACCAAATGCCAGACACTGCCGTCACAAGCAGTGTGGCATTTCCAGCATGAGAAAAGTCACGGGGAGGAAATGGGGACCTGTCAGGAAGGTAAAGTGCCACATCTTTTTTTGTATGGTACTAAATGCAGACTCAGTGAGGCAAGTTAACCTTTTCCTTGGGACTGGCTAAGCTTTTATAGCACACCATGAATCCTCTATTTCCTGCTTCGCTGAAAACAGTTGCGCCTTCTCCTGGGAAAGGCAAATTGATTGTAGGGAGTTCAAAGAACAAAAGCTGAGCAGGTGGCTTTCTAGATTATACACTTTTCTTGGCGAAAGCTGCTTCTCTGAGCAATGTGGCTGCCTGCAAAAGAGAAACACCAAGAGCACTCTTAATTCCCTGGGACAGGAGCAGCGGCAGCTGGAGAGTGAAGGCTCTGCAGAATGAAGCTGAAAGGATGAATCTGTTTAACTGCACATCCCATTGAAACAGGCGGCTGGACAGAAAATTGCCTCTAACGGCATCCAGAATGGCTGAGACGTCAGACAGGGATTTAGGGCCGCCTGTGTGATTATGTCTGCCAGAGAGACTCAGTGTGAAGCACAGCCATGCCTCTGCCTCCTGCCGTGGTGGAGGGTCAGCCCTTGAGCATGGACAGTGGGGCAGGGGGGCCTGACCCGTGCCCTGCTCAGTGCTGCAGGATGAGGCACAGGCACAGGAGGGCTGCAAGAGGAGGGTGTGCAGCCTCTGATCTCATGCTGTGTTTTAGCAAGTGAATGCCTTTCTCTTGGAAAAGCATCTCAATCCTGTGAGGTCCATGCTGAGTGTTTGGTTTGTGCCAGATGGCAGTGAAATAGACCATAAAAGCACCATATTTGTAATGCCCATTCAAGGAATGGAGAGTTTTGTCTTCTTTTCCTGGAAGCGCTTCCATGGGACTTCTGGACTCCAGTGGCTGGGACTGTCATTATTTTAACAATATTACAACCTGCAATGTTTCTACTTCCCAGATTCATCAGGTGAGGCAGTGTGCCCTGCCTGGACACACAAGGGGTATGGTGACAGAAAGTGCAGAGTTCAGTTGATGGGGACCTGAGGTCTGTGGCAGAGCAGGGAACCAAACTGCTTCCCAGGAATTCGGGGCAGCTCTTGCCTTCCCCATGCAGCCCTGTCCTCCATGAACCACTAAGTCCAAGGTAGACTTTTATCTCGGGTTATGCTTTTCTTTAAGACAGATGAGAGGCATAATGAGGAAGGATAAAGGTAATTAATAGTATCAGTCTGTCTTTCAAATGTAGGTTGTTTTTTAAGTGATTGAACAGAAATTTCTCAAAGCAGAGTTTAAGTAGGCATAAGATTAGTACGGATTTCTGCCTGGTAGCCTAAATCTAATGTCTTTCAGTTAGTAATCCTTCTTTCAGGTCAATGAATCTTCTTGTAAGAAGGGAAAAAAGTATAGGTTATGCAAGAGAGTTCAGGAGTTTCACTTGTCATGTGAAAGGGATTTAGAGCTGTTTCCAGCACCTAAACTGCCTCCAATATTTAAGGGAACCTATATTGTCCTCTTAGAGTAAGCCACAAAGGTATCTTCTCTCGTGCTATGCTGATGCTCATATGGAAAGTTGCACAAAATGCTTCAGTTACAGGATTTTCGTGGTCCCTTCCTGTCATGGTATCTGAGCCCATCATTTAGGACAGGAGATCACAGGTACTTTTTTTCCTTGAAGATTGTTCTACATGGAAACCTTGGTCTGCATAGCATGAGTGCAGGCTGCAAGTCATCAAAGTCTGTGTGTACCAAGGACTGCCCTTTGCTTTGGTGACACTACCCAGGCATCACACTGGTGTTGAGAGGTTTGTGCTGAAGGGCAGCACGGAAGACCCAAGGTTTCCTGCAAGTGAAGCACTTTCCCACCATGGCTAGGACGTCCTTACAGAGGATCTACATTGGCAACGGTGTGCTGTGAGCTGGGCTGCACCTGTGAGGTCACATGTGTGAACCTGTGGGAGTCCTGCAAATACCCTTCATGATTGCGTTCCCTTTCCCCGTGGAGAGTTGAGCCAAAGCCTGATGCCATGTGGACCATCACTTCATGGAATAGAGTCTTCTTTCACTGTAGATAAAGTGATCTCCATCTGACTTTTCTTGACTGAGACATGAGTGTCCTTTCCACTGAGAATACACATAATTTCATCCTGTAGGCATTTACTGGGGCCATTTCTCTCTTCATCCTACAGGCTTGATCAAATTCTGTTATTCCCAAGAGCTGAGCCAATGCTGCAGGTACTCCCACCGCACAGCAGCCACGAGGCAAAGCCTTCATTTAAACATTGTGGAGAGATATTTGTGTTCATGTGTCAGATGTCAGAAGGGCTACAGTGTGAGCACAAGCAATGACTGTGACTCAGCTGGTATGCTGGAACTTGGCTGTCTGTTCATACCCCAAGAAGAAACCTAAATTCAGTTTCTCAGTGGTTGAAATGGTATTCAATAAACATGGACAGCTAAAATAGCCTAGATTTGAAAGTTAATTAAGATCAACATAATAAAGGCTATGGCAGTTATGAATGTGACTATCCCCATCAGCATTTGATGTAGTTTAGCAGATTTCCCTTTAATTCAGGCCTTCAGTTAATGGAGACTACGTTTCTTGTTTGACAAGAGCTGAGCTGGTGAACTGCTCGTGGTTGCAGGGCAGCTCCCAGTGGGTTAATGCATGGCTGCTGCTCAGTAATTGAAAACTGGAAGCAAGGTGAGAGAACAGGGCAGTTAACCAAAATAAAGAAATCCCAGTCTGTGAGACTGTGTTTCGTCTTTATAATCCCTTGTGCTTTGGCTGAGCTGTACAACAGTGGTTCCTTTCACAGCTCTTCCCCAGGGCACAGACGATGTCAATCTCCCACTGGTAAATCAGCTGCTGCACTGATAAATTGGATGGCAGTGTGAGTGCACAGATTATTGCAGTTTACTCCCCAGCAATCAATGTGGTGGTATGTTTTCATTGCTCCAGTGTTGCCAAAAGGAAGAGAGGAGCACAGAGGTGCTGGCTGGTGGTCGGGGCTCTCTCAGTAGCACCACCCACCATCCCATCCTCCCTGTTCCCAGCCTCTGGAGGAGCTGAGGAGACCCTGCCCAAGACTTCTCTCATCAAAGGGTAGCATCCCTTTCTCACAGAAAAGCATCTGCTGAGCATGTTGCAGCAGAAAGAGCACAGCTTGGGGACCTGAGCCAACCCATGGGCATGTTGAGGAATGTGACTACCTCAGCCCCTCCATCTGCTCTGGCACCAAGTGAGGGCAGTATCTCCCACGTCTATGTCAATTGAGCCTTGGTGTTTCCCATCACCTCTGGCAAAAAGCTTTTCTTGCCTTCTTCTTGGAGAGACATTGTGGGCATAGCATAGATACATCTCAGCCTGGGAAGCCTCACTTTAGATTTTGTGGGGAAGGACATTGTTCAGCTGGAGTTTCTAAGTCTCGTCCATTGTTCAGCCTGACACACTGCTGATCTGGCAGCCTGTCCTCTTTGCATGAGCAGCTGAGAGATTCTCTGTGCTGAGTGAATGCCCTCCCAGCTTGGAAGGGGCCATTGATCCCTCTGCTTGGTAAGGCTTCTGCACTCATGTTTTCTTCTGAACCAGAGTTCAGTGATACAAGCCACTGTTACTGAAACACAGGCAAGCTGGAGAGTCCATACTACATACACAGGTAAGGCTGTAAAATGAGCTCTTTCTATGATCTGTGTAAAGAGAAGTCCCTGGGAATTGGTTTCCACTCATTCTCTCAAATCCTTAGGGCATGTGAATGACTGCTGACTAACACAGGGGAGATGAGAAGGGACAGGAGTCTTCTGGAGGCCTGGAGCAAGTGTAATATGTTTTCATTTTGTGAAGAGTAACTTCTTGTGCTCTGACTGTGTGGGAAATGAGTGAATTTTTCACCTTGACTTCCAGGTTGTACAGGTGAAGCCTTCCTGGAAGAGGGAAAGCTGAACAAAGGTGACTACTTTGAGTCCAAGCTTCCTTTTCATTGTACTGTGATGCAAACATGAAACAAGTTGCACAGCTTTGGCATGATCCTCTGCCTGCTAATTTTTTCAGTATTTATTTTGCATTGTTTATAATTTATTTGCCATCCATTTGGCATCTTTATCTGAGCTTAATCTGTGGTTTGAGTAAAATTAATATTTCAAACTTTAAAATACGCATGGACATTATGTATGATGCCAACTCTGCTGGCATCTCAGGCTCCAAGACCTGTGTGGTTACCTGAGTCCCACACATTTTTTAGTGTCTTCTAGAAGAGGATGGGGAACTTTTGCTGGCCTGACAGCCATACCTGGCTACAGCAGACCATGTCCTGTAGGATGTGGATGGGGAGGCTGGCAGAGCTGCCCCATCTGGGAACTCAAAAGTCACCTTCTTGAACACCAACTGTGAGCCCTTAGCTTTCCCTTTCAATGGGCTGTGCTGCTCTTCTCCCATTCCATTTTCCCCTTGGTTGTGGATTTCTCCCTGCTAAGCATTTTCTTGACTGTGCTTTCTGAGTTTTATTCTTCCCTCTGCCTTTCTTCCCTTCTCCCCTGGTGAGCATGGTGCTGCCCCCTCGTAGTTGCCACTGAGATAACAGCTTTATACCTACCTGCTTTTCTCTCATTCTTCAGGAGCTGCTCCTGCCCCTGCGGCTGAGCCAGCTGCACCGTCCCAAATGTGCCAGCCTTCCCTGCTCCCTGCCATGTGAGCAGGCTGTCCTGCAGCTCCACAGCCCTGTCCCTGGATGGATGGCTGAGCCACTGGACTTCAGGCTCTTCAGTAAGTTGCACAGATAAGTGCCCAGTTGTGCAGGACACCAAATATCCAAGCAGTCCCTTGGTATGACTGGATCCAAAGCTCTGTGCCCCTAAATCTCAGTCCATCTGCTGCCTTCAAGCTGCTGAGGGCCCTGGTCTCCTTGGGTGCACTGGCCAGAGCAGTGAGAGTGCCAGTGCTTGTGAACACTGGGTTGCCATGAACCCCTGCAAGCCCGGGTGGGATGTGCAGGACAGGCAAGGAAGGGGTGAAGGATTTCACCAGGGTTGGTCCTTTAATTTCCCTCCCTCTGTGCCCGGGTCATGACTTCAGGTTGCTGCCATCTGTAGCTGACTCAGTAGCAATGCTGAGAGATTCAGTGCTGATGACTGGTTGGGAGATGAGAGATAACTGGTTTTTCTCGCAGTCTAATCTCACACCCCAGGGAGAAGAGATCATGTGGAAACTAAGCAAAGTGCTGAGAGTTACAGTCCTCTGCTGACCTCATGAATATGATTATCTGAAAGGATGACTTTTACTTGGCAGCTTTGTGCATCTGTTGCAGAGCTATTATCTTGTATGATGATTCAGAATGGTCAATATGCCTTCAAGAAGCTTGTCCTGAAGGTCTGACAAATTATTAATAGAAGTAGCTTGAGCAGTCAAACTCTTCAGAAAACTTAGACTTTATGCTGTTTTAAAGCTTGGCTGCTGGGAATGCAGTATGCAAGATACTAATTTTGATTTACATTTCCCCAAGAAGAATTTCTGACAGAAAAGAAGCTTTGCTCATTTGAAGTGCAGTAGAAATAGCAACATGATCACTCTGAACTCAGAGCTTAGATTTTATCAGATGCAGACAGAGGTATTGAAGAGCCTGTATTTTCCTCCCGTGTTCACATTTAGAGGAAATCTTGTGTCTTTATATGGCAAAAATGAGCAGAACAGCAGAGAACTTCAAAAAGTTCAGAAAAGGGAGTGTATTTGAACAGTTTCTCAAGCACTGCAGAATAAAGCCTGTCCTGCTTCCACTTAAATTGGAATAAAGGAGGGAGATTATGAACTAAGTGGTACTCCTAATGTGCAGTACCAGTTAATTGTTGGATGTTACAGAAAATATTATCTTTGTCACCTTCAGTAGGGCACAAGGGATTTGACTAGAGGTGAAATCATGGAGAGATGACTGTCTTCCCTGCAGAGACTCAGAGAGAAGAGATGCTTTGACAGGGTAAATTAGATGCAGGACAAAGACTTTCTGATCGCAGCGGGTTTCAGTGGGCTTATTTTAATGGGAAAACTCTGAGCTGAGGGCAAACTATGCTGATGACTCAGTTGTGTATTGCAATAAGGGAGTTGTAGGGGGTTTATTTTCAGTACTTCTGAGATTTCCTGTTCCCTACTGGCACCACTACTAAAATGTTAAAAGAACTGAAGGGATGGAAAACAGCCTGCCTTTAGTGTTTGCTTTCCTGCCAAGCAGCCACTAGCAGGGCAATTTTACCAATCAGTCAGAAAAATTTTCTGCAACTTTGTAAAATCTGTCTCTGTCCTTCAAAAGAGGAAGCATTGCCTTTAGAGAGGGCACTGACTTGGCCCTCTGAAGGCTAAATCTGAGTTTGAGATGTCCCATCTTGTTTTGGGAAAGTGCCTAATCCTTGTCCACCTCTTCAAAAAGTGTCACTGATACTTTCCTAGTGAGGCTGGCCTTGTTCCTGTCACAAGCGATTCCTGGCAGTGACAATAATGTATGGTCAAGATCCTGCCACCACAGTGTCCTAATCTTTCTTGTCTGGAGACTTTTTGCTCCAGCTGTAGGATAGCTATAAAAATTGAAATGCAGGATGTGAAGAATACAAAACTAGTTCATATAAAAACAGCTTCTGTCATCAAATTACTCTCAAGTATATGGGATTGTGGGTCAAGGCTATTCAGCTGGGTGCCAACTGACACTACCTCTGGATTTCAGGCTCTTACTGCTTTTGGAGATTGCTGCTTGTCCTGTGGCTGATGGATGAGTGTTTTGGGTCTCAAAACTGTCCTAACAGCACTTCTGAGCTGTGGGATTATAACTATGAAATAGTTAAAAAAAAAAAAGGGAAAAAAAGGCACTACTTTCTCCCCATGCTGACTAAAGAAAACGGATCCAACAGATAACAGCTTTGAGACAACCCAGATGTGGATATGTTTTCCCAGAACTGGAGCCTCGCATGTGTCTACGATCGCAGCAGCTGTACATGTGCACGTCCCCTCCAGCCCCACCAACCTGTTATCAGTGGGAGCAGCCACTGACTGGAGCAGCCTGTCTGGTGTCCTGGTGGCTGCAGCAGCACCAGGGCGGGCAGTGACAGGTTTAATATTGTTACAGCTCTGCTGAATGATGCTGCTGGAGCTGAAATAAAACTGAAGTGACTGAAGCCAGCGGCTGTGCTGGCTGGGTGAAGGATGTTCCAGCTGTACTGATCACTGTGTAATTTCCAGAAATATATCTGCCTTTCTACTCCCAGAGTATTCTGAAAAAAGCTGCAGGGCAGCAGCAGTAAGGGACAGAGATGGCCAACAGCTCCAACACAGCTCCAGTCCTAAGGGGAAAACTAGTCTAAACACGTAAAAGTCTGTCTGTGGGCATCTGTGTCTGAAGCAGACACAGAATTTTTCACTTCTTTCTCATGACACTGAGCCAGAGGCTCACCTGGCTCAGCATGAGCACTAGGCAAGCCTCGGGGGCAGCCTGAGCACCAGCTTGTTGAGGGGTTGTTTTTTGAAACTCATAGTGACCTCACCTTTGCAGGTTGCCCAATTGTTCATGCCTGTGGTGCCTTCATTGCCCTCACCATGTGGTGCTTATGGGCATGGCCCAGCACAGCTGTCTGTGGCACTATTACCCTGGCTGGATTAGCATGCACAGTGTCTGCTTCTTACAGAGACAGATCAGAAAGCAAACAAGATGAATATGTCCTGTATTAACACATCATCAGTAACCAAGCATATGAAGGACAAATATGGTGGCTTCCACTGAAATCATCTGAGTGAAGCCAAAGGTGCTTATAAATTTCTACTTCTTCTTGCCAAGATATTGTTTGGGAAAAAAAAAAGTTGCATTTTAAACACAACCTGAACCTTGCTTTAGGGTTGGAGAATGTTGTGGGGTTTTGCATGTGTTTGTTTATTTCTTCTTGCACTGATTTCCTGGCTATTCCTGCTTGAAAGCTTTAATGGACAATGACTGAATCCTTTTGTCTTGCCTGCCAGAAAACAGATCATCACAAGCAAAATATTTCATGTATCACATTTTGCAGACAAACTGGGAAAGAATTTGGATGCTTCACTTACCCTGAACTTGCTGCCAGATCTCACGGCCATCTTATTCAAGCAATGTGGCAAAAGCCTGCTCTGCAGTAACTCCACAGGAACATCAATCTATATTAAAGGTTGGGCCATACTTCGAGCAGAAACCTGAGTTGTTCTGCCTTTGGACACAAAGGTTTTGGTGGTTCTGTTCTGTGAAGGGTTCCAGAAAGTTTGGAGGGGCTATCTGGTGAGTAGAAAGATTTGTGTGATCAGGTGTGCAAAGCTCAGCACTGATGTTAAATGTGCTACACAATGTTTTATGCCCCAAAACCGAGTGTATTCAAATGCTGATTGCAACGGTAATCTGGAAAAAACCCCAAACACTAGGCAAGAAGTTGGATCAAACTCATCTTATGGACCTTATTACTTAAAATTTTCTTTCTTTTGAGACCACTGAATCAGAAACGAGGTCTACCTGGGCACTCTGTGCAGTTGGACGTCCATCACATGAGTAAAGATTTTGGTGCTATTTCGGTAACACTGCTCAGTTTTTGTTTCCCCATAGAGGTCCAAGGCAAGGTGTTGGTGACCTTGAGGTGTGTGAGGCATAACTCCACATTTGCAAAGGGCACATTGCACCTGCCTCCCCACTCAGCACTGAGGAGTTTTGAGGGCACTGGAATTTGACTATGAGGCTGGTGCTTCAGAGGCAACATCTTTTCTTAGCTCTATCTCAAAGTTTTATGGAAAATCTCTAGGTAAAATTTCATGAACAAAGTCTAACCACAAATGAGAAGAGGTGGTAAAAGGGAGTGGGTAGGAGAGAAACTTGCTCATCTCTAGTCTATTTTATATGTTGTGAAATAAGGGGCCTTTTCGTATACAGCCAAGTATTCTCAGAAGAATAGAATTATCTGCATATTTCATATTCAATAACACTGGGGTTTTATTCAACTTTCTATAGGGAGTTAAGCTGTTATTTCCTTAGGAGGATCTGCAGCAGTGTGTGCCTGTGTCCCAAATTCTTGGTAGGGGGGGGAGGACTTATGTAACTGGCACAAGGAGAACAAAATTCCTGTTATGCTGGGCTCACTCAGTAAAAATGGCATCGAGGGAAAAAAACATGCCAAAGTAGGCTTAAACAAATAAAGCAGAGGCAGTGGACCTGAATGACATATGGAAGGGTTAGGGGAGAGGACAGTAGTTTTAGTTGTGATTTAAGAGTTTAAAAGAGCAATGCCAGATTAGGGGTGAACCCAGTTTTCATCTGTATGTTACAAACAGCTGATTATTTTCATTGAAAAGTTTTTCTTTTAGTTTTGTTTTTTTTCTATCTAGTCTTAGCTGTCTGGTGTGAAATCTGGCAGTCTGCGTAGGATCAGATCCCGTTCCCACTGAAACCCAGTCAAAAGGCTTCCACAGACTTGTCAGCTTTCCAGGGTCTAGTGAACTTCACAAATTTTTATCAAGCAGATATGGGTTTACAGCTACGGCTCCTAAATCATTGAAGTTATTTCTTGGAAAAGATAAATTTTTTTAAGAAAAGAAACCCTCTTAAAATTTCCTAACAGATAGCACTCCAGTGACCACTAGCCTCCTAAATACCAAGCACGAAGGAAAGACTAGCAAGGCATTTGATTTCCTGAGTGCTAAGAAACTAGCTAAGAACAACAAATATTGTGCCTGTTTGATTTGAAATGGAGCCATGCACATGCTGGCGCTCCTGTGTAGTCTTGACAGCTCTGCAGTGTTTTCCCACCATGCTTGGAGCCTTTGTACAGGCAATGTGTGTGTGTGTGTGTCTCTGAGTGAGTATACCTAGAGATATTTGGAGCTTCCCATTGAGGTTCACGTTGCTCACATTTAGCACACTCCTGATAGAAATAGAGATGGGCTGTAGCTTCTTTCTAAAAGGAGCTCCTTCTTAAAACCTGCTTGATTTTACCAGGATTTGAAAGAATTATTCTGTTCTGTCTAGAAAAGAAAAAAGGAAAACTACAGCCTCATGTTGTATTAGTGTTCACTTATTTTTACTTATTCATGTGCACTCTACTTTCTGGCTTTTTCAGAACCTGTTGTAAGAGAGGTACATTTTCATTGCTCAGGTGCCCCTCTCTTCCTGCAGCTTAATAAAAGCTAGCTGTAAAGCAGCCATGTAGTGCTTTCACAATGCTAGGGTCTACACAAGAGGAGCAAATGTGATGGGCAAATGTATTCGGCAAGAAACCAGACTAACTTGATGGAATTCCAAGTTAAACAGAGACCCTTCAACAAATTTCCATTGGGCTCTGACAAGGTTAAAGCAGGATGTGTGAAGGGCAAAATAATCTCTCAGCACCCAACAGGAGCAGAAGTTCTATAAACTCTGGAGGATCATTGACATTTCTTGCTCTTTGCCATCCATTTTTGGTCTGAAAATCGTCAAGGCCTCAGTCTCTTCAGAGCTTGGGCACTCTTCCCTGGCAGTCTTAGCTGGCTTTGGAACAGAAGGATCCACTGGAAATGCCCCTGGTTCCAATTAGTGGTGATAAGTTATTACACACTGATCCCAATATGTTAATGCCCCCTGCAAAAATGAGGAAATGCCCACCTCTGGTAAATGTCAAAGTGTTCAGAGAGGCAGAAAGAGAAGGAATGGAAGGAGATGGGAAAGAGAATGTTGCTCACTTTCCCATTTGGGATTGGGCCTCCATTTCATTGCAAGTTTGGCTGGCAAACATGGTGGAAGGGCAGGGAAGAGGGCTGTAGCTGAAATAAACCAGACAAGCAGTGTTGGTGACCAGTGTTACTCATCATACCTGCTATAACTTCTTGGTTATGCCTGTAGGACATGATGGAGATGTCTGGACTAACTCTGAGTAAAACAGCTCAAGCATTAGAAGCTGTAACAGGCTGATCACACCAAGTGACTGCCCTTATTTGGACACTTCAGCTAGTTCACTGGGAGCTAGTCTGACCCCTTCTCCATAGCATTGCCCTGTTTCTGTAGGCACATGTTTCTTTCTGCTTGGAATAGCAGGAGGGAGGAGGGTTTAGTTCTGCTTATGCCTCTTAAAACAAAAAGAGATCTTAGACCCAAGGATGCTACTGTGATAGCCATGAATGCTCTTACTGAAAGCCACATTAAACCAAAGGTTTTCCATGTGTTTGTTGAGGTGTGACTGTCTGGCTTTGCTTCTAGGTTCTATATGAGCACAAGTCCTAACCTGCTACTAAGGTGTTTGAAAACAACTAGCAGAGATTCTTTTGTGGATGCCAAGAAAGGGCGTTACTCACTGTCTTCAAATGTGAAGCTATGATGGGAAGAAGGTACAAAGCAAGAGCTGTTTCGTTCCTGTGCATGTTTCTCATAATGAATGCTAGGGGTTTGCCTCCTGTAGCTGTGGGTTGAAGAGGGTTCGTCCCCAGCAGAACTTGGTGAACCTCACGGGTAGTTTTTTCTCTGTTGCTCCCTCTGAGTAGCAGCATGCAGTGGTGGAAGAACGCTATGAAGTTTCAACTCCTTTGTGCAGCAGTTTTTAGTGCCCGTCTTGGAACCACCAGCAAGCAAAATATACCACTTTCATATTCTGTGATGGAAAAAAGACTTCAGCAGCTGGGAAAAGCACACCCAGTCAGTATTTCATATGCAGTATGCATTAGCGGTGACTATTGTGACAGCCAATGCAATAGTGATAATGTGGGGTTACAATCAATAGAAATGTATTCATGAATTGCTTTTTTGACGGTTACACACATGCAATATCCACTGGACGCCAGTAACTGCTGAACATCCAACTTTACCTCTGCCCAACCTAGCAAGACTTTCATTAACATCTAATTCCCAGCAGTGTGAGAAATGCAAATGGAGTCATGCTAGGACATAGAATGCTGGGTCATGGGCTATTTGTGTTATTCATTCTTATCAGACGTGTGAGGCTAAGATGCAACAAGGGTGATGATTTCAACCTTTAGATACCAAAGCTAAATATTCCAATATTCTTGGGGGCGGAAGAGATACAGTTTTACATCTGTGTGGAATGTAATTGGAAGTGTTTCTGTCTCCTACCTGAATTCAGGCACCTGAGGATTACATTTTTATTGTTGACTCCATTTCTCACCTGAACTTACTGCATCAGTGCAGAGCCCTTATGGCTTGATGCAAAATCAGCACAATGGAATAAAGTATTTTAGAAAACTTCTTTTTAACTTTAAGGTCTGTGGTGTCTGTTGATGGAGAATTTGCAATGATTTAGTAGCATTCTTATAACCAGCACGATCTATGTAGCCTTGTAGAGAGATGTAATAAAAAAGAAAGACAAAATTGCTTAGTCTTGGGAAAAAGAAAACAGAGGCTCTAAAGTACACCAGAAGGCTGAGAAAAGTCTGTTTCTTCCCCCTTATATCATCTGGTTTAATAAAATGCATAACTTCTCTAAAACATCTGCCTTGGATGTAATCCCTGCAACTCTACAGAACAAGACACATGTTACAGTAGGATGTCTTGAAACATCCTTTTTTGCATTTCTTTCCAGAATTAGAATTTCCCATTTCTTTGTTTATATGCAGTATTCCCCAGAATGAAGAAGCCTGACCTTCATTTACAAGTGAATCATTGATTAAGTGTCTGGGTAATAATTTAAAAAACAAAATAAAAGAAAAAAGAAAGAAAGAAAAAGACACTGCGTGTATTTTGATGACAAGCCAAACAGCAAATCCAAAGTCTCTCTTGTCAGGTATGCGTCATTCTAATCTCACTCTGTTGTCCCCCAAAGGATTGGTTGGGTTTGTAAATGCACACAAATATTGGGGAGTGGCAAACTCTCTTACAAGTACAACCCTCTAACCTTTGTTCTCAGTACTTGTCAGCCAGAATCAACAGAGTATAACAAGCCCTTTTCAATACCTAATTTTTTCTTTTCCATTTCAGGGTTGTCTTTTTAAGCCTTTTTTGGTTTTGCTGTAATGTGACGCTAATTCTATTATAACTCAAAATGTTGACAGGCGTATGCTTCCTCTCTAGGTTTAGAGCTTGTGGGTGAATAGCATGTCTCTGTGCCACATTTAGCTTTGTGCTTTGCTGGAACACACTGTTCTAACATATCAGTTTTTTTCTCCTAGACCTCACCTTTCTGCCCATATGAAACACAAGCTACTTGCTGTTTTGTATCTTCATCATAATGAGTTTTCTTTTTCCTACACTGTCTTCCTCCTACTGTCACACCTTTTCTACATTGCTGTGATCCTTCAAGCAGGAAATGAATCTCTTCAAGCCAAGTGCTGTGCCTGATGGCTGCTTTATATTTAGGCTAAGGTGTTCTAGTGGCCTGGGGTCCCTGGAGAAGACCATTGATACCAAGGAGATGATCATGGTTCCCAGAGAACCAATAGGTGCTGAATTTGCATCCTATGTTTTGATGCCAAACTCTGGAAGGGTATTCTAGACATTTCTTGATGTCTCTGTTTTCTTGTAAGCAGAAGCTGCAGTTGCCATGGATATGTTTTGAGATCTTAGGATGAGAAGGCACATGCCATGGTGCAGCCTCTGCATTGAGACAGCGGTCATTTCAGTTGTAACAAGATAGACCCGAACTCAGCAATGTGAAGTCCAGATTTATCTACTGCATGGACAGAAAGAACATGGACATAGAGCAAAGAAGGACTGGTTGAACATGAGTTGTGAATGCCAGCCAGGAGTGAATGCAGCTCAAAAATCAGGAGTCAGTGGACCTGCTGCTCAGCAGCAACATGCAAATCTGCTTCCATAAGAGTCCTGTGCTGGGAGCAGACCCCAGTCCTTGAATGCTTTGCATCACACCCACTGTGTGCTGCTATTGGAACAGAGAGTACAGTCAAATAAAATGAAACAGCACATATGAATTTCCTCTCCCTATTTATAATTCTGTTCAGGGGAATACAATATTTTTACTGGAAAGGAACCACCTTAAAACTCTTGGGTGGAATAAGAAAAGTGTATGTGCATTTTTCCAAACCATCTCCAAACTCAAGTGTTGATGTGGGAATAGATTTAGACTAAAAATACCCATTAATTTAATTTCTGGCAGGCAAAAGGCAGCTACCTGAGGGACAACATAGATATTTAGGGCTCTTGAAGAAGAGCCTGCAGACTTGATCTGTGGTTTGTGCTGCTGGCTGGACCATCAGAGGTGTACATGTTGCTATGTTTTTATATAGTAGCACCAGATTTTTCGGTGGTTAGTTCACTTTTGTAACCAGGTTTATACTTGATGTTCTTAGGCTAAAAAATGTTTTTGAAGAGCTAGACCTGCACATGTTTTGAGACATTGAAGAAGTGATGGATAAATAGCCATGATTTTCTTAGCAGATGTATTGATGTGCTAGGAGTTTGTTTCCCTGTTTTCTCCACAGAAAGCATTCACATTGCTTTGTTTAATTTTTTTGTCCGAGTACTTGCCTTGCCTATTCTCTTTGTACTCTGAATCTGGAACGCATCTCTGCAGGAAGCACAAATTTATAGAGTGGAAGTTATTGATATAGATGTTTCATGAAAATTAGGTTCACATTCATGTCCTTAAAAATGAGAGATTAAGGTTTTGGGTTTTTTATCTTCCAGAGCACTAAATGAAGCACTTACTTTTCACATTTTATTTTTCTATGAAGAGCAAAATCTCCATAGGATTTGCAATAGTCTTTTTCTTTTCTTTCAATGCTCTTTGATGCCCTGTGAGAAATTCTGCCTTTGCTAAAATCAGTAACGGGCTCCCATGTTCAGTGACAGTGGGGTTATCCCTGCTGTGCTGGTATATTTAGATGTTATCTTGATAAACAGGTTGTGTAATTCTGATGTCCAAAGTCTTGTTCCCACATAAGGCTTCAGGTTTATATAGTTATATGCAGAGTTTTTTTCTCGAGAAGTACAACATGACATGACAGTGGTGCATTTTCCATCTTTGGACTCCTGTGGATGAGCAGTAAAGCCTGACAGAAATATTCCATGGCAGCTAGTGGGCTCTGTTTAATAGGCTGGATCTAGTTTCCTAATACAGCCTTTGAAGCCGGGGACGTGGACAGGAAAGCCTACCCTCAGTGCCTTGCTGAGATCTGTTTTTTCAGTGAGTGGGTACCATTTCACCTCTGAGATGCCCCAAATGCCTCTGCTTTCAGATGAGCCTGACAGATTTCTCTGTTTTAATTTGGAGTGGTGCCTCCTTTGGCACAAACCATTACAATTTTCTGTTGGAGAAACAAACTGTACCTGGTACACTCTCCTAAAACTATGCCTATGCTGGTCTTTCTTCTTCTCATCCATTACCATGGATATTAGGCAGACCCTTGAAACTCCTGGGCTCTCACTCACCAAACTGTCCTGGAATCTTTTAGGGCTGTTGTGCTTTGGGAAGGACGAAATCACTCAGGGATCCTATGGACACCAGGTGTCCCTGTGTTCCTGTCCCTCCTCCTATCCCCAGTGTCCTCCCATGACCCTCTCTCTCCCCTCTGTCCCAGTCCTATGCTTACTACTGCTTCTTGGTACATTCTAGGGTTGCTGCAGCATCACCTGGTGCCCCATCCCCACCATGTCTCTGTGCTCCCCTGGGCCATGCAAAGGTGACATTGAGTCTGGGTCCAGCCCACAGCAGTAAGTGCAGCCACGGCTGGGTCAGCACCTCCAGCATCACCACCACATCCTAAAGGAAATGACCCCAGTGCCTGGAAAGGCTGAGGACCTCAACAGCTGGGGTACTGATGACCTAGAGAGATTCCCAGGACCAAGTCATCTGGGCATGTCAGGAATCCCACCATCTGGGGCACTCACCCCACCTCTGAGCACTCAGTGGTGCAGCTCATTTTTAATAGTGTGTCTATTTATTGAAAAACCTGATATTGCCAAGAATAAAATTGATCGTAGTAAATATTTACTTGAACGATGTTTCTATATGCTACATACAGTATATATTTAAATTGACTAACTGCATTCAGTAAGTTTTGTCAGCAAATGGACAGTCTTCTGTGTTAGACTTCCACCAGATGAATAGTTATGAAATTAAGTGAGTATATATGTGCTGAACTATTTAATATATAATAAAATTCCTGTGATGAATATGTGAGCTAAGATTAAGGCTGCTAATTTAAACACTGACAGCAGTCTCTGTGTGTGGAAAATAATGCTTTTGCATTGCAACTTCCATTGCTGCTTATTTTTCCATGCAGTTATTATACATGCAGGGATCCAAAAAGACCTGTTTACCTGGAGGCTGGAAAAGTTGCAAAACAAAGCTGCAACAGCTTTAGAGGGAGCTGGGCAGAGAGCTGCGGTTCTGACTTTGCTGACAGAAAAAAGTGATTTCGGAGGGGAGCAGAGTCTGTGACTTTCTATTGGAAAAATTGGTCAGGTGGAAAACGCTTGGTCAGTCATACCCTAGTGTTGCCTCAACTGGTTCTGAACATCTTATTTCCAAGCTCCCAGTACAAGTTTCAGGTGTTGGGGGAAGAACTGTGGCTCTTTACTGGGAAAGGGGTGACTCTGCTGGCCAGTCCTGCACCCCCAGCACACAGATGGCTACTTAAAATGACTGCTGATTTCTCCCAAACAGATTGTATAGTTCTGTATGGGTGCTGCATTTGCTGCCCATTAAATAAATGTTGTGTGTACTGGTGTGTCTGGAGACAGAAAGAATAGATAGCCTGTAAGTAGACAAAAGGCTATATTTAGGTCTGGGCTGAGTATGCCCTCTGCCTGCCAAATGTAAAAAATTCAAACCCAAATGCTGCTTCTCTTCTTGCTGCAGACTTACGTATAATTTTTTCCTCCCTGTGTATTTTAAGACTTTCAAACACGGTTATAGCCTAGTGTCAGGCAGCTGCCCAGTCCCTTCTCTGTGACAGCCCCAAGAGCATACGGTGTGACTTCCACACTGTCAAGGCCATGGGGCACTAACATGGGCCTTGGCTGTCCCTGCCCAGCTCCCCTGGGGCCTCTCCTAGCCCAACCCTATGGACCAGAACCCCACTTCAGTCCCTGGTGCCATAGGAAGCTGATCTCCAGCTCTGTGCAGCCATGGCTCTCCAAGCCTGGCCAGATCTGCATGCTGACAATCCTGGCCTGGCCTAAGCCCAGTTCCATCTCCAAAGACCTGCTCCAGGTGTCCAATCCTGGTTCCCTGTGCCAGGCCTGACCCCACTCACAGGGGTACATCCTGGCCCAGCCTTGTGCTGTCCCCATGCCCAGGGAGCTGCCCTCAGGCTTCCCTGTGGGGCAGGTAGGACAGGTACCCCAGGGAACACCCACTGCCTCTGGCCTCCACAGTGCCCGGGCACATGTGGTGTCCAACCTCCCAAACACCACCACGGAAAGACCCTTTTCACCATAATCTAAGGAAGGTTAATCCAGGAAGGCCTTGGGCTAAAGGATACGCAAAGAATTTCTATGTCAAGAGCACAAGAGTCCCCTGTAAAGAGGCAGTATGTTTCAGGGGAGCATGCCTGTGTCACAGTGAAGAACAGAGGTTCCTGAGCTAGTTTTAAGGGAAGTGCACTGGATATCAAAGATGAATCCCACTGTGGGACTTCAGCATGGGCTAAATTTGCCCTGCTTCTTTGCACTGTGGCCTTACTCTGGTTTAGAGGTTTGACAAATGATCAGCAGGTCTGAACACTTCAGGAACAGCCTGGCATTAATCCCAGGTTCAAATAGGAAGTAAAGACTGCCAGAAGATGTTGGGAAAAGAAAGAGCTGCTTGTCACCAGCACTTAGAGGACTTTAGCCTTTCAAGAGGAGATTCTGAGCTCCCGATGAGAGCAGACTTTCATAAACTGCATTCCAGTTTTAAAATTGTATAGCCAGACTGGATCTTTTGTTTCCAGACTTTCTGAGGTTGCTAAAAAATATATCAGTTATTGAAAGCCTCTTTTTTTCTCTCCTTTTGCCAAGACTGATTCTCCTAAGTAATGCTGAGGCTGTGCACACTGCTCTATCGGGAGTGAAGCTGCTGCTTATCATGAAATGGAGAATCACAGCGTACACCTTTGTGGGGGAGACAGTTGGAGATAGGAGATCAATTTCCCTTTCTGTATATTGCTTCCTTCTCTGTGCAGACTGTGCATATAGATATGAGTGGAAAACTACCAAATCCATAATCCCAAACTGTTTGGAAACACATTGTAGTATGAAAGTCATGTTGTTCAGGTCCCATTTAATGCCCAGCACAAAGTAAAGCTTCATAACCTGCTGTTTCAGAAAAGGATCATTTATTTTAGATCTTTCAGTATATGACTATGACTCACTGGGTCATCTGTGTTTTGAATGCAGCAGATTTTGTTGTGTGGGTACATATGTATTTGCTGTATACGTGAATGAGAAAACCTAGGGGTGACTATCTAACTACTTCCACTTCTCATTTCTATGAACAAGGTGTCTGTATCATTGCTTAACCTGAAGCTAAGATTGCAGTAAATACTGCATGGTGGGATTAGAAGCTTTCTACATAACCCAGTGGAGAAGTAATGAAGAATTTTTCCACAACCAAATGCTTATTTCCAGTATCCAACAGAATGCAAGTCTCCTAGCTGAACTGCAGATTCAAAACTGACTGTGAATGACCAAGGGAATGAGAAAATTTCTTGAGCCAGTTAAACACACAGTCTTTGATCTTAGACTGCAGTAAAGATGCTGCTCTGATTCAATTGTCACTTAAATGGGTATAAATCAGGAATAGCTCATGTAAGTCTTACGTCTGTACTTCACCTTCTGGTAAGTCTCATGAGTTCAACAGTGATGTGATCTAATTTAAAATGTCATTGAGTATTTATTCAGAATGAGTTTTACAAAAGTACTCTGGAGCACTTCCCTATTTGAAAGGAGAAAGTAGGTTAAAAAAAGGTAATTTAAAGGGCAAAGATGAGGCAAGAACACTCAGCATGAGTGCCTGGTTAGACACATGACAATGTTTAATCCTTCCTGTTCCTAATCCTTCAGGCCAAGCTTGCAACACAGGAAGATTTTCTGTTCATGCTCTTGGACTTATTGACTGCTAAGAGGACAGAGCAGTCCCAGTCTCCTCATATTGTGCTGGCTTAACAGGAACAGTGTAAAGGACAAGATGCAGCATATGTTAAAAGCACATGCCTGTGGGCTACATATGTCATGCAGCTGGAAGGCTGCTGCCTTATAGAACTAATAAGTAATATAGCCAAGAAACAACCATTATCATCAGGCATATGGGCAGCCAAGTAAGTAATGCTGCCAGGAGGAATGCCTAGAGTGCAGCAGTTGTGAAATACTGATTAAAAAGTCCTGGAGTGGCTGCTTGCCCCTGACAAGTCATTCCTGCTGAAGCAGGCATCTTTCCAGGCTGATAGTTTCTAAATGCACTTTCAGGCTTATGTGTTTTGGATGACTTTAGCTGAAGCTGGTTTGTTCTTCCTATCTGTATCTGCAAGGGCCCCTATCATAATGCATCATTTCAGCTTATCTTCACCCTCCTGGGAATCTTTAGTTCCTCAGCAGAACTGACTGGAAACCTCTCCTCATGCATCATTTCCTGATGAGTTCCATCAGCTTAGCAGGAAAGACTGAAGCTCAAAACCTACAAGTAAGATAAGCTTTATTATGGCAAAGAGAACACTAATTACATCTGCTGCTTTTTTTTTTTTGTCATTGTATGTGAAAGGTGAGGATGAAATCTGTCTCTGTCAGACACTGGCTGCTGTTAAAAATAGACATGTCTCCAGTAAGATGTTCTGGGGGATGGGGTTTGGTAAGGCTTTTTATATTATAGTTACAGATATATTCATGTCAAATTGCTGTCAATCTGATCAAAGCTATCACTTTGCTCTCCTCCCTTTCTTTTCTTCTCCTCCAATTACATGACTACATTGTTACTCAGGAGTTTTGTTCCTTATTTTAAATAAAGTTTTGGTATAGAAGTACCAACAACCTAAAAGTAAAGCAAGTTGTTATGCAGGGGTAAACAATGAATATTATATGTTCTATTTTTTCTTTTATTTAGCTAGTATTAGAGCTAAATATTTGATTGTTGTGAGAAAACATAAAACTGTAAACAGAACTTAATAACATTCCTGTTCTACAAAACCTTGTCTGCTTCAAAATAGCCTCAGGATCTTGACTGCATCTCATTCAGCACAAATGTATTCATAATATTTCTGTGGGCTCATGAGAGTTATTTTGTTGAACTCGAGAGTGCTGGTGCTAGTTCTGCCTGCAGACTACTCAGCCCCTCACCACCAGAAGTGTTTTTGAGACTCATTTTGTCATGTATGTGGCCTCTTGAGGTCTCCAGTTAAAAGAAGTGTTAAATCTACATGACATTCTTAGCTGTTGACAGCTACAAGACGTTGTCCAAATTGGAAGTGAGTTTAGAGTATGGTTGTTATTGCTGCTCGTGTTCTTTTTTAAACTTCCTTATGGTAAGTGTGCCAAATGTCACTATCTGAAGAAGATGAAGGAGCTGATAAAGTTAAATTCTGAGATTGCTTTGTTATCATAAAAGGCTAAAGAGTGACTGTAAATATTCTTCATGAAAAACAAATGGAGCACTTGAGATTTTTTCCCCTGTTTTTCTTGAGTGGAGTAAATCCCAATTCATGGTGGCAGGTATGAGAGAAGGGCAAGAATCCTAGACAAGAATCCAGGGAAATGTATGCCAACACTTAGAAGTGAAATAATTGAGAGTTGATTCCTCCTTGCACACTTAAGGCTGGAAGTTAGTGACAATTAATGATGAAAGTCACTCGTTTCCCCAGCAGAACTTTGTCTTGTGTCTTTACTGACATTCTCCTGTTGGGGTTTGTCAAGTATCTCTTCTGTAGCATGAGTGACACTACAGCAGACAGCTGCTAATATGTTCTACTCTGTACAAAACCCCACAACCATTCCACTTCACTCTTCAGGTTTCAGAGTGGAGCTTTTCTAAGCTAAGTGTACCAAGTTTTAAAGGAATGTATCAACATTAAAGTGTATATCATACATACACACGTGCATATATATATATATATATACACACATATTAGGACAAACTCATAGTTTATTAATGTTCTTGTGGCTGTAAATACTGATGACATAGGAAAGCGTAACATGACCTTATAAAATAATTTATTAGTACATGGTAAAGTACAGGTTCCCATTGCAACTCAGTTATTATTTACTAATTAACAAAATTAAGTTCCAGATGCAAATAGGAACTATTGAGGTGTAACCATATTTGACTTTTCGTTGTTTGAAAATGCCTGTGACTAATCTCCTCATTTTACATATCAGATGTTCTTCAAGGTTAGCTTGAGTAACATAGTGCTGAGAGCACCTGAATGCTCACTGCTGCCGATGGCTCCAGACCCCCTGCACATCTTCAGGGTGTGGCTACTGCTCTGGAGCATAGGTACCTGCAATGGTCTGGCTTTCATTGACAGGCACATAGGAAATTACATGTGGTGGTTGATGGCTCAGTTTTGTTTTGGGGGGATGTACAGTGTTGATCTCAGCAGAGTTTAGTCAACTTGATCATACTGAAATGCAGTATTAGACAGAAGCGAGAAATATTTTTATTCAGAGATCCAGCTGTCAAGTGCTCTAAAAGCTTCTCTGTTGGATGTGGATACCACTGCTGGGAGCGCAATAAAGAAGAAATATTTGCATTACAAATTATGCTGTCCTCACTCAGCATCTTTTTGTAACTACATCATGAGCTAGAACTTGCCATGTTGCTGTGTGAGCTCTTGAGTGGGTTGGCATTGAAGTGCTGAGTCTTTTTTCTGATGTCAAAACATTACAATGCATTTAGAGTTGCCTCTGGCTAAAGCCATTTTAAGTGAAAGAGTATGAATGAGAAGGATGGAGAGCGTCCCCCTGCCTGCCTGGCTATTCTACATTGTGGCAGGAGCTGTGGTGCCCTGCAAGGTAAGCTGTTTGAATGCACATGTGTGTCCATAAACACGAAACAATCTCAAAGTATCAAAGGATTGTGATATGTGATAGAGATGAAAGATGGGAGAGAGGAAAAATGGGGACAGAACCATAAGAAAATGACAACAAAGTCTCTTTTGAGTAACGATCTTGTGATGGTATGAAGCTCCCAATGGGAATGGTGTCACTGCAACCATTATTTCCTCAAGGAAGAGATTTCCACTCAAATCACAGCATTTGGCTCTGATAATGGAACCTCTTTGTCTGGAACAGTTGTTTTTGGAGGGCAGGATATGCCATTCTGGTATCAGTCTTCATACCAGGCATACTGCATGAAGAAAGCCAGTTTATGCTAGCAAAGCAAAGGGTTAAGTTCTTCTTACTAAAGAAAAACACAAATATGAGGAATCTCAGACTTTAAGTCCATCTGACACTTATCCCTTGCTTTGAAGGATATCTGAAGCATCTCTCAGCTCCATAAAACTCAAGAGACCAATTCAAAACTTCTCTAAGATGATATTTTGCAGTGGGCTTCCATCCACTTCTCACCATTATTTGGTACAGAAGAATGGTTTCCTTTTTGTTGATTGCCAAGGAAGCTTTAAAATCTCATTCAGAATAGTAAAAAATAAGTAGCCTCCAAGGTGAAAGTACTCCATGACAACTCTGTGGCCACTGGAGAACATATCTGTGTTCTGCACATTCTGCAAATATACCAGCTGGTAAGGAAGATGTAATCAGCTCCATGTATCAAGCTGTTACCTTTTACATAAAGGTGGAGACAGCACAGTTTAACATGTATGATTTTTAAATAGCCTTGTCCTTCCACAAAACCACAAGACATCAATTGCAATTATTACTGGAAATCTTGTTGTTCGCACAAGAAAAGTCACAGGCTTTAAGTTTATACTAAAATCATACAAGTATTCTGCATTGTCTTCTCAAGGATAACACTCTTCACTTCTTCACTGTCTTGTAATTAAAGTCTCCTGTGCTTGATGAAAGCAAAAAGGCTAATAGAATTTCTTCCCTGTTGTCTGAGTTTCAAAGAAAACTAAGATACCTGTCTGGACTGAGAAGGGGGCCTCTTCCTAAAAAACCACCACCACCTTTGAAATTAAGAGACTTTAATCAGAAAATATATAGAGAAGGATAACAGTTCTTTACTACAAATATATATATATACATATATATACATAACCAAAAAACCAGAACAGAACAAACATCAACACCATAACCAAAAACGTTCAAAGAGGTGTGTCTGTGTCCCCTCGGTGCAGTTGTATTTACGGACAGTGGGAGATGATGCTGTGCCCTGGGAGGCAGCGGCCACCAGAGTCACTCGCCAACTCTGGTGAGGTACAGATGGCAACCAAGGAGAGGTGCTAGTTCCAAAAAACTCATGTGGGAATGGTGCCCACCAGGACATGATGAAACCTTTCCCATGGGCAGTGTAAAGACTCTCTCCTTGTCCTTTGTCCAAAAGCATTGGAGAGGGTGAGGGATTGGCAATTCCTCTGCAGGTGGTGTCGGCCCTCAAGGAGTCTGTAGCAAATCCAGGTAGTGGCGACTGCTCTCTCGCCAAGGAAACAGCACAGGGGGAGCAGATTTGGGGGGCTGAGCAGAAGGAGCTCCCTCCAAGTGCCCCCACCAGCCCAGCAAAGAGTGCTGGTACCCAAACTGCAGCCAGAGCAGAGAAGTGTGGCAAAAAGCCTGGAAAAACCTCTCTCCCCACCCTGCTCCACCCCCTCCCATCCTACCCAGCCATTAAGCTGAAATGCAAAGCTGTCACCCACCCCTTTGTTAGCTGGTTCTAGGAGCCAGCAGTGGGGACTGGGCTCCAGCTCCCAAACCTCTGTGATGGTAAGGGAGAGAAAAAAAATTCCATGAAAGATTTTGAAACTATGACACCTGTAAACCATGACGCATGCCAGTGTCACTTTCAAAACATAAAATATGCATGTGTCCCTGTAGATTTTATGCATTGCTTACACATCTTACACTACAACTAATATATCTTAGTCAGCTATCTAATGTTATGTGACCCCTTACTCTTCCTTTCCAATGTCACCACGGCCAGACTGTTAAACATTAACTTGACAATTATTTTGAAAAACACAACCTGCCTTCATTAACCTTTTCTAAGGACAATTGATGTTAAATATGGCATTACCTAGTTCTGAGCCTGAAGTGGTGGTGCACTTCATGCTTTAGTGCTCTTAATACTGTATTAGCAAATACAATTCACCCCTTCTTATAGATAATGAAATTAGTATGTATTTATTTGACTCTTGGGTCTAAGGTCAAGGTACTTCAATGTTTATTATGGAAGATAACAAAACATTCTGGTGGGGCATTAAATCCTTAATTGCTTTCTGTTTAGAGATGTCCATTAGCCATCACTGCTGAAAATGCTAAAAATACCAACGTTTCCATATCCTCAGTGAGACTGAAGCTGGGCAGTACCCCATGTTTCTTGCTATTATTCAGGAGATGTTTCCCCTCCCATAGTTTTATTTTCCTGAAAAAGTGGTCTCAGCTGTCCAGTTTGGCCTTTTAATGATTTTAAATGTTTTATGATTTAATAACAGAAATTAATAAAATAAGCTTGATACCAGTTTCAGCCTAGGGCTTTCCACACTCTGCACCAGTATGGAAGATGATTGCTTTTCTAACAATAATATTCTTCCCAGGCATCTTTTCTAGAGAATGCTGTAGAGTTCATCACTCTGCTCTGAATTCCTCTTATTTGTCTAGGGACTTTGGGTTTTGTGGGTTTTTGTTTTGGTTTGTTTCCCTTGTGATTCATGCAAGAACTCAGCTCTAGGCTAAAGATGTATAAACAAAAAGGGAAATTGTCAGGGTCTTATCTCTCAAAGTAATTTTACTGTATTAATTTTAGTGCTGATGAAATCACAAGCAAACTCATTATTTGATCAATTTTGAAGAAGGAAGAGGTAAAGAAGAGACACCAGCAGTCAGAGGGAGAGTCTTTCCAAAAAGCTTTAGACCAAACCTTAAGAAACACTCAGTGTAGACAAGAACAGTATTTTTCAGTAGGTACAGTTCTTTGATCTTTCCTATTGCAAGAGTTTGTGAGACACTACTCTTCTGTCAGTTGTCAAAACTGGATCAGAACAATGAAGCAGAGAAGGAAAAGTTGTCATTAATTTCCTGCTCATCTATCTCTCTCTTTTTTTTTTCCTTTAACTCTCATGGTCTGGCTGAGCTGGGGTCACGAGTTGAACTTCTGTGCTTCGTCTGAAGATGGGCAATGTATTGCCTCTGAAAATGACATCAGGGACAATTATCCATATGATGATCTCCCTTAGTCAAGCCCTGGATGGCAAGGTTAACTTAAAGGTCACATAGCTATGTACAGACCCCTGAGCTGGGTTTGCTTATGGTATGTGAGCCATGTGGCACTGCAATGCAGTGCACAGGTGGTGTTCCCTCATTCCAGATTCATCAGATCTTCAAAGCAGGTGTAAACTAGAGAGGCATTATCTCTGTAGAGAAACCTTCTGCAGAAATTCTGTAGCTGCTTCTGGTAGATTTGTTTTTAACCTACAAGGAGTACAGACCTTGAAAAATAAAACCTCTTCTGTCTCTCAGTCCTGGGCAACTGAGCTTGTCCAGCTCCCTCCTGAGTTTTTTATGTACAGAATTCCCTTACTTCATATCTTCTTCAAAGTATCTAGTTGGCGTATGACAAGGGACTGTGTCTAGAAAGATCAGGAAGGATCTTGCTTTGAAATCATTAGGTAAATCAGATTCAAATCACACTGATAGCTCTGTAACATACCTAACTGTTTCTCTTCCCTTTGCCTCTTCCTCAAAGAGAAATGCCTTGAATTAGAACACATAGTGCTCTGCTTCGTCTATAAGAATAACATGCAGACCTGTTTCTTTTCAGTGTAGTTGTGAGCCATATCTCAGGACTGGAATGCCAGTTTTATTGTCTCTATATGCTAGGAAGTAAGTGACTGCAGCACACAAACAGCAGAATTTTTATACATCTAATTCTCTGATTGTTGCTTTTACCTCCTAGTATTTAATGATGGGAAAGCTTTTTTTCTCTCATATATATGCTATAATGTTTACAGGTGACTCTTTGGGGGAATAACCTGAAACTTCCAGTGAAGTACTGCATTTGTATGTGTTATGGATTCTGCTGGAATTATGCACATTTTGTGTGTGTCATTCTCCAGGTAAGACACCAGAATGTTATATCTGCTCTCTTTGTTTCTCCATTTCCCAAATTATTCCTGATTAACACAGTACAGGGCAAACTAACCCAGGCTGACCAGGAACCAGTTGCCAAGCCCCCTGCAATGGGTATGGCCCTGCAGAGGAACTCCACAGTCTCCATTCACAGCAGTGACGTGTGTGAAAGCAGAGCTTACTGACAGTTCTGAGCGGATTGACAGCTACACTGACAGCAAACAAAACACTCAGAGTGTCCTTTCAGAGACAAATCTTGCTTAGAAAACAATGCTCAGCAAATTGAGCTCACAAAACTCTCAAGACTGAGACAGTAGAAATAATTTCTATGATTTCCACTCCCATTGCCAAGAAGGAATCAAGCCTTCAAGGGAACTCTCCAAACTGATCCAGATATGGAGCTGGGCAGGCAGAGAAGGTCTATGCTGTTGGCAGCTGGGCGGAGAGCCAGATAGCTGTTCTCTTCCAGGCTTTCATGGCTGCACAGAGCATAGCATCTCCCTCTACCATTTAGTAAATTTATGACATCACCAGCTGTTACCAGGGAAACACAGAAACTACAGATTTGAGTCTTGGCAGCTAGGTGTAAAGAGAAAATATCTTGCTCTTTTGGGAGTCAAAAAGGAAAGCTGAAACAAATTCCAGAACAACTTTGAATTGGAACAAATCAATAATTCCAAATCAAGCAATGTAGCTGCTAAACTTGCAGTGTAGTTCCTATATTATGTCCCTCACAGAAAGCAAACATAGAAGATCAAGTGCAGGACTTCTAACTTCATGCAACTTAAACATATCCTTCAGACATAAGACTGTTGACTTACAACTTCAGTTTTGATCAGTGGATTTAGCAAGTTGCTTTTAGGGATATGATATCCTCTGGCCAATGTTTTCTCAGAAAGCACTGATAATTGCTGCTTCTTGAGAAAGACTTTGCTGGTGTTTCACAGCAAAAAAAATATGTAGTGCTGAGTTTTGATAAAATTGTGTGCAAGTACCATTATTGTTGTGATGAAGTATGTGCTTTTTATAGCTTTTAAAAATACTGGTTTTGTGAGAACGGATGTCTTCAGACATGCATTTGGTGGCTTTTAGGTGCTTGAGATTTTTGAAGTTATGGAAATCACATTGTCTTTTAGTAATATTAGCTGACATTTTATTCATGTTGCATATTTAAATGAAGACTCTGCTTTTTAAATGGATTATTATTTGAGTATTGGGTAGTTGAGGCCCAGCAAGTAATAGCTCTTGTGCAGGTTTGTTTGATTTCATTCTCACTGCATAAGATTTACAGGTTTGATATGTACTTGAGTTACCCAGAAACAAACTCATCTTTGCTGAAAAGGCAGGTGGAATAAGCCGAGTGAGGACTTTAAGCTGACCTCAGGTCTGGAACTGTAACAGCTGCTTTGTCTCTATTGATACCTGCAAGGCTGTGGCCTGTATGTGACTGGAGATCCCAGGTCAGAAAGGCAGAGGTTGTTATGCTCACCAGATGTGCAGAAGATCTGAGACAATCTGTACAGAGTGTAAAGACCTGTATACTCATCCTACTTGGCTGTATCTCCACTAAGGAGCAAAATTATGTAGGAAAAATTCCACCTGTTGCTAATCTTGTGTCAAATATATCCATGATGGAGGTTCTTATGTGGACATGGAGCAGCATTTCTAGCACTGTTTCACCACTGTTGTCTTAAACAGCATAAGAACATGTTTAATCTGATTTGTGCCCTCCATAGCAAAAACCAGGCAAGATCTGCTTGCCAAACAACCATTCTCTTTCCCCTGTCTTGTTGGTGGCCTTGGATCCTGGAATTTCTATGTCCCAAGAGCAGTTTGCATACAGTTTGGATCTTGTTATCGGGAACAGAGTTCAATGTTCCCTGCTTGTTTCAGTGGGGTAATGACCAAGGAAGCTGCTGAGACATGGATGGATTGCCAGGGATACGTCATGAGAAA
The DNA here is from genome assembly GCA_013396655.1 of Campylorhamphus procurvoides. Lineage (NCBI taxonomy): Eukaryota > Metazoa > Chordata > Aves > Passeriformes > Dendrocolaptidae > Campylorhamphus > Campylorhamphus procurvoides. Next base: position 418,667 of record WBMV01003263.1, on the reverse strand, counting down.
GCTGTCCAGAGTCATCTGCCCACATGCTGGGATGCTGGCTCCCATTTCCAAAGCAGGGTTGCAGACAGAGGAGATCATTATTGCTCAAAAAAAACTTAGCTATATATGCAAGTTCCTTTTTTTATCCTTTACAGTGAGTCACTTGGAAAGGCTCCTTTTTTGGTTCTCTTCAGTTTGACTGCTGATTCCTTTTGCTTGTATGCCCAATCACAGCCCTGAGAGTTGTGACTGGGGTTGCAACAGCCATTGGGGCTGTTGACATGGTTTATCTCTCCGGGATGATTGAAATATCATTCTTATTCACTTTTCTTTTTTAAGGATATGAAAGATGTTTCTGAAGAGGAAGGAATTTACTTCTTGGGAAAATTCACATACAACCAGGATGGAGTTTCCCATGTAGCCTTTCAGGTTGCAGATTTGCTCTGAAGTTCCCATGGGGAGGCGAACATTTTGTTTTGTATGGTAAATTCATGGTGTTTTCAGTCTCTGCCATGGTTTTAGAACTCAGTGCACTCCTGTGGCCTGCACATACATCTCAAGTGCATTTTTCAAATGCAGTCTCCACTGGATCTACTCTTAAGTATCCACAAGAGCTCAAGAGGAAGTAGTTTGGCCCTGCACAAACCCCATACAGACCTTTAAGAAAAGGAATTGCTATGACAAGAATGCACTAATCAGACCAATATATGATACTTATTATTTTATATATGCTGTCACTTGTAAATTACTACAGGACACCTTCATGTTGCTGATGTCCTTCTTAAATGTGGTGCAGTGGAACAGGAGGGGCACTTTAATAGGATATACAGGGACAGAAAGACAAGGAGCTCTCTTTAGCATAAACATATTGATGCCTGGAGTCAGAGAAAAGGGAATGAAAGGACCTCAGTGGAGAATATCCCTAGACAATAAACTAATTGTCTTTCTTATGATTTCATCCTCTTTTTTTTCTCAGGAGACAAATGGAAAGAATTATCCATAACTAAACCTGAAATTCTCTTATATGACACATGTATTTATTAAATTCAACTGGATGTGAACCTGTCCCCTGAAGAACATGCTTGTGAAGAGCTACAAAATAAATCATTGAATCTAGTAACTGCATTGATGTGAGCTGGTAGGACAAATGGATGCAGAGCAATTCTCTCCATTCTGTCTGGATTGCACTTTGTTGGGAAAAGTAATAAAGAAAATTTCTGCTGTGCTAGTTATGTTTATGATAGATGAAAGCCCCTGTAAAGATGACACTTTCTCGTTCTCTTTCTTGACCTTCTGATGTATGCTGAGTCTTGGTTGCTGACTAAAGTAGCAACACAGATAATTGAGCTTTGAAAGGCCCTATTTCATAAATGTAATAAAAACACTAAGCCAAGCTGAGGTGTATTCTCTTCTTACTAGTGCATCATTAATAGAACTGGTGTCACATTTTCCCTGTAAAATAGCTCCTAAAATTGGAACTGGGCTGACTTTCAGGCTCCAGTGGGCTGACCATTAGGAAGGAAATCTTCCTGCTATCTTTACTAGGATGAAAAGGACACTGTATGAGAGACACTTTTCAAAGCGTGCCTCATCAGCAGCCCCATGTTGAGGGATTTGGTGGCTTGCAGCTAGGAATACTTAGTGGTACCATTCAGAAAGGGGACACAAGGCAGTTTTGAGTTACTATGCTCCTCTAAAGGGATTTTGCCAAAAAAGAAGAATTTATCACCGCTTAGAAATTATTTCGGCTGTACTATGCAAGCAAGCAATTAATTTATTAAAATCTCTGTATGTGAGTACTGGCAGTCTTTGAAACAAAAGAAGTTGGGCTGCTTTGTGTACACCAAAGAATTTCTGCTATTGAATGGAACCACGATTCATCACCAGATCCTGAAGGCCTAAAGTGCCTTTAAAAGGTCCACTGCAAATTTATAAATCATAATCACAGTTCTCAGTTGGCATGACAACCAGCACCACTCCTGTTTAGGATCTTGCCCTGCAAACCTGTAACCCTTAGTCTATAGCCAACTCAGTACCCATTCATGAGATTGCTTCGCCCCCACCTATTTTCATGGGAACTCTTGCTGATAACAAAGGGCATCTTTTTAAAAAAAGTGTTTGAAGGCAAATTATACTCCTGACTACTTGGTGTTTCAGTGCCTGGGCTTCAAACACTCTGATTTGTTTAATATCTACAGTCCTTGCTGGAATGTTTTTAAATTGTGTAAACATTCCTACTAGTTTTATGGGTTTCTAAACTTCTTTTTTATGTGGGTACAAATTTAACTTGACAGTGTACTTTTCAAGCTTCCATTAAATAGGGCAAACTCGTTATTGATAGAGGAGTATCTCTGAAATAGCTTTATGATGTCTTGCAGTGGAAGGATTTTCATTAACTCTGACTAGAAAAACAACCTACCATGCATTTATAAGTCATTTATCAGTTCTTACTGTACCATAATGTCTGTGGGACCCCTGCTGGTGGAAAGGGGAAGAGAGGAGAGTGAAAAAGTCCACAGATAAGTTAATGGAGAAAGGGATATATTTTCGCTGCACATTGTTTACCAACTACTTACTGCATGTTATCCCACAGCCACCAAAGATCTCAGTGCTTCGAAACATCTCACCTACAGCTTGCAGTTTGTTGCTTTCCTCACGTAACTGTGTTTTACCGCTCCTCAAGTGTGCCAGTGCTACTTTAAAAGATCAGTATAGAAATCTTCAGCTACACCATCCGGTTTCAGTTTTCCTTAATTTGGTGTCAGCCAAGCTCCTACAGTCCAGATGATTAAAAGGGACAGAGTTAAACCTGCTGCACTTTAGGGATTTAAGCCTTCCTTTCCCTCCTGTAAATTCTGACCTTTTCAAAATGAGCTTTCTTCACCCCTTCCTCTCCCCTCGCCCCCCAAGAAAGTGGAACATAAAGCAAGTGTTTGTTACTTTTACTGGAAGAGCCAAATTCCGTACATTCTAGCTGTTTTTCACTGACAGAAAAATTATTCCATAATAATTTGTCATCATTTCCAAAATTACACTGGATGTTACTGTAACAACAACATCTAACTTGGCCTTTTAAGAGGTATATATTTTCTCAAGAAATTTCAGTCTAATAGTGCAAACACTGATCATGATAACCTGGGAGAAATACAGCCTAAAGAAAGAAGTGGATGTTTGTGACTGTTTTGAAATCTCCTGGTTCGAACAGTTTCCTGTTGAGGCACTTTGTGCTTGTGTGACACCTCGTGGAGGAATTCTCTCTCTTGCTCTGTCTGCAGCCTGGGTCCTGGAGAGGTAAGGAGGGAGCAGGGACAGCCCCAGTTGGCTCTGCCGAGGAGCAACCTGAGGAAGGAGAATGTGCGGTGCATAAAAACTTGGTGTAACTGTTATTTGATTGTCTGCCTGATTACAGAACTAAACAGAGCTGGGGTGGGTACCACTATACACCAAGTATACTTCCCTCCTCTGTTCCTGGTAGCCTGACTGAGCCTTGGGAACAGTTATTTAGTGGGATCACTGGAAAGGCTTCATTAGCTGCTGAATTCTTCCTTGTCTAGGTTCCTTTGTCTAGGTTGCCTCAAATTATCACTGAATTTTATTATTTTTATACACACACAACTTTTAAATCCACACAGATGACACTTTTGAAAATGCATTACATGCTTCTCAGACCTTGCAGCTGGTTGAGCACCAATGAAGGAAATTAATTTGGTAGCTGAGCTGGGAAAGGAAGGTGCTTGGAGGTGCAGTTTCTAATGCTTTCTTGTAGATATTCCCATCAGACCATGCAAATAACTCTTCCCATCTATATTAGGAAAGAAACAGAAGAATATAAAATGTTTAAAGGCTTTTAAAATTAAAACCTTTGGGAGCTTAATTAAATGTACTGTGAGAAATGTGTGCAGTTCACTTACAGCTATTGACTTGAGGCTTACATATTATTGCCGAGTCCTGGAATGAATAAAGCTTTAATGTTGGAACATTTGTTTTGTGCATTTTTTTTAGGTTGAAGCAATCAGAAAATACATAACTAGATTCCACCTATATACTGAAAAGGAAGATTTTGGATTGCAAGTAATGAAGATGACTTGTTTAAAACCTGTAGTTCTCTTAGGAGAATTTTTTCAATCAGTCCCTTGAAAATTCAGGAGTTTTCAAGGATTGTGAGGGTTGAACACTAAGAACAGCATCTTGTTAAATTCACTTTGTGGTTGACATCCTGTAACACCTGGTTGAGATGTGGGTCATTTCAGCCTCACTCATGCTGGATGCTGCCTCTCTGTTCTGCAGAGTTACACGCTGGATTCTGCTAGAGACATACAGACACTCAGAAATGCAAGTATTGCTGCTATTATGTAGACAGAGAAGGCATGAAATAGATGGAAACAGAAATATTTCAAGAAATAACAGAATTGACTACTGGTGAACATGTCTGCAACTGCAGCCAGAGGGAGATATTTTCAAAGCAAGGCAGGAAAAACAAACAAACAAACAAACAAACAAGCAAGGGCATAAGAAGAAAGCTGAGCACTCCAGTTCCAAAATGTGACTTGTGGAAGATTACACAATAGCCTCAAACTGAAACAGAAGATGTATTATTGCGTTTAGTGAGAGGGGCTGGGAAGAAAAACTGCCCAAAGACAGAAAAACATACCCATAGAGCTAGGGCTGGAAAATTCTCCAGGGGGAACATCACAAAGACTGAACTCATGACAGCCTTTGGTAGAACTCAAAGCTGTGATCTGACAATTTTCTTTTTTTTTTCCTATGTATTACTGTATTGGAAATGCCACAAGACTTTAAAACAAAATTAGTTATGAATATTGCTTAGATTAACATTTAAAATTATTGTCACTGTTATCAGACTTTCAGGTAGTTATTTATTTGAGAACACACAATTTTTGGTGGCTGTATTTCATATACATTGAAGATAGATATTCTGGGTATGCACATCACAGGTCCTTAACCCTGTCCTGTGTTAACTTCAGACTGCAGACAGGGACACTACACTGATGATCTAAGCTTGCTCTTTAGGAATGTGCCTATTTGTTTGTCACTAATAAAACATGGTGTCTTTCTTTAACTGTATTTTCAGCATGATTTTTCCTGCTTTGGAGCTATACCACCAGGAGGGGAAAAAACTGCTCTCAGTGCTCAGCATCTCTAGTGCTAGTTGTATTTGTCATTATTTGAGGGTAGAGAACATGCAGGGATGTATTTCTGGTGTCTTCCCAGCAGCACTTTCTGTGAGTATCCAAACTGCAAGGAATATGTTTTCATTTCTGAAGAAAAATTTTTTGTCAGCAAGTATGTCAATAATTTGCCTGTCCCAGTTCTTTTCTCTGGAACTGTTTGTCTTGGATGTCTTTAAAAATTCAAGTGATTTTAAATCTCTGGCAAAGGGATTCGGGTAAAGCTGGTGGGGAAGAGCTGACCTCAGCAAGCATGTGATAGCAAGCTGAGCAGACAAGGATGAGCAGGGGAAGAGCTGATGGACCTTGCTTTGGTAAATCTCTTTGCAAAAGCTGTCTGCCACAGGAGACTTAAATGTTTTGGGCTAATACTCTTTGGCCTGTGATGGCAGGAAACTCTCAAGTGCTGGGCAGTTAGGGAGCAAATTTAAGGTCTGGCTACCTCAGGACCCTCTAAATCAGTACTGATCTTAATTATAGGTTAGAGAAAATAAGGTGGTTGGCTTTCTCTCAGGGAACAAAAAAGAGATGGAGAACAGGACTATGCTTAAGTACATGCTGGGGTCATTCTAACTGCATGGCTTTTGGAGAAGATCTGAAAATGCAGGCAGGTTTGAGCAGCCTCTTGTAGTTTGTTAGGCTCCAAGAGTTTGTGTGGCTTCACTCCACGGGGCACCTAGAAGTGGGGACATCATACAAGAGTCCAAGGGCCTGGAACAGTTCACCATGGCTTTTCCACTCCTAACCCTGCAAACCAGATCTTCCTTTGTAGGCACAAAGACATTTGTGTTTCCTTTGCTTTGCTCTTTCCCTGCTTGGTGCAAGAGGCTCTGATGTCAAGCAACAAACAGTTGTCTTCTGTCTTGGTGCTGTGGGGTTTTATGGAACTCTGATGATATGCTGAGCACCTCTAATGATATGCTGAGCACCTTGAACTCCTATTGGCATCTCTGGGAGTTTCAGGTTGTCAAAAATATTGGGGCTCAGACCCCACTCAAGTCCTCATTTGAAGGCAGCATTTGAGCCCTCAGTTCACCTCCCAGGAAAGCAGCATGTATTTTCCAAGGACATATACCAACAAGAGCTACTGTGTGTATTCCATGGACCTGATCAAGGAGATAATATTTCTTTAAAATCTACTTGCCATTAACTCAGGTTTCTATTTCAATAGAAGAAACTCTCTTCCTGATCAAAGTTCTCCGTGCGCTGCAGTCTGTCTTGTAGACCATGGTAGATTTTTCTGCTTCTCCCCATGCTGTGACTTGCTATGTACAATTTTGCCCAGTGTTGTCTAGAATTTTATTATGCATTATAAGGAGAACTGTGTGATTCCCAGCCTCCGGCTCACACCCTCTCAACATCTGTTTTTCTGGGTGTTTACAGTAAGGCTTTGCTTTGTTACCTGCTGCACCATGTCATGATTTCCTGTTCACACAGTTTTCCTCCCGGGCTGAACTTTAATCACGTGTGTGTGTGTGTGTGTGTGTGTGTGTGTGTGTGTGTTTGTGTGCAGGTGTGTGCATGCAGACATGGATCCATGCATGTGTGTTTTAAATTAGCTTCACTATCATCAAAGCCATAGGAGATACCGTTCCATGGATAAAGTGGTTTTATTCACCATGAACAGGAGAAGAGAAAATTGTAAGAATTAGGTAACTGAACTGGGCACAATACTGTTGTGAAAAGGTAACTATAGAGATAGGGGTTTCCCCTTGTTAAGAGGAAATAAATTACCATCATGACTCAATAAAACTGGGCAAAGGTTCCAGTCTAGGATTAATTTCTAAGGACCCTGTCTATAAGACTTTTAATTGACAGGCTGGTGGTTTTCAGCATGAGCTCACCTCCAAACACAAGAGAAATAGCAGTAAAATGAGTGATATAAAATACAGATTGACTCATCCATGGAGGAAGTCTGGCAAGGAGGGATTTTGACCATTTGTTTGTGTAATTATGACAACAGATTAACCTTGTATCAGGGAATCCAGGGTACTTTACCTGTGTCTTCTGAACATCTAAGGAGAGATACTTCACTCTCATAGCCTCCATTAAAGCCTGGAATCCAGCTTTTGGCCCCTGTAGAATGTTCCTCCTTTCAAGTACTGCAGGGGTTATAGCTGAGAAGACCACTGACTGCTATGGAAGGTGTGAGAGGCAGACAGAAGGCACCCTGAGAGCTCACCATAGGGACATAAATGTACCTGAGCAGAGACTCTCACAGGGAACAGCAGCTTGGGCCAATGTGTCTGGAAGAGAAGACTGGCATGTAGGACAACATTATTTTTGCTACCTGGAGGTGAGGTCTAGGGAAAGACCTAACAGGGTTGTTAAGGAAGGCTACCCAAAAGTGGTCAGAATTTGAGTTTCCTACCAACTACTACAGCCACTGTGTCATTGCATTTCACTGCTGCCAGAGTGAACCAAGGGCTGAGCATCTGGAGGTGAAGATTTGGCATGCTTGTGGAGGTGTCACTTTCTCCTTTAGAACCTTCAGAAAGACATGAGATTTGCTGGATCTGTTTTTATTAGTTGCGTCCATTAGAGAACATGTCTAGGAGCCCTTTGCCAGGAAATCCAGATTCATAATGGCACAAGTTGCACCCAGTGCTGGGCTGTTCTGTTGGCAGGCTGAAGACAAGGGCAAGGCTGGGAGGGAGGGAAGGCTTTGCATCCAGATTGGTCAGTGTCAGGACCATTTTGCCAGCCTGCAGTTAGCTCATATTTATAATTGCTCTGCTGCACAAATGTCTATAACATCAAACAGTTGCTGGATGTGTTTTGCTGGGTGCGCAGGGCTGCAGATGCATGCATGCATGTCAGTGGATAGCCAGGAGAAGCACCATCAAGACCTCTCTTCATGGCAGTTTCTTGTGCTGGAGAACACTGGATTCCTAATCTTGCTGTGACTCATTTTGATTCCAGAAAGAGAAAAACTCTGCACATCAGTGCATGCCATGCTCAAGTGAGCTGCTCCTGCAGGGAGGCTGTGTGTGCCTAGATGGAGCCCCAGACCATCATAACTACCTCACTCTGTAACCTGAGCCGTGCTGGTACACTGGTGAGTGTTGAAATCAACCTCATCAGGATGCAGAAATAGACGAGCCCTACTCTAACCAAGTAAGTTAAATACAGGCAGTACAAAAAAAAATTTAGAAAATTACACCGATTCTTACGGTGCAACATTTATTTTATTTTTGGGGGGCTGTAGAACTGACTCAGTAGTGCATGTCTTGAACTGTGAAGAAGTATATTTATATGATAAAAGTTATCCTTCTTGGTCTTCACACAGTTGTGCTTTGTCACTTGGAGGTGAACGCTCCAAGGGCAGGAACCAGGCATGAGACCAGTCAGGAGCAGTGACAAGTTTGACCCTAAACAAATAATAATAATAATAAAGAAAAAGCTAGAGATATTTGATGTTTCCAGTGCTGGGCTGCCACTGGCAGTAGTGGCAGGAAGTAATGCCACAGCTTTACTAAACTACATTTTGACAATTTTGCTCCTATTGCCTGTGTGAGTGCTCCAAGCCCACCGTGTGCCCTGTGGGAGACCCACAGTAGGGTGATGGTGCTGTGTGACCCATTTCTGGGGGGCTCGTGTGAGGAAAGGGCCCTGCGCAGTCACTGACATCACAGCCTGATGTTTCCAAGTCAGGGTTTCCAGGCAAAATTTTCCACCAGCGTGGGTGAAAATCATCAAAGGCATAGCCCTTTTTCATTTTATTGGGTAACTGCCCATTGTGCAGGTTTGGCTGACGCAGAGGATGCTGAATTTGTAACTATAATTCTGAGCCCCACAGACGCACAGAACGGGAGCGGCTGGCAGGGCACAGCGGGTCACCCATCCCGGTGTCCCTGCTCGGGCAGGACCATCCCACAGCTCTGAGTCCTGGTACCGCTTCACAGGGAATGCCTTTGGCTGCCCTGGGGAGGGAAAATGGAATTGTCGCTGTGAGCCGCAGTGGTGGGATGTTGTCACGTAAAAAACACATTCGCTGATGTTCGCACTCCGGTGCAGCCCCGAAAATCCCTCACTGACTGTCCTGGCGCTCCTTATTCCAAAAACTAAGATAAATCCAGGGAGACGGGGCAGCTCCCAAATGTCCGTGCCCTGCGGAGGTGTGGGCCGGCAAGAGGGGCTCCAGCTTCCCTCCGGGAATGCCATTCTCCCGGGATTTCCATCCCCCTCTGTCCCGGGATTTCCTCGCCCCCGTGCGCTCATAAGCGGCCGGCAGGGGGCGCCAGAGCCCCGCGGGACCGCGAGCGCCCTGCACATCCCGGTGGGTCCGTGCCCCGGGATCCTTCCCTTGGGATACATCCTTCGGGATCCATCTCCCGGGATCCATCCCTCGGGAGCTATCCCCGGGTTCCATCCCCGAGATCCATCCCTCGTTATCCATCCCCCGGGATCCATCTCCCGGGATCCATCCCCCGGACCCTGCCAGCTCCCGGCTCCCGCTCCGTTCGGGACCCCGCCCCGGCGCGCCCGTGGGTACCAGCATCCCAAACACATCCCTCTGCCACCGTGAGGACCTCAGGGCATCCCGCTCACCCTGCCCTCCTCCGCCGCTGCCCCCGGGCTGTTCTTGCACAGCCGGTGCCAGCAATTTGGCGCTCCTGTTTATTGACTTCGTACATGTCTTTAGCAGGTTTTGATTCGGACAGAGGTTTTCTGTATATTTATTGCCTCTCCTAAACCAAGAGCTATGTGTAATATTCGGACATACTGTGAATAAGCAGTAAGTGTTAGCTTGTTGAAATTAAGTGATTCCTATTTAGCACAGGGTATAATCCTATACTTGGGCTTCTGACGCTCATTTATTTGGCAGCACAACTTTTTACCTTGGACGCACACTTCCAAATTAATCTTTGAGGTGAGACACCGCGCTGCCGCTGGCAAGGGAAGCTTGCTTTTGTAGTAGTAGTGACTAATTTACACGCCTGCCCCCGCTCTCTTTCTAGCCTTCTATTCATAAGCAATATATCAAGGGTGGACGAATGCCAGCAGAACAGTCTGTCTTCAGAAAAGATACTAGCTTTTTTTTCACCCTTGCTCGACTCTCTACTTGCGCTGGCACAGAAAGTCTGTCAGTACAACCTCCATCGTTACCTTATTTTTCCTTGTTTCCTTTCCTCCTACTCCAGTTCCCTCCAACCCTTCAACTTCTCCCTGATAAATATCTTGATGCTGAGGAAGGCGCTAACAAGAGTTTGTGTGTTTTAGTTTAGAAGTCATTCTTTCTGAGATTGATTTCGAGGAAGCAAAAGTCCCTTTGTAACTGCCACCTGAATTTTTCACATCTGATTCAAGTGCCTTCTCTGTTTTTCTCAGGTTTATTACAAGCTGCTCTGTAGCCACAGAAGTCTGGCTGAAATTGCACTCAGCCATCACTTTCCTCAAGAAGAGGGAGAAAGGAGGTCCACAAGAGTTCACATTAGTAATGACTCTAAATGCCCATTTCCCACACATCTTCTCCAGCACAAACAACAAAAATAGTCCACTTGCAGAGAATCTGATTCAGCTTTCTTGCATTCCGCAATAACAGATGGATTGCTAGACTGTTTACTGTTGCTTCCCACAAACTTCCTGTTAGTAAACTCCTGTATTATTTATGAAACAAAAAAATTACAAAGAAGTATCTTAGCTGATTACTGCCTGCTGGTGAACCACTGCCAGAGGAACTTTTTATACAAATATGTGTATGGGAGCAAAGATCACTCCTGCTGCAGTTGTTGGGGTTTTATTCTTATTTTTACAATTGTTTGTTTCACCATATACTGTGACCCTGTTGTGCTGTGCTCTGGAGCAGGCATTTCCTGCACTCGCACATTTACATTTGAGTTGAGGTATCTGTGGATATGTGAAGGAGTAAGGAGGGGGAAAAAAGCAACACACGTGCATGTTGCAGAGATCAGCTACAAATAAGAAATGTTTAAAACCTTCTTGGTTTACATTGACAATGATGAATGAGATGTTCCTAATGTGGTATTAATCTCTGCTGACCCAACTTAGAAAGCCTACTATCTTGGAGCTTTTGGCAGAAAAGAGAGAACAGTGCTGTACTGATCAACCTTCATGCTACCTCTGACATAAGTAGATAGTAAATGTGAAGAAACTTTATTTTCCTCTCAGACTGGCTGTTAAAATTCACAAAACACAGGAGCAGAGAAGAGCACTTCATTTGCACTGCGTACCGTAGGTTAGACTGATTTCTGCCTGTCAGTGATGTGAGAGAGGAGGCCAGCCTGAAATCTGTTTGTACAATTTTATCAACAGGGCTAGTGAATTTTAAAAATAATCTGTAATAAAAAAGAACAGAATGTAATGCAGAAATATGAATTTTGTATATTACCAAAAGTATTTTTAGTGGTTTTGAAAATAACATTTGACCAAACATTGCCATTCTGTTTTTTGAATAGTTGCTATTATATTTCATTGAGATTATGCTCTATTTATGTATTGTGTATGAATGAATTGGATGCTCCACCTGATATTTATGATTGTAGTCATGCATTATATATACATACAGAAACAGAATGAAATTTTTCCTGATCTGAGACACAGATAATTCTTCCTCAAGATTTTTTATTTGATTCCCTAAACCAAAATCAAAACTCAAAACAGGACTGCAGATCGAGCACTTTCCAGTGTCAGCCCTGCTACACGGATCATTGATTGCATGAAGTTTAACAAAAAAAAGCTGTTGTGCATTGTAGGCAACTGCAGAATGCTGATTAAATCATCATAAACCTTTATAAGAGCTGCATTTGCAAAGAACTTATATCAGACAGAACATGGAATTTTCTGTTTCTGGGGCAGAGCTCATTCCTAAGTATTTGTGTGAGACAGCATCACGTAACCGATCACTCATTTCAAGTAATAGTAAGAATATGTCTTGTCTGAGCAAACTCTCTTTTTTCTCTGCCTCTTTAAACCCCCTCACTCAGAGCTCCTATTGACAGAATCAGAATTCAATACTATTAAGGCAGATGATCAACGGCAGAATCTCCTGATGCTTTCAATCCACCAACAGGAATCTTGTGACAGATGTTTCTGTGCTTTATGCAAATAGGAACTTCATGGATCAGTTTTCTTTTCCTCCGTGGAATATAGGCAGCTGGAAAATAGAAATCCAGCTCCATGGCATGAAGTGGAAAGAAAAAAAAATCTATGCCACTGACCAAAGAGGCAGCCGAGAGAAAGCAAGCTGTAGATGTGAAATCAAAGAATTAAACTGCTGGTTCTTGGGATCATTTCTGGTCTTAATCACGTAGTGTACACGATGGTTTTGTGGGCTCTCTCTGCAACAGCATTGTCGCTCACAAGTTGTTTCTGAAACGGGGGGAAAAAATCTCTCCTTGTTTTGTAAAATGTTTCCTCACAAATCTTTTTAATTTTACCATTTTTGATATGGTGTTTTCATTCTTGCAGTGGTTGTGGATAGCTGTATTAGGTGTGATACATAAGTATATTAAAAATAGTGAAGTTGAGTTTGCACATGAAGAAAGGATTTCAGCTTCTTATGTGTAATAAATAGGACACAGACATTTATGTAAACTGTGTAAAGATAGTTATGTTTGTTATAAAAAAAAAATGGCACAAACCCTGGATGTGTGGAAATGGCTGATGAAAAGAAAAAAAGATAATTTCCTTCCTATTTATTTAAAGGAAAAAATAGCTCTTAAACTTAGTGAATTAGAAGAGGTTTTAAGGAAATATAGTTTTAGAAATTATTGTATAATATATAAAAGAACATCTGTGTTTATTAATTTCTGTAATATCATGCAGTAAGAAAAAGTTGTAGAAACCACCTATTTTAACCCTAGAAAATCATGAAAACTGGTCATCCTAAATTCAATTATTTTTAAAAAAGCTATTTTTATTATTATTAATAAACAAAATCAATACCATTATTTTAGACTGATTTGTTCTTTTTCTGATTTTATATAGTTCTTATAAGATTTCTGTGCAAGTATTTTTTATCATCAGATGTCAGAAAAAAATCTCATGAGTTGTTAATTAACATGTCTGTATCTTATTTTCTCAGTGAGGCTTTTGTTAATTTTGTATATTTTAGGTGCTTTAAAATCTCTTGTGGGTCACAAAAATTTTTTTCCCAATATATTCATTTAGAATTTAATTCAGAGCCTGTATCTGGTACCGTGTAAACATTCAGTCAGGACCTATGATAAATTTTCTTTATATATGCACAAAGCCTGATTTTGTATCATGGTATTGTCTAGAATCTTGTCTTCATTTCATGACTAGTCAAATGCTGGGAAGAGATCTTTATTCAATTCAGATGTACTACATAATTTTGTTCAAAAACCCCTTTCTGTACTTCTTTTCTTCTAGTTAAATTTATAATAAACATCAGTGATTTTACAAAGATTTATTTTAATTGACTTTCTTAAAAAAAAACCCAAACATGAAATCAACACCCAAAGATTTCCAGCCCTAGGAAAGCAGGAAAGAAAGAGACTGCTTGTGTAAATGACAATCATGCTACACTGAATCTAATTCAGACACCAGCAAATAATGGGCAATATGTGTGTACAGACTATTTCATGTCTGTTTTTGCAAATACCTGTGCAGCCAGTGATGTTCTGCAGGTAAGGTACAGTTTGACCTGACCTGTGTCTGAAGAGTCAAATACAATTCTAGACTCAAGTATTAATAGAATAAACTTAGAGTTTTTTATAGGTGCAGCTGCATTTTCTATTTAATTATAGGCTCCCACAGTAGTAATTTTTCCATGACCTACTCAATCTCAAAAGTCAGAAAATTGCTTCTTTTTTAAAGCTGACAATAGCACGGTATGTTTCCAAAGGAAAAAGACAAATTACAGCAAATCATTACTTTAAGCATATTTAAATAGCCAGGAAGAAATCCTAATTGAAAAGTTTGCTAAAATGTGAAAAAGTTAACAGTACTTTAAAAAAAATAGTTTATTCTCATGTTTGTAACATTGCAAGCTTCATATAATACAATGCCTTTTCTTTCTCTGCCCACCCTCTACCCCCCTTCCATCCTTTCTGATAAGGTTTGACAAAATGCTTTTAGGAGGCAAAAATTTTAATTGGAGTGTTTGATAATATAAATTGATTATTCCTTGTGAAGCTGATACAAAGATAATAGGAACCTTTGTATTTCTTTGCATGGGCTTCAGGGCAGTCCATGAGGCTTTATCATCCAGTAGCAGCTAATTTCCCCTCATATTTTAAAAGAATTTTGTAGCCATATAATTATCATGATATATGTACAGGTGATCTAGTAGCATATTTATGTTAAACTTTAACGTGACTCAAGTCAATAATTGACCTAGAAATGAGCAGCATTTGAGTAATCCTTAAATGAGTATGTGTTCAGTGGAGTCCCTTGGCTCATGGTTCGGAGTGTGAGTGGCAGGGCTGGGGCTGCCAGGCAGAGCTGGTGGGATCCTGCAGGGGACCTCCTTCTGTGTCCCCCCGGCCACGTCTGGGGGGCACGGGGGACCTGTGAATGCTGTTTGCAGAGGAGTTAGGAAATGCTGGGGGATGTGGGGGATCTGTGAGGAGTTAGGCAGTGTTGTGAGGATCCCCATGCTGCTGTTTGCAGGCAGGGAGCTCTGGGAGGAGGGTGTGGGGTGGTGGTCACTTGGTGTGGCCAGTCCCTGTTTTGGCCCTGTCGCTGCCCAGTGAAGGTGGTGTCTGAGCAAAGCCATCCACCACAGGGCATGGGGTGCACCCTGCGGTGGGCAGGGCTGGGGGCACCTCCATGGCTCCCCATCTCTCTGTGCCCGCCACCATCCTGGCCAGGTGCCCGCAGAGCTGTCAGTTCCTTGTCATTGACTGCGTTACTGCCAGTGAGGGCATTTCTAACCACAAATGTTCAGGAAGGACAAAAAAGGGTAACATAAAACAGGCTTGACAATCATGAAGTTCACCCATGTCCTCCCAGATGCCTCCTCCCCAGTAAACCTGTGCCCTTCCCCCATTCTCTCTTGTCCTTCTCCCATTGTTTCCTGCCTCCAAGCTTTTCCCCAGCACAGCAGGGCCATGGCCCTTTCCCTGAAATCCTCCTGGGACTGTGGCAGCTCAACCCCAGAGTACCTGCAGCAGACCAGCTCCCAGGGAGCAGAGGCAGGGCAGCTCCAGGTCCACAGGGGATTTTGGAGAGACTAGTTGAGTAGAGGCACTGTGGGAGGACGTGGGCTGGCCAGCAGGAACCACTGCTGCCATCTCCTCATGGAGGAGAGGGCAAAAAGAAAGCTGGTACTGGGGTCCATTCTGCTGCCACAAAATACCTGGAGAGAAGAGTTGTCTGTCAAGGTAGGTAGTCATGGCAATGTGCCTTTAGCAGTTTCTCCAAGGGAGCAGAGTTGCTCTCCTGTGTCTGCTGAAGTGCTTGAGCTCTTCCCCATCCCTGCGTTCTCCATTTTCTATCTCTAAATGACTGAAGCTCTTAAAATCAGGCCCAGGCCATGGTCCTGTGAGAGAAAGCAGTGATCAGTGTGAGTCTTACTACAAAAAAGAGAGCCATAGAGGAGGAATTTGCTGTATTTTTGTCTTATTCTCCACAAACCAGCAGGTCAGATTTACCCACGTGGCTCTCAATGTAAGACACACAGAATGAGTTCAGGACAGAATTGTTGGCTCCAGAAAAATGCCAGAAAAGCTCCATGGTAATAAGAACAGTCCTAACTTTTTCAAAGCCCATTCCAAGTTCTACTCCATGATGCAATGATCTGATCCAAGCCATTTCTGCACAAGGCACTCCAGATATATGTGTTAGTTCAAAAAAACCTGAAAGTTTAAATCTGAATTTAAACAAATGCTTCAGGTTTTGACCGTGATTAATCTTCCAGTACATGAGACAGAAAACAGTCCTGGTTAATCTAGCCCTTAGACCTAGAGCTGTGTAGGACAGTGAACAGGTTGGATCCCAGTGTAAGGGGCAGCTTGAAGAAAGGGTGGGAGCAGGACTGCATCCCCCATTTGGAGTCATGCTGGCCTGGGTGTCCTGCAGCTGTTCAGAGCTGGGTTCCTTTGGTCGGTCTGTTCTCTATCCCAGTGCTGCTCTTCTGGTTTGTACGTCAGAGGAGCTGTGTGCAAAACCAATCGGCATTCAAGGATTGTTTTGACCAGCACTGTTTTTCATTTAAGTCAAATGAAAAATGAGGTAAAGTTTGACATGCTTGCTTAATACTTTTTCTTTCTGCCACTTTGTTTTAATTAGCTGGTGTGAAAAAAAAAAGGGGGGGGGAGTTTAAGTATGTAGGAGGTGGATTTTTCTTGTCTTTTATTTTTTTTATTTTATTTTTCTAGGTCTAATTTTTCAGTCATGTATCAGACTGTACTGTTGTGTTTTCTGACCTGCCTGATCACCAGCACAGCTGAGTTGGGGGACTCAATGGAAGGACCTTGACCCTCCAGCCAGCATTTCTCGGGGAATTCTCTTTGTCGAGTGCTTTCAGCTGAGGCCTCCCCCAAAGTCGAAGGTGATTTCTATTTGCCAAAGTGGGAAAGACAACAGGAGGAAAAATAAAGATGAAAATCTAAGCAGTCAGTTGAACTTGTTCATCCTGATACCAGCTTACAGTATTCAGGCAGCAGCTAACCCAAGGTTTCCCTAACCTTGGCAGAAGTGCAGGAAATAGTTGCAGTAGGATGAAGTGTTCTTGAACTGTTTCTCCGATATATCAAGCACAAGCAGGCTATTCTTCAATATTAAGCATGTGCCTCTCTTTTCTTCCCCTTTAAAGAAACTTTATTGTAGACTATAAAAGGGGGAAAAAATCAATCAATCTCTGTTTGTGGACCCCTGTGCTGCATCTACTCTATCCAAGGACAAAGATGCAAATCAGGACCTCCCCTGCATAATAGAATTTATAAGGTAAATTTCTTGTTGAAGTCTTACAGCAAAAGAAATAGCTGTGCTCAAGCATTATTTTAAACAGAAAGGAAAAAATAATTAACCGCATTCTTAAAAACATCAGCTTCCCTGAATGCATCAGAAACAACATTCCAGATAAAACAGCATGATGTGAAAAGACCTGATCAGCAACAGATTGATGTCTGGGCTGGGGGACTAATGTAAGAACTTAAAGACTTGGCTAGAGAATATATCTTGAGAAGCATAAACATATAAGAGGATGCCAAACCATGAAAGGCTTCTTTTGCACTGAGAATTCAGAAATCGGCGTGTTGACAAGCAGAGAAGCCAATGCTGCTAGCAAAGCACATAGGGCGATGAATAAACTCAGCCTTTGGGAGCCTAGGATGAGATCTAGAAAGGGGCCAATGAATTTAGCCATGATTTTAAGTTTTTACACCCAGTATTTAGGTGCTGTCAAGCCTCAGACCTCCCCACCCAGCTGCCAATGATGACGTTTCACAGACTGGGGCAGTCAGCTTTGAATCAGAAAGTGTGAGCTAGTATTCAGTTTTCAGAGGGGATGGAGAGACTTCTCGAGACTGACTACAGATGGTTGGAGCCATTTGTTGAGGTTATGGGAGAGTCAGGTTTAATTTCCTGCTCAAATGTGCTGCATTTTCTGGCCATTGTCTTAGCAGTAGGCTCCTGGAGCCAGATACACCTCCTCGTGTGTACTGGGTGAGACCTTGGAGGCTGTGTGGGGTCTGAGCTGTCCTATGGCTGGCACAGCATGTCCAAGGCAGATATATGCCTCTGTAACTGTGACATCCCACTACCCTCTGTGGAGCTGCTGCAGCATAAATGCTAGCTTTAAACACTTGAGTAATGAACAAAGTAAGCAAACAGAAATGGCTCATGCTGTTCTTAAAAGTGAGACCTGGTCACCCTTTATTCACTGGGATAGTCTCTCTGGAATGCTAGAAGAGAAGTGGTATTCTTCTCTTCTAAGGAAAAAAAATACAGTTTTCCTCTAGCTGTGTTTAATATTGGATAGTTCAATTATTAGCCTAGAAATAAAGATGTACATATGAACTAAGATAGCTACATAAAGGTAGTTATGAGGGAGTTAAATAGGTACTAGCTAATGTGCAGTCTGATTTTTGATGGATAAGCTAAATTTAAAAGCTATATTCTAAGGACAATAGACTTATCTGCAAAAATATGGGATGTGTACATAATAAGGAAAAAATAAGCTCTTTACCTAAAAGAGCAACCTGAGAGGGCAATCCATAGGAGAAAATACTAATGGGTTTCATCTTATGCAAACGTACCATGCAACCGCCTGAGCTAAACCCTGCCTTTTTCTGGTCGGGAAAAGATCTTGAATGTCCTTTAAACTTGTTGACTTGCTCCACTTTTGCCAGGCCCTCCTGCATAAGCACACTGATCCAAATGCAATCATCCCTTGAGACGTACTCATGTTATTGTCAGGTATCTCCTCGGGGCTGAGCACCTACCCTGGAAGGATGCTGGTAAGTACTGCAGGCATCTCTTCTTTCAGCAAAGTGATCAACGACTATGCGACTGATGGCTCTCATTCTTGTTTGGTTGGCAGGGATGGTGTCACTAAACTTGAGCTCACTTGTCACAATGGAATTTAATTATCTACTGGAGAGAAGCCCTGACAGCTGTGGCGTAGGTTTTTCAATGTGGATGTTGCCTGGATCGCAAGAAAAATATCAAGGGCTGGTGAGAACAGCCATGTTCTAAAAGCATCTCCGCCTGGGTTAGACCACTGCCTACCAAAGAGGTATGTGCGATTATCTTGAAGTTATTTATTGACTGTCGTGTCAGATCATGGTTAAAGTTTATCTTTACTGAAAGTTGTCCTCAGGAATCCTTTTACTTCATCAAAAGTAACTTTTCTTTTCCAGGGCTTAGGTTGGAAGCACAGTGTTTGTTTACCACATTGCCCTTGGGTTTGCCTCTGGCTTGTGCTTCCTGGGGGAAAGGCAGTGGGTCTGCTGGTTCCTAAAACACTGACAGTCTGTGATGGCCTTGTGGTAGTGAAACCATTTTGCTAGCAGCAGCTTCAGGTAAGACTTCATCATTTTCTTATGGTAATGGTCATAATTGATAAACTAAGGAAATGTAAGCTAACAAAAACAGCAAGTGGTTTGTGTGTGTGTATGTTTTTGTTTTGTGGTTTGTTTTTTTAATGGAACATTCCCTTGGCTCATACACCAGAATACTGGGAATTTTTATTTTTACCTTATTTTTTCTTGTTGGCAAACAAGTACTCCTGCCAGTAGCTCTCTAAGGTCACTGACATGTTCTGAGATGCTAATGGCATTTTTATAATAAACTCCATTATACACTTGCACAAGTAAAGGACCCATACTGTGAATAGGAAGGTGCCCCAGTTGGCATTTGGTTGCTCCACTGCTAGTCTTGGAGGAGCACCCAACAGCCCAGATGCACACATACCTTTGGGAGCTCTAAAGGCAGACCAGGACTCACCCCCTGACTTGCATCCCTGAATCCTCCTACCTCCCAGCATCCAGAAACATTGTCCCTCAAAGACTGAAAAAGGAGCTGCTTTTCTGTGGGCAATTTGTGGGTGCCAAGCTGCGCCCATGGACCTACTTTCCCTCTCACACACCTGAGGCTGCCTCCTGGGACCTCCTGGCCATGTCCCCTGGGCTTCAGGTGAGCTTGCCCTAAATCCTGGGGTGCATGGCTGCAGTCCTGTCCTTACTCTCCTGGGACTGAAGCAGAAAGCACATTTACAGTGGTGGAGTGGAGGCACTCCATAACCTCCACTGAAAGAAGGGTGAGGGCTTTTTGGCCCCAAAGATGTTTTTCTGTCTGAAGTTTTTCTCTGTATTAAAGAACAGATGAACTGGAGTGTTGCTTGTGCATTCTTTAGGCCATTGTTAGATTAAACCATGCTTTGCACAAAGCTGATGTTTCTTGTGCCTGTCATCCTGGAGCTTCTTGGGCTAAGTTTGAAAGTTAAACTACACAGCTGAACTTCCCAGGACCAGACAGGGCAAGGATATTGTTTGTCTGTGCCCTGCCCAAGTGAAAGGGAAGGCACTTTTGTAAGGCTCTGTGCTGCTAACACAAGCTAAAAGGGATGACCTGACTGTAGAGAGGTTTGGGAAGTTTGGGAGTTTCTTCTACAAAAAGTGAGTGTGTTGTAATCTGTTTACATTGTGCACTGGCAGCTCTTGATGGCTGCTGTTAGGATTAGAAACAATTTGGAAATTCTGGGGTTAAAACTATGTAAGTTGCATGAAGATAATACTTAATAAACATGAATGCATGGTAGGATGTTTTTTTTCCATCCTTTTAATATGACTTTTAGACTTACAAGCTTTTATCTTATTTTATGAGGCCATGTGAAATAAATTAAATGTAACACAAGATGCTGTTAAAAAAGATTTGGTGACATCAAGAACTGATTCTATATTAGGACCAGATCCTACATAGTCTTATGGATGTGAGTAATTTTGCTCCCATAGATAAGCTATGGAGTCAGCCATGGCTAATCATTTAAAAGCTCAGAATCAGGCCCTCATTTTGGACGCACTTCTCATTGTTAAATCAATGTGAAAGTGAAATCTGTCTCCTCTCAAAAGGAAATTGCCAAGACTTTCTATGCTGAGATTTGGGATCTGTAGAAAATGAAACCTTTTTATTTTTTCTTCCCTCCAATAATCTGTTCAGTGAACAAGCTGTGAAAAATAGTTCTATATTTTTTCCATGTGATGCAGCAGACGGTAAATTTCCATTTAAAAGAATGATCAGAGTAGCTGCTGGCACTGAACTCTGTTGTCTTAGTCAAATCTACTTACAAAGAGTTTACAGCAATACAATAGCTTATTATTTCACTCAACCAGAAATCAGATGAAAAAGGCAAAGGGGAAGCCTGAAGTAGGTTCATGGCCAGAATTCTTTTCTTTCTTAACATCTTGGGCTTTTTTAAATGCAGGAGTTGAGATCAGTAGTTTTATCTGTAAGGAGGAGAATATTTCTTTTCACCTCTACTTTTGTACGCTATGAAATAATCAGGCTACACACTTCTATAGTGCCTTTCTTCTGGGGATCTGAAAGCACTTTACAATAATTAAAGTCTCACAACACCCATGTGGAGGTAAAGGGGCATTGTTTGCGTATCTAATACAGAAGGCTTAGCCTGATTCTTTAAGTAATATGCAAGGAAAATAATGGAATAGCCAAAGTAAATGAATCTAACTGAATTGCTAGGATCAGGTATATGTGTGTGTATATGTGCCTATGTAAGTGTGTGTACATGTGCAAGTGTGTGCCTGCAGATCTGTATTTTTGTATGCCTTAGACTGCACTTTTGCCCTGCATGTCCTGCCCGTTGTTGTCTCAGGGGAGATGATGTATGCTGCTGCTTCTCTCTGCATGGTGCCTCAGGTCGGTCAACAAATGTGTGTCTTCTAGGAAACCTGGGGAAATCTGTCTTTGTCATTGATTAGGCTAGGATTCCTTTAAAAAAAAATTAAAAGGCAGAAAAATTCTTTTTCTTGATCACAAAATTTGTGAATGAAAATAATAGGTGGGTGGTGGGGACCCAGAAGTGGTCTTTAGCCTGACCTGGAGCACCTGGACTCCCTTGGGTGGAGGTGTCAGCACCTCCCCTTTTCGACTGCCACTTGCTGTCCCTAAGCCTGATGGCATGACAGGGAATTTTGGGGGTGACACTGCAGAGCGAGAGCTGCAGAGCGGGCTTGGCTCCTGCTGGGGCTGCCAGCGCCCCTCTGTGCCTGGAGGCAGGAGAGGAGCATCCTCCTCCTGCAGCCTAATATGGGCTTGGCTTGGCTACCCAAGGTAACAACGTGTGCGTTAAATTATTTTACAGACTTTATAGAAAGGGTGTTATCCTCCTCCTTTCAGCCTCATTCCTGCAGAGGTGTATTCCCTGTGCTTTGCTGGGTATGTGCCTGCCCCACGCCCTGAGCAAGTAGAATTGTGCTGGGTATACCCATTTCTCCATCTTTACTGCTGTGATTTCCTGCTGCCTTGTCTCTTCAGCCCCAGCTAAAGGCCAGAGCCACCCCAGCCCAGTGGGTCTAACAGGGAAGGCTGATTTATTGTGCCTCTCTAGTTGCACTGTCAGAAATGAAAATGAAGTGAGGGAATTAATCAAAATGAAGGAAACTCAAGCTGAAGGACCAAGCCACTCCTATTTCCATTTTCAGCTCAGTGGTGCAGTGTACAGCTCTTTCTCCCACTTGTGCAGGCCAGAAGATTGCACTGATGAATTCTTGCAGCCTGACTTCTCTTCTACTCAGACAAATCAGGTGATAACATTATTTTTCTAGAGGTTACTTTGTTTGGGTCAAAGCTGTGCAGAAATAGGTCCACATGAACACTGTGAGTCTGAAAGGAGGTCAGACGGCTACTAAAAGCAAAATGGGCCCCAATACCACGAGCTTTCCTCAGCCCTAGTCCCATGTCGTGTTATAATCTAAAAATGCTTTTGGGTCACCAGTATTAGATCCTTTTCTAAATCTTCATCTTGTCTTCTTTCAGTTAACTTTGCTTTCTCTGTCTGATGTAGGCTGTAAGATCTTCAGTGCAAAGAGAGCATCTTTTATCTCTCTAAGGTGTCATGCAAACTTAGGGTGGTACGTAAATATTTAATAATAATATTAGTGATGGAGATTAGAGTCCTGGAGGAACGTGTCTCCTTCCCTGCAGATGCAGAACATATAACAGGAATTTGTGTACACTTTCATTTCCCTGAGGAGAATTTTTCCACTAACCTATTTTCTAATTGCCCTGTCATCTTCTTGGTAAGGCTATCAGGGCACACTAATCTTGACTGGGAATGGCTTAATTAGAACTGGGCAAGTAACTGCTTTTTCACCTGAGACTTTGAAAAAATCTCCCCTAAAATACAAGTTTCCTTTCTTTCATGTTAGAGAAATGGAAACCTGGGGGAAAGGGCATGCCTTCTGGTACCTATCATCTTTATTCTGAAAAGGAAATTAAATGTGACTACAAGTGATCTCCAAATAACATTTCAGAGCAGGAAATAGAAACTTTTAATTTACAAAACATCAGAAAAAAAAGATGTTGACTTTTCTGAAATGTTCACTTTTGGGCAGTACCCCTTGGCTCATTCAGTTCCCATCCTTGCCTCATTGTAGTACCCTGAAAGCACTCCAAGAAGACAGTGCAGAGCCTGACAACCAGCAGTGGTGTTCTGCAGTGCCCACTGGCCCTTTGGTGCCAGGAGCTGTGCCACAGGGCCCTGCAGGCAGCCAGAGAGGGCTTCTCCAGGGGGGCATGGGGGCACCTCTGCAGGACATCACTCTCCTCAGCCACCTTGGGACACCTCGGCTACACTGGAATGGTACTTGTATAATATGTAAGAGCCACCCACAAAAATGTTTTCCTTTAGCTTGGGATAAGCTGCATCTCTGAAGGGTCATTCAGGAGTGAAGGACTGGGAGAAAGACACCTTTTTTTCAATTTTTCAATAATAATCTTCTTGTGACTATGCAGAGGAGGAATGTCACAGCCTTCTGCTGGTGGTGCATGGCCTGATGGCATGTTCTCCCACTGCAAGGGCTGAGAGCAGCTGTGAGTCCAGGCTGGATCTGCAGAGAAAACTATCCAGAGGTGCCCCAAAAGGGGACACCTGTGAGCTCTCCTGATGCTGAAGGTGGCAGGAGAGAGGGCTGATCTGTGCTCCCTGCCAGCAGTGGAGGGGCTTCAAGGTGCTCAAACCTTGGGGCAGCATCACAGGAGCAGGCTGTGAGGAGCTCAGAGATGTTCCCAGCACTCTTTGACTCATCTTCTTTCTTCCTTTTCAGTAGCCTAAATAATTTTAAAACAGGTTGGTTAATTAACTAGATTCACTTTATAGGAGGGCTTATGCTGCACCTTACTTAAATCATAAATTTTCTAATGATTGTAGCCAATAGCAATTAATTTAAAATAATATACACATTAAATTGCCAAGCACTACATTTTTCTCATTCATTTATGGCTTAATAGACTTCATTGTATATGTTCACTCTTTACTAATTGCACAGTTGACAATTCTTTATGACTTTGAGGAGTTCAACATTCTCTATCTTTACTGGCTGCATCCTCTTAGCATAATCATAGTCTTAATTTTGTTTAACTTATGCTAAAGCGAAATATGAATCTAAACCACAGGAGGCAAATAAAACACGTCATTGTACAGTTCGCTACATTTTATAAAACCATTTTACAGCATGAACCATCCACCCATTCTGTTCAATGGAGTAAATGGGATCTAACCATGCTTTAAGGACTGCGCTCATCTTTAAACTGATTAGTTTCTATCCTTATTACAAAATGCAGGCTAGTTCCTATCCTTATTAAAAAATGCAGGCATCTATACCAGGTCTAACGTCTAATTTCATATACAATTAAATGGGTAAGCCCTGTTGCCTCCAGCATAATAATTTCATCATTTTTATTTATCTCGGGGCTCCCTGGACAGGATCTGGGACTCATTTCTCCACAGCCATGCAGTGTGGGACAAGCCTTGGCAGGGAAGGGGCCCTCATGGTCCTGGCTGCCACAGGCAGAAGGGATGGAGATGCGTAGAAGGGTCAAGCTCATGGCCTGGGGTCAGTGGGAGATCAAAGAAACCCGAGCCTCGTGCCTGGTGCTGGTTGGGCAGCAGGGATAGGTTGGGAAGGTGGAGGCAGGGGCTGTTGTGGTGTGGGGTCAGTGGGTGGGCACGGGCAGGGCAGTGCTGCAAGCTGTGCCCACTCCACTGTGTGCCAGCTTTGGTGTGTGGTGCCTGTGCTTGAGACAGGACCCAACCAAAGGCTGTGTGGATGGGCCAGCAAAGCAGGGCTGGGATGCTCGTGGGACAGCTCTGGAGATGGGGCTGGTGGGGCTGAGGACTTCAGGAAATGCTGTGAGGATGCACCCACAGGGCGATGCATCTTCCCTGCTCTGCACCGGGAGCAGGGAAAGCAAAGAGTAATGCTTTAAAAAATCACCCAGCCTCTCGTCTTCTTTTCCCCCTCTCCCCAGGGAGAAGTGCCCAGCATCAGTGCCCGAGTCAGCATCGTGTCTGGGGGGCAGCCCCGTTCCAGAAGGCTCCAGGGCAAGGAGGAGACAGCCGGCTCTGGCAGCAGCTCAGAAGGCAGAGGCTGAATTTGCTCATCACGGTTCCTGGTTAAACCCGCAGCCTGCACATGGCTTTAACCAAGTGCGACAGAGGGGCTGCCTTTGGTGTGAGGGCTCTGCTCGGCCCCCTGATCAGGAGAGGAGAACTGTGACTTCCACTGGTGGACAGGTTTCCTTCCCTGTTGCTTACTCTTCTT